>JARHVA010006739.1:282500-607500 GCA_037957365.1 Torreya grandis | reverse complement strand
TTACACCTATAGGGAAATCATGAATTTTAATTATTGAGATTCAAGATCTTTCAACATGTGAAGGGATAAGGAGATAATTATATGGGCTATCATTTCTATGGGATGGGGTATGGTTCTACAATCTATTACCCTGGATTCTAATTTACATGCACTAAGGCCTAATCTATTGTTCAATAAATGATAAATATTGTTTACTACCGAGAGTTTTTAATGATGTACACTCCACATGAACACAATCCGATCCCCAAGTAAATAAAATCTCAATTATTGATGAACAATGTGCATAAATTATTAATCTCTCATATCAATGTGCATTAAGTTTTTATACCACTTGAAAATGGTTTGGGAGTATCTTAATTTAATGATGTGCTTAAGTGTATAAAATTTTAAATAGATGTTCAAAAATCTTGTTGGTTTATTATTATTGGTCAAATTTATAAAAATAAAATTGGTCACACCTATAAAAGGACAAAAAAATGACATGTTTACATATAAATCATCATAGAATTCTAAGAATGCTTAAAACCATCCCAAATGATTTATTTTGATTAATAAAATGTTAAGCTATATACATATGAAATTTTAAATTATAATTTGACGTATTTTTAAAAATGTGGAACCCTTACCAGTGAGATGTGGGTGATTTAATAAAGTGGCTTGGTTATTTGAAGTCCCACCTAGGTTTAAATCTCACTAAGGCATATGATCTTAGATATAGCCATTGATAGTACTCTCAAGGCTAGTTGTATTCATTTTTATTATTCTCATGGTTGGTTATGGATATTGGTAGTATTATCAAGGATGGTTTTGGCCATTATTGGTATTATTAGGTTGGTTGTGGGTGTTGGTAGTATTCTCAAAGTCATTTTTGGTTATTGATGGTATTCTTGATCCTATTAGCTATCTTGTATACATGTTGTAGATAATCACTTGTTTATGTAGGGCCCTGATTGTGTCCTAAATTGGTTCGTAGCTCCAGTCAAAAATTAATTGCCAATTTAAATATAATAGGTACAAGGTAAGTAATGGATAAATAGACCATATCTTTTTTTGAAGTTTAGATCTTGATTGTATTAGTTCTCTAGAATCGTCACAACATAATGATAAGTTATTGAAATCTGGTCGTTCATGATTCCAATTATTTTTACCCTTTGGATGTTGATGCAGGTGTCTAGACCCAACCATACACAGGGGTGGATCTAAATTTCTAGCACATCTGTACTACCACTTATATAATTATTTAGCATCATAAAATGTATCTCCCTATGCACATAATATATATAATAAGCAAAACCCTAGCCTCTTTTATTTTGACCTCCTGTAACTTGGTGAAAATGGTTAGCATGTGATTCGATCTAACCTTAGCAACCTTTATTATTGCTAAGTATTTCCTACATATCTAATACTCCAAAGAGGGCCTTAGAATCACATGTATTTCTCCCTCCTAGGCATGTGTGTGTAATTGTAATTGTACAACTATATGCTCTTTCTCTTATAGTAACCCTTGGTAAAAATAATGCAAGAATATGGTGATCTTTTAACTGCTTCATGTATTCAATTTAGTATTATAGTGAAATTTTGATAGCTAGTAATGTAAAATATTTTTTAATTAGAACTTGATTTTATAAAATTTATTGGTCATCTAATTAGACTATAGCCTTTTTATATATAGAAACCTCTTGATTTTGAATTAAGACCTAATGACATGTGAAAACCCGATAATATAATGGACAGAGAGTATTAAATAGATTATCACAAATTGAAATATATAAAGAAGGAAAAAAATATAGGCGTGGATACCTATGTCATATTTGGACACTTACATCAATACAATTGTCCAAAAATGATGCAGGTGTTTAGGGGCTAAAAACACATAGATAATAGGAAACAAAGGTAGGTATCCCTAACATACATTAGATGAATATAGACCCAAGGATTATGTAAATCAAGTGAAATAAGATTGAACTGAAGAGGTCCACAAGAGACTACATCACTAGATATCTAATCCTTAGTCAAGATATGTATGAATGTAAATAGGCTCTAAAATCATGTTGTGAAATTGTTTTTATACCAAATATGGGTGTCTACATTACCCACTCCATATCTAGTAATGCATAAAAATTGAAATTATTAGTTTAAAGGAAAATAAAAATAAATACCATGGTGTGGACAACACACCTTGTCTTTGCTTGATATTTCCTTGGATCTTTCATTTGAACTTTACTTTCAACTAAAGAGTACACCACAAAGTACTCAATGCAAATATCTATATAAGGGAAATCATAGAAAATAGCATAAGGAAATATCATGGATATAATACACTTGTGTATGTGGTGTGTGTATACACATAATATTTTCAAACTTTTATCACTTACTGACACTTTATATCTTATAGGAACTCATCGAGTCTCAATCTCTCTAAGTGCATGCCTTAAGGGGTGCACAAGGAAAGGGGTGGGTAGACCATTGGTGCTTTGTAATATTGTTGACCCATTTTCCTCTTTCCATATATACACTTGTCTCCTAAAACCATTTACACTAAGCTTATTCTTCTCAGTTGTACCCACTCAAATCATGTATCACATCATTATCCTCCTATTATTTGCCTCATCCCCCTTTTGATAATTGGTTGTACTAGGTTGAATGGGTCGACCCTATACTATGTTTAGCCTTTGTTTACTATACAAGGTCGATTGGGTCAAATCTATACTATTTTGTATTATTTTTCACTTTAGAGCTTGTTATCCCTTTGGCTAACATAGCTCGAGACCTAGTGAATGATTTCCTAACAACATATAGGGTTGACTAGGTTGACCCTATATAACCAACATATTTCAAATGATTTAGGGTAAGATATGCCTATATATATAATTTCATTTCCAACCATTTGAGAATAGAGAAGCAAAGAAAAATAAGTACAAATGAACATCTATATATTGACCATTCTACTTGAGGAATAAAGCTTAGGGTTCTATACTTTCTTTGGAGATATGAATTTTGTCTTGTGGAGAAGTATTTTGGATGCATATATAGGCTATGTAGCCTAGAGATGACTTATATTTTTTATCCTTACATACCAAAACAATCTATTATGAAGTACCTTGTCCAAATGAGACATTGAGGCTCGACAGGTTCATCTTCAAAGGTAAGTATTCCTAACTTTTTTTCTCCTTTGTAAGAGTAGATAGATAATGTAGTTATGCTTCTCTTCCATGAATTAGGATTTTGTATACATTAATGTGAGTATATGTCTTCTATACATGTTTATTTTAGTTTGGTTTGTTTCTAACACCGACTTTATGCCACAAGCTTTAGTGAACACTATATTAGATTTACTTTCTTGTTATTAAAATAAGTGAAATATTAAAACCTAGGACTCCCTTAGGGTTATTACATGACTGTGTTAGTCTAAAGGCTTTGTAATCCTCCTTATCATAGTGTATTATGATAAGTTATCCCTTAGCAGATCCCCATCCTGGTCATTCTACCATTTAACAAATGTATTCCCAATCAAAAGTATAGGTATGCTCTATCTTCTCTGATCCAAGGTTAATTTTAAACATGATGCATTTTTTATTGCATACATTCTATTGAACCTGATGTGAACTAACCCTTGCAATATTTTTTAACTTATTTCATTCTTTTATCATTATTTTTATCATATATTTACCATATTGGGTCAACTGCAATGACCTAGTTCTAACTTTTATACACAAGTTTAACACATAGTTGCATCAAGATGACTCTTCAATTTTTATAGGTTTTTCATACTTTTAGTTTAGAATACTAGGTCGACCCATTTGAACTTGTACATTTTTAGACATCTAGATTAGCCTACTAGTTTGACCTAGTCAACCTTGTACATTTTAGGCACTCAATAATAGGCTTTGGGAAAGCTAGATCGACCTAGTTGACCCTGTTAGCAGAATTTGTAAGCATTTTTCAATGTTATTAAACAACAATCTTCTTTATATGAATATATGATCCACAAATTTTCCTCTCTCTCTCTCTCTCTCTCTCTCTCTCTCTCTCTCTCTCTCTCTCTCTCTCTCTCTCTCTCTCTCTCTCTCTCTCTCTCTCTCTCTCTCTCTCTCTCTCTCTCTCTCTCATCTTTTCTATCATTTGTCTCTCTTCATTGTGTTGTGTTTCAAAGTTGAAATTAACCCTTATATGCTATAAATTAGTTCACATTTTCATTTTTTGTTTCTTGCACTCTTAAAATAGATCACATAGTTTAATTAGGTTATTTTCAATTAACCATTTAAGTTCACTATTTTATATTTTATGCACACATGACCAAATCATAAAATCTAAACAAGAATTTTAACATCTAAATATCCAAAGCCAACCTACTTAGATTTCATCATGAAAGGGGAAGTCAGCTTGATGTTCTGGTCAAGTATAAAGCATGATTAATGGTATATTCTGGCTAAGCCCCCAACACCCTTATCATTTCAGTGTGTGAAGTGAGGGGGTAAGACCTAATACTAAGCCTATATCATTACCACTATAGATCCATTTCAACTCCAACTACTATCCTTAGATTAATTTCTAGTTCCTTACTTATAGCCAACTTCCCATCACATTTAAAAACATATTGTAATAATATTATCCATATTCAATTTGACCATTTAGCTAGTTATTTACTTTCCAAGTTGATTTCTTGATCTTTGCTCAATTGTTGTTTGTATTGCACAAACTTGCATTAGCCAGTGTTGGTGCAAGGTTTTGTGTTTTGTGCCTTAATTGGATTGTCCAGCATTAATCCAATTAATTGTTTATTTCCTTTCAGTTCTTACTTTTCAAATTACTTGCAAACATTATCTTATTTCAATTCACAATCTATTATAGGCTTTCTAATTTGCCTTGTTTCATGTACTAGGTCAACCTAATCGACCCTGTACATTTTTCAGCCTCTATTCACTATATTAGATCGACCCAATCGACCCTATGTTATTTACAGACCCTATTCACTCTTTTTTTTAGCCTTTGTTCACTATACAGGATCAACTTAGTTGACCTTGTACTATTTATAGACCCTATTTTTATGCTAGATCGACCTAGTCAACCCTGTACAGTTCCCTATCATTTCCCTTTTTCTTGTGTGGTTATATAGTATTATTTCATAATGATGACATCTTTTTAGCTTTATTTTATTCAATAACATTTCATAATTAAATTATACCTTACTTATTTTATTACTTTAGATGAAACTATCCAATTGCTTCCTTCCTCTTATCCTAAACCAAAACCAATCACTACACAATGTAATGTAGTTGAGGTCATTCATCCTAATCCTCCTCCCAATACCAATGTTGGGAACCCTTCACCTAAAAATAATCTTCCTCCACTTACAAATAATCCCCTTCCTATTAACACTAATACCCCTCCTACAAGCACCAATCCACCTATTGATACAATTCAACTTCTTTCCCAAGTCATACAAATAATGAACATCATGTAAACAACCAATCAATCTCAAATGATGAACATGCAACAACATTTATTAAGCATGACTAGTCAACCACCTCAAGTCATCATGTCTCAACCAAATCCAAATTTCGTACCTTATCCTCTTAGAGATGCCAATGGGAATATCATCCCTCAACCTCCATGAATAATAAAATGCTTCAACATCTTCAAAATGAACCTTTAGCCCCATTTATTGCATTCACAAACATTGGAAACATAATATCATACCTCAACCTCCATGAATAATAAAATGCTTCAACATCTTCAAAATGAACCTTTAGCCCCATTTATTGCATTCATAAACATTGGAAACATTTCTCCAACTATCACATATAATAGGACTAAGGAACCTGCTATCTTTCTTAAGTCTTTTAGTAATATCTATAAGGAATGGGCCCAAACTAACACCTTTTATATCACCAAGATCCTATCTAAAAACTTTATTGGTGATGCACTTGAATGGTACATCCAGTTACTAGACATTACATCTCATAACTAGAGGATTTAGTCAATGCTCTAGTGAAGGAATTTAGACATGATGACCTTCCTAAAAATTACCTTCACCATTTTATCAATGCCAAGCAACTTACTAATGAATCTCCTCATACTTTCATCAAACATTGGAATTATCTCGATCATAAATTGGACCATAACATGAATGATGATACTATTTTAAAACTATTTACCATTGCTCTTAACCCTCCCCTTCAATACAAAGATTGAATATTTTCACCTAGAACTTTAGAAGAAGCCTTAGACCAAGAAAAAAGGAAAGACTTTATTATGAATTAATTTGAAATACATCAAACAACTACTATAGAACCTTTCCAATCATTTTATCATAACATTGATTCATCCAAGCCTGCCCAACCTCAAAGTGGAACATCCAATTCAACCAATTTTATACCAACCCCCATCCCTTGAGTCTCAAACAACTTAAGAATAAATTTCCACCCTCTAAACCCATGATCTTGGATACTTCTAAACCTCCTCCAAAATGGTACAATCCTAATAAGTTTTATTGGTGGCATGATACTATAGTTCATTCTCATGAGTCTTGCCATGATCATCACTGATTTCTTCTTTCTTCCTTGTTTGGTCCATATTTCAATCTTGATACTCTCACAAAAAAACATTATTAAGACTATCTTCAAGCTTCCCAAATTCAATCTCAAGAACCATAATCACACTAACATCAATTACCTAATGATCAACAACAATTATCCCATACTTATACCTCATCCACCAAACCATAATTGATCCTTCTTCCTACACCAATAAGGAAAGGATGACATAAACAAATTTAACCATATTATTACATACATTGATACTCAACCTCTTAAGTCACATGAAACCATAGAACACCTAGTTTAAATGCCTACTCTAAATCATATCATCCATGGTCCTCCTTTACCTCCTTTACCTCCTCATACCTCTCCTACACATCATATTTCACACTCAACATTCTTACAATCTAATAAACTAACACATTTACCTATCTTCAAATGCACCCACCAACCCAATGCAAACCATTATAATGGTTTAATGTTACTTCAATATAACTCACATGTTGGGGAATCTTGTGATGCCTATCCACATATCTCTTCATAATTTGGGGAATCTTGTGATGCCCATCCCTACATCCACTTATCCACTGGGGCATCTTATGATCCCCACTCTTATTCTATAATGCATAATAACAAACAAATTTAGCTTCAAAAAACCTTCTGAGACTTATAGGATTGTCGCTTACATGCTCATATTTGATATAGATGTTGGCATAAATATTCATTGTTATTTTTGTATCATGTTTCTTTGTTTTTGAGCACTTTACCTTCTTTTTACTAGCATCATTATTTATTTTGCATTCTTTGGTTTTCTTACACATCACATTTGGCATTTGTTTTCATTTTGGTTTTTATTTATTTATTTTTGTCTTTTTATGTCATTTTTTTGCCTTAGTAGCTTTATGATTATGTTTTTCCATTATTTATCTTTCACCCCCATGGGTTTCTCTTTTTTGAGTTTGTAGTGTAAGACCATGGATATGACCTATCCCTCCTCATAAAATACCATCTTTTTTCTTATTTCATTTTATTGTTTCACATGTTTCTTTTTGGCACCCTCATGGGTTTCTCTTTTAAGAAGTTACATTTTTAGACCATGGATAGGACTTGACTCTCCTCATAAAATTACCATCTTATCATTCCTTTTATAAGAAAATGTTATTTGATCTTGGTTCTCAACTTTAGCTTGTGCTTCTTTTAATAGATGGAATCTATACAATAATCTTTGTTGGCAGGTTTTCCTCCATTTCCATCATTCTTATGATAAGGAATCACACTTTACTATCATTGTATCCCTTTTTACCCTTTTTCACATTTTTTGTGATTTGAAGTAATTCAAATTATTCCATGTGTTACTCCTCTTGATTTCCCCTTTCCTTTCACTCCAAATTGGATAAACTAAGGTCAAAGTCAAGATAGCACTTTTATTTCACCTCAATTTATGAGACTCTTAGACCCCATGCTCTTTGAATATTCTCTCTTAGCAACCAAGTCCCAAGTAATCAAATTAAATTAATATTTCGCACCCATGATTGATTTTCCAACTCCACATGCAGGAGGAATATAAAAATCCATCAAAAAAGTTAAAATCTAAATCATTTGAAATAAAAGGCAATGGTATAGAAAAGGCAACATACAAATCTCAAACATCAAAATCACACCAAGAGACATGATTCTAAGCACATCTCTTATCTCTAATTGAAGCTCAAACTCCATAGTTTGCCTCACATAGAGATGAGGTCCATTGGGGTACAGTAGGCCAATAGATTGAAATAGGAAAATTCAACAAACTCTATGGTGCTACCTACTTTATCATGTAAGTAACCAATATTTGTAGTAGACCAATAGATCTATAAGGCATCTTGAGGAATGGGCAACACATTATGGGAAGGTAGTTACATTTTATTTTTCATGCATATAGCCTTTATGAGACATTTTACTTTTCATGCATATAGCCTTTATGGGATGATCTATATACTGCATTTGTTGACCTAAGACTTGTGTGGCTAAGAGAAGTTCTTCTGAGTCCTTAAGGTTGAAAGTCCTCTTGTATTGACAAACCTAATTTGAGTTTTAATAAAGAGATCCTCTACCTTGGTTTTTCCTTCATTCTCCCCTCCACCCATTTCATTTCCCCCCTTGATAAGTAAATTATGATTCTAAATTTGTTTCCCCTCTTCTATAATTCCTTCTTCTTTGCCTCTTAAAAACATGCTAGCACTAATTTGTTTTAGTTTTATCTATCTTTAGAGAAAAACATGTTTGAGCAAATATCGATTACACCTTTACACCATTTATTTACCACAACATCTCATTATCATCCTAGTCATGACATTAGATGGTTGTGTTTTCTTACATTGTATCTTAGAACAAGAACTAAATTTGAGTTTTCATCCTTTAGATATTTTGATTTGTATTTATATATCATGTTCTTGTTTGATTCTTGTGGACTTCCCTTATCTTGAATATGAAATTTTCCATAATTACATGTTTCACTTTATATATGCCTTCTTCATGTTTATCTCACGTCTTTAATTACATTTCATTTTTAGTCTTTCATGTTTTTATTTTTGCCTATCTTACATGAGCTTACTTATTACTTTCTTACCTATCTTTATTCAAGTTGTCTTACATCGATATTTCATTTGTCAATCATGTTTTACATGCTTCCCAACATGATTTAGTATGTTCTACATTCCTTTTTGTCATTTATGTTTTACATGCTTTCCAACATGATTTACTATTTTCCAATCATTTGTCAATCATTTGTTAGTCATTTTCCATCCTTTTGTCATTTATTTGTCTTCAATATTCTAAATTTTTCCTTACTAATCCTAATTCACCAATTTTCTTAAAAATCTCTCTCCTAACCACTATATGCCTCTCTTCCAGCTTTTTTTGATTTTCAGCTAATTTTTTGCACTAACTTCTATAGGTTCGCCTAATGTTCTTCACATTGGATGCCTTCACTTCTCTTTCAATCCAATTCTTTTTCATATCACTAAGGTAAGTAAAGGTATGTTTTTTTCAATCCCATCCTCTCATTTATCTTATTTTTTTCTTATTGTACTTTACTTAGCATCAATGTTATGTGTTATCACGTTTAATTCACAAGGCACCATCCCATGTTGCACTCACGTGACACATGATGATATTCAAGTGGGGCATATGTATACACATAATATTTTCAAAATTTTATAACTCACTAACAAATTTTATCTAATAGAAACCTATTGAGTCTTAATATCTCTAAGTGCATGCTTAACAAGTGCACTAGGAAAGGGGTGGGTAGACCATTGGTGCTTCATAATATTGTTTTCCCTTTTTCCATTTTCCATGTACACACTTATATCATAAAACCATTTAATTTAAGCATATTCTTCTCAGTTGTACCCACTCTAATCATTTATCACATCATTATCCTCTTATTCCTTGCCTCATCCTCCTTTTGATAGTTGGTTGTACTAGGTTGACTGGGTCAACCCTATATAATTTTTAGCCTCTAATTATTGTATAAGGTTGAGTAGGTCAACCATATAATATTTTGGGTTGTTTTTTAATTTGGATATTGTTCACACTTTGGATGACTTAACTCGAGACCTAGTGAATTATCTCCCAAAAACATACAGGGTCAACTAGATTGACCCCATAAAACTGACATATTTAGAAGGATTTAGGGTAAGATATGCCTATATATGCAAGTTCATTACCAACAATTTGAGAATAGATAAGATAAGAAGAATAAGTGAAAATGAACATATGCTTATTGACCATTATACTTGAGTAATAAATATTAGGGTTCCATACTTTATTTAAATATATGGATCTTGTCTTATGGAAAAGTCTTTTGGATACATAGATAGGTTGTGTATCCTAGAATTGATTTGTCTTTGTTATCCTTACATACCACAAAAATATCTTGAGAATAACCTTGGATAAGGGAGAGATTAAGGCTCAGTGGATTCATCTTCAAAGGTAAGTATTCACAACTTTATTTTTCCTTTGTATGAGTAGATAGATAATGCATTAGAATTTTGTATACATTGACATGAGTATATGTCTTATATGCATGTTTAGTTTAGTTTGTTTTATTTCTAACCCCCACTTTGTTCTACAAGCTTTAGTGATCACTAGATTATATTTAATTTCTTATTACTATAATAAGTGAAATATTAAAACCTAGGATTCCCTTAGGGTTATTACATGATTGTGTTAGTCTGAAGGATTTGAAACACTCCTTAGCATAGTATATTGTGACAAGTGATCCCCTAATTAGGTCTAGTGAATCCCCATCTTGGTCATGCTTTTGCTTAACAAATGTATTCCCAATCAGAAGTGTAGGTATGCTTTATCTTCTTCATGCAAGGATTGATTTATAGTCATGATGCATTTATGATTACATACAATGTGCAGTGATGGATCTAAAGCACTGGAGACTAGAAAAATAAACTTGCAACCTCATCCATCTTCTAGCTAGGAATATGAATCAAGTTATAATTGGTAAATGGGTTGCACCTTGATGGTGTTATACCTAGAATGGGGAGAGTTGGGAATTGATCATGCCCCCAACCTCGAATAGGTAGAGTGATATTTTGACCTTTGAGAGTAGCATTTACCAACTAACCCACTTGATTGAAATATATATATATATATATATATATATATATATATATATATATATATATATATATGATGATGATGATGATGATGAGTAGTGCAATCAAGCTCACCCAAAAACTTGGTGATACAAAATGATTTAATCACCCCTATCTAACCAAAAAAAGAGTCAATCCTTATAGATGGGTAACACTCAATAATAATCAATAAAAATCTAACCTGGATATCAATACATAAAATTTAGTGGTATAATAATGGTCCATAATAATATAGTAAATGTAGAAGGTAAATTAATGTCTAATTAAATAAAATGAATGAACCCTTGTTTATGCCCCTTATCATATCTGGTGTGAAATAAGTAATCTATGTACAATAGAGATACTAATGTATATAGAGCTAACCCAAATATGTATCTTAATCATATGTTGTGAAAGATATTTGGTGAGTTTGGGTATCTCATAAGTGTGGAGGACATGTTTCCAAAACATGCCCCTACTAAATCTCAAATTGTGTAAATGTGAAATCCATGTCTAAATAACATGCCCCCACTAAATTTAAAACTATGAAAATGTAGAAGCCATATATGTCCCCCCCCCCCCAACTTTTGTGAGGAGGTAAAATAGTACATGTGAGTGACCTCCTCATGAAATGAAAAAGTGATATTCTCATGGATATAATAACCAATTTTTGTATTCTAGTAGTTGTGGTAGTGAAGAATGTAATGTTATCTAGGTGACAATTTCAATATTTATAGTAATAGTTGTGCATAAACAAGAAAATTAGGAAATTTTTAGTAATTTTTGAAAGTATTATAGATTTGTATAATATGAAATGTATGATTTATTGGATCCTAGTGAAACTCATAGTTTTGGATTTAAACAATCGGTGCTCAAGATATGTGTATTTGAAGTTCTTGTAACAGGTGTATATTAGGTACTTTGAATAGAAATTGTAACTCATTTTCACTTTGAATTTTTGAAAATTTTTAGCTTTAATTAGAATTAAAAAATTCTTCATGTTTGATCTCCTTGAATAATGTGATTTGATGTACTTTAGATAGCCCTAATCGACCATGATTTTGACGAGTTGGTAAGAAAGTTTAGTTGTCAATTTACTAGTAACTTTTAATTATTGGCATTTTTTCATTTTTAAAAAGTTTTTTCGTTTTTATGTGGATTAGCATGCACTTGCATCATTAATTTGATGTTGGTGTATGATTTTATATGCAACCATTTGATGTTACTATCCTACATTGATGGTAGTATTTGATATTACTGTCTTGAGTCGATGGTAGTGTCCAATGCTATAATCTTTTTTTTTATGAATATTTATTTGTAACCTCTATATTTTTGAACTAAAAAGTGATTTATAACATATATTAATTATTTTATTTTTATTTTCAAAAGGATATACATATTTAGGAGTTTGACATGGTAGATATTTTTCTACTCTGGCAAAGCTAGGTATGGATGTGGTCAACTAGGCCATTATAGATCAAGCAAGGTTGGCTTAGGTGGCCAAATTAGGGAATATTCCTTATGATATCCACCTCCTCACATCCATAGCTAATAGGTATAACCCTAATATATGCACTTTATAGATCCACATAGGGGAGATGACGGTCACATTGGAGGATGTGTATCATATTTCTAGCTTCCCATTAGAGGTGAGAGAGTACTAGTTGCTAGATATGGTATCCCTAATCAATTTTAGAATTTTCACATATATTTTAGTGGATAGATGACTCTAGCTGTAGAGATAAGTAGGATGATTCAACTAGACAACATTATTAGAGGTGATGTTCCTCAGTATGGAAGTTTATCCATGTTTTACTGGCATCATTCATAGCAGTAGATCTTGATCATACTATATATTCTTAGGGTCACACTATATTAACCCACTTATATAGGTTTATTTAAATATTTATAATGAAGAGACGTGGTGGAGGCATTGGATTAGGGATTCTCTTACATGTTTTGGCATATGATCACATTGCAATGGTATGGCTAATTGGGGGACCCCTAGTTGGGTGGGCATTCCATATATTTATTTTCCTATGGTAGACTACACACCATGATGGAGTATAGCATTATTCTAGGTAAGTTAAATTTGGATCAAATTATATGGAATCCATATAGGACATTTTTTGGATGGCTTGAGGATGGGCATGAGTTATAGAGGGTCTAAATTAGTATTTGTTTAATTGATCTATTTCTTGGTGTATATGATTTGTTTTATTATAATTATGTGTTGTGACAGTTTGATATAGAGTAGGGAGTACTATTGGTATCTTGCCTTTGGCATTGGATAACATAGAGTGTGCATAAGCCCCATGGTAGGCCATCACCCACACCTATAGATCGAGCTTCACATCCTAAAGATGAGAGATATCTCATGGCTCTTATAGTTATGGAGGATGATGCATGATGTATATATGGGTATATACAATGTTGGGTGGGATCCTGATGTCCATTATTATTCCCTATTATAGTTGTCCCTCTTGGTGTCATTCTTATGGTACAAAGAGATGAAAGAAGTGATACAGGTGGAGACATAGGTGGTGGTGCTCCTCTGGGACTAACACTAGTAGATAAGGAAAATATTAAAGCCACATGTAAGTATCAAGTTTGTATTTTTTATTTAACTTAGTATAGTGTATTATAATACTATGTAATTTTTTAGTGTGGCTAATAAATATTTTGGATATTATATTTATAAGAAATCAGGAGTTGTCTACCATGGTAGCTCATGTAATCTAAGACATTACATAGAGTGTACCCATGGACATTTTTGATGAGGGTGTTATTGAGAGAGTTAATGACATTACCAATGCTCATGCACCCTTATTTGATCTTTTAGTGAGGATGGTGGCCACATATCATGTAACTATTAATGGTGAGGAGCTACATGCTAAGCTAGACATATGAGATGCTCCACAGTGTAATGCCACAAAGATCATGTAGGTTCTAGTTGATCAGTATGACACTATGAAACATAAGTACAAGGAGATAGTTTGATGACTAGGAGCTTATGAGGAGAGAGTTCACAAATTATCTCATGCATGTGGACCCCCATTGTATCTTGGTGCCTCTACATCTAAGGGTGTGATGGACATAAATAATGATGATGATTATACACCTAGGCATATTCCCCCAACATATGACTGATGTTTGCATTTATATAAAATTTGTACCCTTCATTATATATATATATATATATATAAAACACCTAGGCATATTCCCCCAACATATGACTGATGTTTTCATTTATATAAAATTTGTACCCTTCATTTATATAAATGAAAACATCAGTCATATGTTAGGGGAATATGCCTAGGTGTTATATATATATATATATATATATATATATATATATATATGTTCTTATGGTTTTAATTTTTCTTCAAATGAATGTTCAATATTGAGCTCTTTATATTCACCAAACTATATTTTTGTTTTTGAAATGTATGTGTGGATATGATATAACAATTATTTCCATTTTATGAAATACATGCATTATAAAGATAATAAGGTGCTCATCATGTGCAATGAAACCCAATAGGAAACAAGAATGCTCAAATGTAATGATCATGTTGTAGTGAAACTATTGATTTTACTTATGTGGCTAACATTGTTGTAACTATAGAGGTAACCTATGAATTTTTAGGTACTAGCTTAGGCACTTGAATTTTTTATGTAGGTAAACCATGTCCACATATCCATATATCAAGGACCCAATCAACCAATGGCTCCTTGGTAGGATCAGTATGGGAGTGATTGGTCCTAGTACAGGGTACACTAAGAGAAGGACTTTTGCTAATGGTCATATGGTGTGAAGGTCAATGGACCATGTGTTACTTAAAAGTATCAGCATGGGATGGATAAACCTTCTTAGACAAGCCTCTAATAGAAGTATGTGGAATGGGTCTAGATGCATCTTTCTAAAATGTAATAATTTCTCAATTAGCTAACTATGTAATATTTTACTCAAGATCAAAACACTTATTATCTCGATGCATGGTAATACCATGGTAAGTGAAAAAGTATTGTCCTTTTATTTTTTCAAATCAATGTGGTAGATAATGTGAATTAAGAGCAAGAGTTATCATCCATTTATCCAACCAAGTTTGCAATATATCATGTGCTCTATCTTGATACCAATCAAATTGAAGATGTTGCCTTTTTGCAAAGGCATATGGTTTTGTTATAGATGGTACTCTATAATTATGTTATTTTCCTTTGTTCAATACCTTTACCATTGATGCATTGGTATAGACTATTAGTTCTGTAGAAGGTTTTTGTATTGGTTCATGATCTTTTGTAACTTGCTTATTTTCCTTGGAAACCTAATTCTTATCATGCATAATTTTTGATGAAGAGATAGGTAAATTGGTTTTAGTATTCATTAGAGCACATGCATATTTGTGCACAACCCAATATAAGGTCTCAAATGAAGTAAAGGGATTATAAAATTCTCTCTGAGTGCATAAAGAAGACTTTTATTAAATATAAATTGTAATTCTAAATTTGAAGGTGTATAATTTAAGGAATACAAAGCATCCTTAAATCGAATAACATAGTCTTGTATAGACTCATTTTCTATTTGTGTAAATGCTTAAAAATTTTCCAATGGTAAATTAAGGTATACCAATGAAATTTTGAGATAAATACACCTTCAAGTTTTTTAAAAGTTGATAACGAACCATTTGGAAGACTATAAAACCAATCAAGAGTCTCTTGATTTAAGATGTGATGAAAATCCTTTTATATAAATCTTCCATTTTGGGCCCAATGTTCAAAAGAGTGTGTATATTATTGCAAATGAAATCAGTATCCCTTTGACCATCAAAGGAGTATAACTTAGGCATAATAAATTTTGAAGGATAAGGATGGTCAAATACATCCTTAGAAATAGGTTGTTATGCTAATATATTCTCCTCAAAAATAGCCTCATGAGAAGAAACTTGAAGCTTAATAATGTTGACTTGTTACAAATCTCCCATTGTAGTCATAATAGATAATGTTGTTCCCGAAATCCATCACTTTCTTTTTTGGACAACATACCGACCATTTTGGTCCTATAGACCAAAACTCTCTCTTTGCTTTCTCAAAAATATTTTGATCAGTTAAGTTTTTCAAATATTCAAGCCTTTTTCAGTTAAGGAAGTCATAGGTTTAATAGGTGGGCTTTTTTCAAAGGAAGTTCAAAACACTTGAGGATTTTCCTTAGTATTTTGAGGTTGGTTCAAAACTAAGATTCAATCAAAAGGCTTAACGGTGGGCTTTAAATAATTAGAATGAACCACTCTAAACCATTGAACCATTGAACCTCACCTCCATAAGGTTCAAAGGTTTAATAAGTTCAAAGGTTCAACGACTTTGGTGGACTTAAAGAAAAGAAGACTTCGAAGAGTGAAGATTGAACTGTTTAACCATTAAACCTTGAACTTTGAAAGTTTCAAAGGTTCAACAAGTTCAATGGAAAAAGAAAGGATCCAAAAAGTTTGAAGCTCCAAAGGATTCAAAGAAAGAGAATGAACCATTGAAATTTGAATCGAAATGGTTCAAAGTTCAAAGGTTCAAAGGGTTCAAAGAGTTCAAAATCTGAACAAAAGCTTCAAGTGAATGAAATAACTGAAAGATTCCAGAAATAAGTTCAACAAGAAATGGTTCAACCAAAGAAGAAAAAGAGAGTGAATGCAGCCCTTTATAAAACATTGAATTGATGAACCGTTGAACCATTGAACCTTTGAACCGAAAGAGTTCAAGGTTTAAAGTGGTTCAAGCAACCAAATGAACAATGATGTCCCTAAAGATGTCAAATTTAGGGTAATGAAATATCCATTGATTTTCAAATATGGCACATACCTGAGAATAAACTCAGTGACCAGCTAAGAAAAGAGCCAAAAGAGCCACCTAAAAGTGCAAAGATAGCTTGAGAGCTCAAATCACCAAGGAAAGATAAAATGTGGCAAGGAAAGAGAGAAAAACTATAAGAAATTTAGAAATATCTATAGGAGAGTTATTTCTAGTAGATGAAATAGTCCACCAAGTAGACATTAGAGAGCATGAACATTCAAAGGCATGACCTTTTTTTTGCATTAAGTAAAGGTGAATGGACAGCCATGTAAGCATCATAAAGAAGATTAGACAACCCATGATTTAGAATGCCAAAGTCAAGGTTGATGACCTATTCTAGCATGGCCCTTTCACAGATATTCAAGGCATTCAATTCAGCATGGGTCATTTTCATGAAAACAAGTGCCCAAGTCTTTCTTGGAATGTTATATATTGTAATCTCTCATTTTATGCAAAAGGGGATCTCTCTGTTATCTGAAGTGAAACTCTACCCAAATTGAAAGGCATTCTTAAGACTTTGAGCTCAGATTGTTAATCATATTTTGTTATTTGAATGAGAAAGCAAGTGACCTTTCAGAATTTGTGTTGAAATAGCTTGTGTTATTTAGGAGATTGTTATTATGTTTGTTTCTTGAATACCATCTTGTCCATTTAATCAAATAAGCAGAACAAGTGGAAATAATTTAGAAGATGTCCTGAAGCTGACTGTGGGAGACTTTGTGCTGCCATAATTGTCTTTAGTCTATGTTTTATGTAAAGGATACTAGAGAGACTTTGAGATCCCCTTATCCTTTATAATCTTTACTCTGTTGTAATTGTAGGTGTAAACTTTGGGTTGCACTTAATCCTATTGTGTTCCTTTGTCCTGATCAGTGGGAGAAGCAACTAAAGACTTCATTCTTTCATGGGTTTCTTGTGGTTATTAGTTACTACCCAGGATGGATCCTGTTGTTGGCTAAATATCACTTTTGAAAGAAGAGAAGTACCTTCAGTAATTACACCAGAATTCTCCTCTATTTTGTGAACATCATCTCTGAAAAAAGAGAGATGGATGGTATGATTTCACCCCTATGTTTATTTTTAGCTTATATGTATATATATATATACTATAGATTGTAGGGAACCTCCCCTTGATGAGAGGTGAGATTTATCCCATTTTGATGTGGTAAACCTGCACACATTGCCGTATATATATATATATATATATATATATATATATATATATATATATATATATATATATATATATATATATATATATATATATATTGTAGGGAACCTCCCCTTGATGAGAGGTGAGATTTATCCCATTTTGATGTGGTAAACCTGCACACTTTACCGTATAAATCTCCTTGTGCTGTGGTTTATATACCTATTTTGCCATTAGTTAGCTGGTGACAAAATATTCATCTAATAGTTTTTGGTGACTTTGTTGGGGATAGAATGCATACTTTGAAGCCTCAAGCTTCAAATTGAAGAAATTTTAGTTCTTTTCCATTTCCATTTTACACTCTGGCAGATTCACAATATACGTGAAGCCAGAGAGCTTGAGGTATTGTTGACCCTATATTTGAGTTGGTGCAGCTGAGTAATTTTGATATTTTTCCTCCACAATCTCACCTCCAATGAACTAGGAGTTTTCCTCCTACCAACATCAGGTCACCAATATAAGGCAAAGCTTCTTTTTTCTCTACTAACAGAGCTTTGTCCATACATACCCCTCAGAGATTTGTTATCCCTCCCTTTAATAGTCATGTCATGGCAGCCCAAGGCCCTTGGGGTAATACATTTGGTCTTCTGAATCTAACTCTACCCTTACATGAACTACCCTGCAGTTCAAGGAAGAATTTCCCCAAATTCTATGGAGATGGGAGAGTTCATCCTGATGAACATATTATAGCTTTTTACATACCCTGTGGTGTGATAGGCATGGAGTATGAGGACATAGCAGTCAGGCTAGTTGTAGAAACATTAAAAGGCACTTATGCAGACTGGTTCTATCATCTACAAGCTCAAACTATGACTAACTAGAACACCCTAAAAGCTAAATTTGAAGCAAGGTTCAAGCCTACAAAAGATGTGCATGCCCTATTAGCTCAGCTCACATAGATGATGAAGGAACCTCATGAACCTATAAGGGCCTTCATAGCTAAATTTGACAAGCTGAGGAACATGATTCCCATAATTACTCAGCCAACACCAAAAAATCTCAAATACTTCGTCATAAACTCTCAGCTTCCCAAAGTGAGTTTTTTGTTGAGGTGGGTTAGCCACATAGACCTTGCTGCAGCTCAAGATTTGGCCACTGAGGTTGAAGATGACCTTATCTTGGTAGGAAAAATAAGAAGAGATCCTAATAGGAGTAAATCTTCTTCATCTCCTGAATATTCTTCTAAAGGCACCACTGATCTTATGGTGCAGAAGCTGAAAAATGAGTTGCTAGCTCTCAAAAAGCAAATGGCATAAAGAATTTTTGCTCCTCCTTCATACTGAGATATACCAAGGAGGACTTTTCCACATCAGTAATACCAAGGCAACACTGCTAGGAATCAAGGGCAGCCAAATCATCTTCCTCCCCCACAAGGGAAGCTTGCCATTAAAGCAACACTAGCTAACTCAGCAGTTGGTTATCTTGAAACTAAGTCTAATTTTTATTTCCAATCTGAGTTAAACCAAGAAGAATTAGCTAGATACTCCAACATTAGTTTCCTAAATTATCAGGATGAACCCAGAAGTAAAAGTGAAATATTTGATGGATCATACGCAATATTTACTAGGTCCCAAAACTAGTCAGCTCAACAAGCTGATAAAAGAAAAATAGGGGAAGAATCTTGACCAAAATTTTCAATTGCTAAATAAGAAACTTCATTTCCTTTCCAATCAAAGGACTTGGTGATCAACAAAAAAGTAAGTACCTCAAATATTCCTTCACCTTTTGCTTCAAATTCATAGACCAGTCCTACACCCAGTAAAAACTAAATTGATGGATTACCTTCCCCTATTTCTAATCAATTTTAGTCATTTGATATAATTGACCATGTTAATAAGACCAAAATTTAAATGTCTGAGTTTGAATTTTTGCAATCCAACCCTGAGCAGTTGGATAGGTTAGTTCAACATGTCAAGAATAAAACCATCCTTACATAATAATATATTTTAGAAGTAACTCCTAGTCCCCCCAAGAACACATCCACCTAAAATAATCTTGTGATTACTCCTCTAGTTGCCCTTGGAAAAATAGAACCATTTTATGTTTCCCTGTTATAAATGGTCATCAACTGAATAATTGCATTATAGACTCAGGTGCATCTAACAATGTCATGCCTGCCAAGGTGGCAGAATCTCTTGGTCTCACATTGACTAAGACCTTTGGGAGATGTTTCTCCATGGAAAATAAATAAGTGCCACTTCTAGGATAAATCAAGGATGCCCAATTTGCATTTGAAGCATTTCCAGAAAAGAGAATCAAAATGATAGTCCTAGTGGCTGACGTCCCAGCCTCATACGACATCCTTCTTGGGCAAAATTTTTTCAAGGGCATTGGTGGAGAATTGAGCATGGACCTGTCTAAGATGACGATCCCTGTTAAAGGTGTCATATAGAGGTTGATCCCTAAGAAGGAGTCAAAGTACATTATCACCCAAACATCAGTGCCTAAAGCTCAAATTTTGTTTAAATCTTTAGGAATGGGTAACTATTTTTTTACCATAGAGGAGGTTTCTATTTCATCAAAGGAAAGTCCTGTAAGTGAAAATTCACAAAGTTTAGATAGAAGATCAAAGATTTCAATGATAGGGCAAGGTGCAAAAGAATCCTCCCTTCCAAATGAAGAAAAATCTGAGGAAAGATCAGTTTTTGATGACGTATGGATTCTAGAATTTTATGGCAGTTATTCTTTTACTAGTTCTAGAGCTAGGATTGTGTTGATATCTCTTTAGGGAGATATTTTCCCCTATTCTTATAAGTTGTAGTTTAGCAACACCAACAACACTGTCAAGTATGAATCTTTGTTACTCGGGTTGAAGGCTGCTCAAGATAAAGGTATTAAGCTTCTTCATGCCAAAGGAGACATTGAACTGGTGGTTTATCAGGTGAGAAAATTGTATCAAACCAAAAATGAAAGATTGGACCATTATCACAATCTGGTTTGGAATCAAATTGAAAGTTTTGATGCTTTTAGTATTTATGTAGTGCCCAGAGAATTCAATGATTGAGCAAATTCATTGGCTATTTCTGTGACCCTCATGGTTCCTCACCTTGATTTCAAAGGAAATAGGTACACTATCAAACTAGTCTTTTGACTAAGTGTGCCTGATAATGCTGACCATTGGTATTTGTTCAATGGTGATAACCAAATCATTGCTTTTCTACAATAGAAGGATAACTTTGAAAAGCTTCATTTTGAAGGCAGTAAAACTCCACCATGAGAATCAGCTCTTGAAACAAGTTCAAACACAAGTGAAGAATTTTTGCAACTAAAAGGGAATAAAATCTCAAAAGGATTGGTTTCCCTTGAGAAACTATTTGATAAGCATGACCGATTCATCAAGTAGCAATAAATAGATTCAAGTTCCTCCCAGGAGTTTGATCAAATAAATTTGAGTACTAAGGAAAAACCCAAGATGGTGAACATTGAGAAGTGTTGCACTCCTAATGAGAAACTCAAATTCACTACTCTACTTCACCATTACATAGATGTTTTGGTGTATTCCAATGATGATCTAAAGTCACTCAGGCTTGAAGAAATTTGTCATGAAATTCCTCTCAAGAGTGATTCATTGCCTCACAAGCAGAAATCCAGGTAGTACAACCCCAAGTTATCAGGTACTATTCTATTTGAGATTTAGAAAATATTAAAAGCTAAGATAATTTTTCCAATCTATCATTCCACGTGGATTGAAAATATAGTCCCTATGAGGAAAAAGAATGGGGAAATTCACCTTTGTGTGGATTTCAAAAACTTGAATCAATCCTCTCTAAAGGATAACTACCCTCTATCCATCATGGATCAAGTCCTTAGATAGTGACTAGTTCAAATATGTTATCAATGTTAGATGGTTTCTTAAGGTACAATCAAGTAGAAGTTGGTGAAGTAGACCAACATAAGATTGCCTTCACTACACCTTGGGGCACCTTTGCATATCACAGAATGCCCTTTAGTTTGATCAATGTTGGTGCCACCTTCTAGAGAGAAATGGACCTTGATTTCAGAGATGAAATGGGTAAATTCATTATGTTATATCTTGATGACTTGACTGTCTTTTCCAAGCATTATCCTGATCATGTTCATCATATGCAATAAGTGTTAGAATAATGTCGACAGGATGGCATTTTTCTAAATCCCAAGAAGTCAATTTTTAGGGTTACAAAAGGTAAACTTCTCAGTCACACTGTATCTCGAGAAGGCATAAATATTGACTCAAAAAGAGACAAATACATCCAAGAGCTTACTCTGCTCGCTAGTAAGACTGCAGGTCACTCTTTCTTCAGAAAGGTGAATTTTCTATGAAGGTTCATTCTTGAGTTCATAGAGAAGACTCACCACATTGTGGACATGATGAAGGGAAAATCTACTTTTTGTTGGACTGAAGAAGGCAAGTCAGCATTTCAATATATAAATAAAGCTATCACCCATGCCCCGGTCCTGGTTTGCCCAGATTACACCAAAGACTTCATAATGTACAGTTATGCTTCTGAACACACACTTTCAGCAATTCTAGTTTAGCAGAACAAAAAAGGTGTGGAATCTCCTATATCATTCATGAGTTATCCTCTCAAATCTCATGAACTGAAATACTCAAACATGGAGAAGCATGCTTATGCAGTAGTCAAGGCAATAAAACACTTCCATTTTTACATCCTAAACTCACACACTGTTGCTCTGGTCCCTGATACAATAGTAAAGTCCATTTTAACTCAACAAGAGTTTGTTACTAGAAGGGGCAATTAGATTTATAAAATATAAGAGTTTGATCTTGTTATCAAACCTACTAAGCTTGTGTGAGGAAGAGGCCTCTACCAATTAATTCCTAATAACATACTAGAGGAAACAGGGCATGAAGAAATAAAAGTTGAAAACATGCCAACAGTTCTCTTTGTCACCACTACAAATGAGTGGTATTCCAATATTTATCATTTCCTTACCTAGGGTGAGTGTCTTACTCACTTGTCTCATAAAGAAAAGAGGTTTATTAAGTTGAAAGCTACTAACTTTGTCCTGTGGGACAACGGTCTATATAAGAGGAACCTTGATGGGGTATTCCTTCATTGCATGGATAAAGTGCAATGGAATCCTTCCACAATTTGGGTTGTGGAGGACATTTATTTACACCTGTGACTACCCATAAGATTCTATGAGCTAGGTATTATTGGCCTACTTTGTTTCAAGATGCATATAAATGGGTACGTAGATGTGAACTGTGTCAACAGTTCATCAGAAGACCCAAATTTGTTGCATTACCTCTCAAGCATGTGGTGATAGAAGAGCCATTTCAGCAATGGGGGATTGATTTCATTGGCATTGTAAATCCATCCTCGAGTGTTAGACATGACTATGTCCTCACAGCCATAGACTACTTCACCAAGTGGGTGGAAGCTATTCCAGTCAAGCATGCTACTTCAGAAGTAGTATGTAATTTCCTCAAGAAAAACATCATTACCAAGTTTGGGGTCCTAACCAAGATTTTAACAAACAATGTAGCCTATTTATCTTCTCATGAGATTACCCAATTCTACTTTTATTATGGGATTATCCTCTCCCACTCTTCTGACTATTTTTTTGCAAGGGAATGGCCAAGCAGAATCGAGCAACAAGATCCTGGTGACCATTATTGGGAAGCTGGTAGATGACAATCAAAGAACCTGGCATAAAGCATTGTTTGATGCTTTATGGGCAGATAGAATTACACCCAAGAGGGTGATAGGTATGTCACCTTTCCAACTCCTGTATGGTCTCAATGCAGAAATACCAATCACTCTAGAATTACCAGTACTGAAGTTAGCAAAGGTAATATAAGATTCAACATTTGAAAGTTTCATCGACAAGAGGATCATGTGCTTGATTGAACTTAATGAGTAGTGAACTATGGTGGTGGACCGTATTGACATACATCAGAGTCTGGTAAAGAAGCTTTTTAACCAAAAAGTAAGGATTCATGATTTCTAGATTGGAGATCAAGTTCTGTTATGGGACAAGAGGAGAGAACCAAAAGGAATGCACAAAAAAATTGATTCCTTATGGAGAGGCCCATTTGCTATTCATTGGCTCAATGGTGAAAATAATTTCATGTTGAAGTATCAAGATGGCATGGCTTTTTTATTGCCTCACAATGGGTAGCATCTGAAGCACTTCAATCCTTAAAGTATCAGATAAGTTCAGTTGTACATATGTATAATTTTTATATAATTTTTATTTTGTTTTGCATGGTTCATTATCATTTTTTAGTGCCTTTCTTTTTGGGTAGCATGACTCAATATCCCAATGGCATAGATGAAGGAACTGAGATTCTAGTTTCTAATCCCTTCGACTGTTTCAAAATTTCAATCGATGGAAGTTCCCCAACTGGAGCCAACTATTATTCCCAAAATTTGTCACTTGCTTTTTTGGACAACATACCGACCATTTTGGTCCTGTAGACCAAAACTCTCTCTTTTATTTCTTAAAAATATTTTGAGCAATTAATTTTTTCAAATATTCAAGCCTTTTTCAGTTAAGGAAGTCACAGGTTCAACAGGCAGGCTTTCTTCAAAGGAAGTTCAAAACACTTGAGGTTTTTCCTTAGTGTTTTGAGGCTAGTTCAATGTTAAGGTTCAATCAAAAGGCTTAACGGTGGGCTTCAAACAATTAGAATGAACCACTTTGAATCATTGAACCATTGAACCTCACCTCTGCAAGGTTTAAAGGTTCAATGACTTCGGCAAACTTAAAGAAAAGAAGACTTCGAAGAGTGAAGATTGAACTGTTGAACCATTGAACCTTAAACTTAGAAAGGTTCAAATTTTAAAGGTTCAATGAGTTCAATGGAAAAGGAAAGGATCCATAAAGTTTGAAGATTCAAAGGATTCAAAGAAAGAGAATGAACCATTGAACTTTGAACTAAAATGTTTCAAAGTTTAAAGGTTCAAATGGTTTAAAGAGTTCAAAGTCTAAAAAAAATCTTCGAGTGAATGAAAGAAGTGGAAGATTCCAGAAAGAAGTTCAACAAGAAATGGTTCAACCAAAGAAGAAAAAGAGAGCAAATGCAGCCCTTTACAAAACATTGAATCGACGAACCGTTGAACCATTAAACCATAGAAACTTTGAACCAAAAGAGTTCAAGGTTCAAATTGGTTTAAGTGACCAAATGAATAATGATGTCCCTGTTGATGTCAAATGTAGGGTAATGAAATATCCATTTATTTTTAAATATGGCACGGACTTGAGAACAAACTCAATGACCAGCTAATAAAAGAGCTGAAAGAGCCAGCTGAAAGCAAGAAGATAGCCCGAGAGCTTAGATCGCCAAGGAAAGACAAAACGTGGCAAGGAAAGAGAGAACAACTATAGAAAATTTAAGAATATCTATAGGAGAGTTTTTCCAGTAGGTGAAATAGCCCACCAGGTGGACATCAAAGAGTGTAAACATTCAAAGGCACAGCCTATTTTTTTGCATTAAGTAAAGGCAAATAGACAGTCGTGTAAGCATCATAAAGAAGACTAGACAACCCATGCTTAGGAGGAGACATTTGAGATGATTTAGAATGCCAAAGTCAATGCTGATGACTTATTCTATCATGGCCCTTTCACAGATATTCAAGGCATTCAATTCAGCATGGGTCATTTTCATGAAAACAAGCGCCCAAGTCTTTCTTGGAATGCTATATATTGTAATCTCCCATTTTATGCAAAAGGGGATCTCTCTGTTATCTGGAGTGAAACTCTACCCAAAGTTAAAGGCATTCTTGAGACTTTGAGCTCAGACTATTAATCATATTTTGTCATTTGAATGAGAAAGCAAGTGACCTTTCAGACTTTATTTTGAAATAGCTTGTGCTATTTAGGATATTGTTCTTATGTATGTTTCCTAAATACCATCTTGTCCATTTAATCAAATAAGTAAAACAAGTGGAAATAATTTAGAAGATGTCCTGAAGCTGACTGTGGGAGACTTTGTGCTGCCATAATTGTCTTCAATCTGTGTTTTGTGTAAATGATACTGGAGAGACTTTGAGCTCCCCTTATCCTTCATAATCTTTACTCTGTTGTAGTTGTAGGTGGAGACTTTGGGTTGTGCTTAATCCTACTATGTTCCTTTATCCTGATCAGTAGGAGAAGCAACGAAAGACTTCATATTTTTGTGGGTTTCTTGTGGTTACCAGTTACTACCCAAGAAGGATCCTCCTATTGGTTGAATATCACTTCTGAAAGAAGAGAAGTACCTTTAGTAATTACACCAAAATTATCCTCTGTTCTATGAACATCATCTCTAAAAAAAGAGAGATGGATGGTATGATTTCACCCCTGTGTGTATTTTCAGCTCCCCTTGATGAGAGGAGAGATTTATCCCATTCTAATGTGCTAAATCTGCACACTTTACCATATAAATCTCCTTTTGTTGTGGTTGATATACCTTTTTTGCTGTCAATTAGCTGGTGACAAAATATTCACCCAATAGATAACATATCACAAGAAGAGGTTGAAGCTTTTTTTAGTGGCTAAAAATTACCATGTACATAGTACATAAGAATGATTGAATATTTTCCACTTTTAAGAGGAGGATCAACACATGGTTTTAAAACATTTAGTCAAGGAATACCCATGGTTAAAGAGTTGAGTATATCATGTTGGATAGTATTAAGGTTGATACCATTGTCATTACAAGGTACTATGTTATTTATAAACTTGTGACATTCAACAAGGGTAGAGTAAAAAATTCACTTGTAAACATTTTCTCTTTTGTACTAGAAAATACAAAAAAGGGAAGAAAATAATCATTTGTTATTTCATTTACAAAATCATGAGAGGGTAAAACGCAATTGTCACTTTCAGTTTTACTTTTTAAAAAAGGGAGAGAAGATGCAATGCTAGTTTTGATTTTATTTGACTTGTATGACTTGATCTTTGAAACATATACATCAAATATACTTGGAATTTTACTTGTGTCCCAAAATAATGCATATTTTGTACTCATTTCCTTATGATTTTCATATGCACTCTCAATTTTTCCTTCAAGCAAGAAGAGGGGAGATATAGGACATGCATTTTGCTCACCACAAATCATCCAAGGAAGGAATAGACTTTTCAAGATGAGTATTACTTGGATAATAAGGCACACACTTTATTTCATAAACCATTACATCATGATACATAGATGAAGAATATTCAATTTTTTGACATTTTCATCATTGGAAAGGGAAGCAACACACTCACTTTTTGAAGTAACTAAAGAATGTATGCATGCAACATTTTTGTTTTCAACATTATGGATGCTACCATTTTGTATATATATTATATCATCCTTTGGAAAAGAATTAATAAAATGCATTTTTTTAACTCTTCAAACTCTTCATCATCATAAAGTAAAGGAATAAGAGATTGAGGTTTGACATAGCCAAGAGGAATATAGTCACACTCATAACCAAAAGAAGAAATGTCATGATCACTACCTTATTCATTTATATTTTCATTTGCATCATTGGTTCTTTCATTATCATAGTTGTGAGAAAAAGGGCATTTATCCTATTTTTGATATTTTATAAGATCTTTATATGAAATACATTGATCATCAAGAACATTAAACAAATGATCAAGAGGATTAGGCTTTCTTGCATGGCCTTATATTAGTGACTCTATAAGGATTTTAAATTTTGAAAAAACTATGAAGCACACAACCACTAGGGCCAAATCATTAATGTAACTACATATTCTTAAAATATGCCTATATGAGAAGGAGAAAAAAATTAGATTTTAAAATAAAATACAAAAATATGAAATGAAATGTTTTTGAAGAAGGAGAAAACCCTACATTAAAACTAGGGTTTTGGCTCAATAATAGAGGATGGGTTCACCAAATGTTTTATGCTTTTTTTATGGGGGGGTTTCATTGAAAACACACAAGCAAGTAAACTATTTTGAAATGAATGATAATACTCAGGTTTATACTAAAATATAGTCAATAATAAAGAGTTTCCTAATTTATCTTGTGTAATAAATATAGTAGATACAATAAAAGTAAGGGATAGAGTGATCATATCTTATTTTAAATTTTGGATCTTGACTACATTAGTGCTTTAGAATCATCACAACATAATGATAAGTTATTGAAATTTGATCAGTCATGATTCCAACTATTTTTACCCTTTGGATGTTTATTACATCCCTAGATAGTAACATCAACGTAGGATTATATACCTGATGTAGGTGTCTAGACTCAACCACACACAGGGATGGATCTAATTTTTTTTAGACCTACACTACTACTTATATGACTATTTTGCATCATGAAATGTATCTCCCTATGCGCATAATATAGATAATAAGCAAAAACCTAACCTCTTTGCTTTGGAACTCCCGTAACTTGGTGAAAAATGGTTATCATGTGAGTCGAGCTAACCCTAGCAACCTTATTTCTTGCTAAGTGCTACCTACATATATAATACTCCAAAGAGAGCCTCAAAATTTCATGTAGTTCTCCATCCTAGGCATGTGTGTGTAATTGTAACTATGTAACTATATGTTCTTTCTCCTATAATAACCCTTGGTACAAACAATACAAGAATATGGTGATATTTTGAGTGCTTCAGATATTCAATTCATTACTATAGTGCAATTTTGATAGTTGGTATTGTAATATAATTGCTAATTATAACTTTCTTTCATCAAATCTTTAGGATGTGTAATTAGACTATAGCCTTTATATATATAGGAACTTCTTGATTTTAAATTAGGACCTAGTGGCAGAGGAAAAAAATAGAATGGAACGAAAGGGTTAAGAAATTGTCACAAAGTGAAAGATATGAAAAAGTATAAAGAGATAGGTCTAGACACCTACATCGTAGCTAGACACTTGCATTGATTTAAGTTTCCAAAATGGATGTATATGTTTAGGGGATAAAAAACACACAGATAATAGGAAATAAAGGTAGTTATACCTAGCATACATTGAATGAAAATCAATAAAATAAAATGTAGGATAAAGGGATAGGTAAATCAAGTGAAATAAGATGGAACCAAAGAGGTCCACAAGAGACCGCATCACTAGATATCTAATTCTCAATCAAGAGATGTATGCATGTAAAGAGGCTATTAAAACATGCTACGAAATTATGTTTGTACCAAATATGGGTTCTACAATTACATTATTGAAGATATCCACATTAGGTGTAATGCATAAATGCTTGGGATTCTAAATTAATCATCACTATGAATTTAAAATTTATTGACAGTCATGTAGCTCTTTTCATAACCTATAAAACAATTTAAAACTAATGTTTTTAAATTGAAAAGTAGCCTTTATTCCAACAAATAATAGTATTTTATTCCAATAACTAATAGTATCTCTTAGTTTATGTCTATTAGTGAATACTTGTAACTACTTGGTGGGTGGGTAATGCATTGAATATTTTTAACCATCTAGTGGGTGGGCAAGACTATTGAAAATCTATGAATGGCCAACCATGAGACTAAATTAGGGGTTGGTTGATTAGTGCTAGAATATAATAGACAACTAAATAATTTTCATGTAATTAATTTTATTCCTAGGTTGTATTTTCTTTTAAGCCATGTTGTTTTAAAGAATTTCTTATAATTCCCCTGATTAAGGTAGATCCAAACACTTTTTTCGATAAATACCTATCTATTGAAAGGTTGTGAAGACTATTGTTCAACATTTTCACATGTATAGGGTGATTTTGTCCATATTTATTCATAATTGAATACTTCAGACTCCTACACCGTCTGTGTTCATGGTTGCATGTATGTTGGCTAGGCAACATATTGGTTCCATGGAGTTCATCTAAGCCAAATGAATCAGAATTGTTCTAACTACAAAATAGGTTTACATTTTCCTCTTTAACATCATCTTTTGACCTTTTTTATGTATATATTAGATTAGGTATAATAGATCCAAAATTTTAATCCATGTTTACAAGCTTTATCTTGATTACAAATCTTGTCATTATTATTAATGCATTGTTGAATTCATATATGTAATGAACAATTATTAAATCAACTTTATCTTCATGAAAATTTCATTTTTATTGATTTTATGAGAAATTAATCCACATGAACATACTTATAATTTATCTGAGTTTATTTCAAACATGCCCCTTAAAATGGAACAATTTTACATCAACTACTAACTTACCCTGCAAGCTAAGACCTTGCAGACAAAGACCTTAGGGAGATTTTGTATTATTTTAAAAGAGGTTGGGTGAATTTATACCATACCTAAGTTGGTGTGATAAAACACTCATCAACTGGACTCTTGTAGGCTGATTAGGTGTATAATGTGCATTGGGTCTATCCTACACAAAGCTTTTTATTCTGCCTTGAAATTTTGAGTAGTCAAAATAATTGAGAATCTCATTGAGGATAAACTCGTAATAGAGTTTAATCAAAAAATACAATAGAACATCATGGTTTTTATAAGGTGGGTAATCAAATACAATCTAGACTCAATCCTAAAAATTATTTCTTATCAAACTATGTTGGCATTGGTGGATTGAAACCATTTTGTTGATAATAGAAAAGGTGCATTGGTTGATGGATCAATGAATAATGTACAAATTTAATCTTATTTTTATTTCCTTGTCCTTCACATCATGTGACGATAATTTTTTTATCATAGTAAGTGTTACATCTCTCTCAATAAGATATTCATTTGTCAATTTGACTCATTATTGAGTCAACTTAGCGTGTTACTAACTCTAAGGTATCAACCAAATATGCATGGTAGGTGTTGGCCGAACGAGGTTCCCTCATTCTCCTAATTGTCTCTTCAATTTGTATTTTGTTTTCAACTATTTTTGCAGCCAAATCCTCCTAAATATTTGAGGGGTCTTGTGGAATTTTGAGAGGTTTAGGAGGGTTAGGAGAGTAAGTAGGGTTTTATCTTGCACTTGAATGTTGTTCAAACAAAAAAAATGGTTTTAACAAAAAATAATGCAAATAAAAAATAATTGTTAAAATTTCATATTACTAAGCATGAATTTTGGTTGGTTACCTCCCCTCTACAATGACATTGTCTATTTATCGACCTAATTTGCAACCGTGGCATGTTTTTTCCTCCTAGCAGCAAAACATGAATGTGGTTCCATAATTAAGGGCAAACAAAAAATAATTGAGGTCAAAGTGACTGTTTAACCATTGGACACATATTTATTATTTGATGTTTAACTAATATAATGTGTACACATTTTCTTTTCATGTTATAATGTGTATGTACAGGGAATTTTTTTTATAAGGGTAAGTACATGGAGTTGGGGGTAATTTCTTGGACATTTTTCATAACATGTATGCATTATACAAAATTAGGCTCAGTAAATACCAAGCCATAATCTGTACGTGCTATAAAGGATACATGTTATAACACTTATGTCTTATAATGCATACACATTATGGATTGGTATTTATCGAGCTTGATTTACATAATGTATAAGCTTTATGCAAAATGTCCATGAAATTACCCCAAACTACATGCACTTACCCTTATATAAAATTGTATCTAAAGATCAACAAAGTTTAACCCCACTCTAATACTAGAGGTCAACTATGCGGCCAAAAAAATATTAAAAAAAATCAAAAAATAAATCTTAGAAAATACTATATGCTTTTTTTTAAAATGGAAAAATGTATATGCACTACATATTTGATATATAATCTAAAACACATTTGTTTCATTAATATCAATTATCTAAACTCAAGATATTTTGAGGATAAATTGGAAATTTATGTGGCCTCTTTATGCCAAAAAATGGGACACACTATTATGTTTTGATCTCAATTACTTGATTAGCTTAATTGCATTCATGCAAAACAAATAAGTCATGTTTAACAACACATTCACTAAAAAAAATCCCTTCATGTCAAAAGTTATCATTCCTTTGAAGGGATTCCTTTTATATATATCATCTTTTTTTCCTTTATCATGGACTCTTTTTGGTTATTTATTTCCTAAAATACTTTGGGTTAATCTCATTACTTTGAGATAGCATTCCATATTTTTATTTGATTGCAAAATTGCTTGTGATTGCATTTTCCTTTGATCAAATTCATTTTCTACATGTTGTAAGGTCAACGGTCATTTCTTGTTGCAATATCCATTGCTTATGAAAGTTTTTAGCACTTTCATCTCCTTGTAGTCATTTTTCATCTAATTGGTATTTACTTTTATTATTGAGAAATTGTATTGCTTGTTACCATCCACTTTCTTGTTGTGGACTCTATGCCTAGTGCACAGGGTAGTCACTTGTCATTTATTTTATTGCAAGTTTATCATCCATTTATAATTCCTAACTTCCCCCTTTCTTTTTCTAGCCATAGTCCAATTGTATATTAAACTTTTTCCAACCATCACGGCTTTGATTTTGGTAATTTCCTTATTGGTGGTTTATAATTATAGCTCAATTTGATGACCACAAAGCCTTTTAGCTTTTCATCTTATTTTATTTCCTCTCTAAGTACACATGAATAATGGTCCTCATTAACTATAATTTCCTCTTGTGTTTATGCCACATAAGCATAAGGTGGTAAGAGATCATGCATTATATGTGCCATACTTTTAGTTACACCTAAGGTGAATCTCATGGTTGATCAATTGTTAAGATTTATTCTTACTGCATATGTATTTTGTTGAAGCTTTCTCTTGTGCCATGTCAATTTAGATGACACTTTGATGGACTAAATGCAAATCTAACCAGTTCATATTAAAGATGGTATATAAAATTAGGACCCATTCATAAATCCCCGTCTCTTACACATGCACCAAACTTATCACAATACCTCTATGGTATGAAAAGATATAAATGAAATCACGTTAATCAAATAATTATTTAGTGTCATAATAATAATATCTTCTTTTGTGATTCATTATGATATCATCAAGGATATATATGATAAAGTATGACAACAATCATGAATAAATGACATAACAACATGTCCAATCCAAATCGATACTTAAGCATGTCTTTAAGCCAAAGTGAGGCTAGGTAGAGTTTTATAATCCACCCTTAGTTGATAGTAATCTTTTAGCTCACATCGTTAAATCCACCTATATAAAATAATCATGTCAAACCTAAAAATCTACACTTCCCTACTATCATTTAAAATGTATATTTATAACATTTAAAATATTGGAAACTACATATTTACTATGTGAGATGAATCTTTAGATCTGGAGATGAATATCCACTACTAAAAATGTAATAATTACTAGTAGTTGCCACAAAGGTGCAAGGAAAGTCAAAGGATTATGAAATAAATGCTCCATTGAAAATTTCAAATGCAAATTACATCTAACAATTTCACTTAGAAATGTGAAAAATAATAAATGAAACATTTAAAAAAATTGTGATTATAGTGAAGAGTAGATTTATTTTCTAATTAAAAATGTTAAATTAAAAAAATAGTTATAATTAAATAACATTTTTTTGGTGAATTTATAACTAAAATATACAAAATAAAATAGTACTACATGAAGAAAAATATATACAAAGAATAAAAATACCTGAAATCTTATAGCATTAAAAGGCACTTCATGCCTCTACCATGTTATGGTTAGATTTAAAGTTAAAAATAGGATTACCAAAGATATATATTATTAAAATAATCTCCCCCTAATCACTTACTAGTCATCCCTCTCTCATCCCTAATCACTTCCTCCTCATCCTGCATCACCCCTAATCACTCTCTCCTTATTCTTTATTGTCCCTAATCACTCCCTCATTGACCCTTATTATCCCTCATCATCTATAATCACTCCCTCATCATCCCTTATCACTCCCTCATTGACCCTCATCATCCTTCATCATCCCTAATTATTCCATCACCCCTCATCATCCATAATCACTCCCTCCTCATCCCTAATAATACCTAACCATTCCATCATCAACCCTCACTATCCATAATCACTCCATCATTGACCCTCACTATCCATCATTATCCTTAATCACTCCCTCATCATCCTTAATCACTCTTTCATTGACCCTCACCATCCCTCATCATCCCTAATCACTCATTCATCATCCTTTATCATCCCTAATCACTCCCTCATCGACGCTCATCATCCCTCATTATCTTTAATCACTCCCTCATTATCCCTAATCACTCCCTCATTGACCCTAACCATCCCTCATCATCCCTAATTTCTCATTCATCATCCCTCATGATCCATAATCACTCTCCTCATCCCTCATAATCCCTAGTCACTCCCTCATTGACCCTCACCATCCCTCATTATCTCTAATCACTCCCTCATCATCCCTAATCACTCCCTCATTGACCCTCACCATCCATCATCATCCCTAATCACTCCCTCCTCATCCCTCATTGTCCCTAATCACTCCCTCATTGACCCTCACTATCCCTCGTCATCTCTAATCACTCCCTCATTATCCCTAATCACTCCCTCATTGACCCTCACCATCCCTCATCATCTTTGATCATAGCTTCATCATCACTGATTAACTGAGATGACTATCTCTAATTTAATTTGAGTCTAATTTAATTGTTTGTCTCCTCATCTAATCCATATAGAATATCTATTTATTCAACCCAACCATGCCCATCTATTTGACCATGCCTATCTATCTAAACTTGCCTGCATCGCTAGTCCCAGTTGGCCCAACTGGAACAACATGGGTAGGGTAGTGTTATGGTCTATCAACTAAAATATTCACCATGCAATCCATATAGAATATCTATTTGTTGAACCCAACCATACCCATCTATTTGACCATGCATATCTATTTGAACTTCCCTACATCAATAGTCCCAATTGGCCCAACTGGAACAACATGGGTAGGGTAGTGCAATGGTCTTTCAGTTTGGCTCGGATATCCACCAAGTTGTTGATCCCATGCAGATCTAACTAATTTGTATATAATATTTTTTTAATTGAAATTAATTTAATCTTATATAAAAATTTAGTGAAAATATATTTATCCTTATTACATTGTAATAAATAATACATATAGTTAAAATTAACATTTAATAAATACAATGAGAAATAATAAAAAATATTATACTTCCTTAATATGAATGATAATATTATTAATTTATATATAAATTTATTTTAATTAAAATTAATTTAATTTTAATACAAAGTACTTTCCTTTTGATACGCAATCCAATAAAAATAGATTTCCTAGTACATGTTGAGATTTGAACCCATGACTTTATAAAGACCAAAAAAACTTCATAAATGCAAATAAACTTACTTCGACATCTTCTAGAGATCCATGGGATTCAATGCCATGATCGCCCAAAAAATTAATGGCTTGGGAATAAATATCAATGTTATAATTCAGGGGAATGTTCGTCTTCCATAGACTGAACATTTGGTGCCTAGTCTTCACATATCCCAGTGAAATAAAAGCTATAAACTGTTCACAATTTCTTTTAAAATAATGCAATGTCCTTACAGAAAAATGCAAGACAAAGATCTAGCCTCATTTTCTTTATTGTAGATATAAAATTATGTGGCTATTAATCGGTTTCACGATTTTTTCCTATAAAAATTAAGCCTCTTGAAACCCCAGGCCACATAGAAAACAACAAATCTATTTTCCATACAAATCAAAAATAATTCTAGTGGATAAATTCACCGACTCTTGTTTCCATACAAATCTAGAGTAAATTCATCCTCTTCCTTTCCACAAGGATATGTACTAATTAGTTAACTAAAACTTTAAATTATTTCCTTAGCAAAAGTTTTTGAAACAGAAGGATTTTTGTCAAACTTGACCTCTGTGAGATTATTTGCTCTGTGAGACACAATTTTCTAAGAGCAAAGTTTTCTGTCAAATATATTTGCTATCATCTACAAATTTATTTCTTCTATCAAAATTCACTTTCTTTTGTCAAATGTATTTGAATGCTTAAGCCTACTGGTGTTAAACGTATAAATAAAAGCATTACCTCGATACAGGGGAATTACGGGGTTCTAGCGAGAAGGGTTTTGTGAATGAATTTCTTGGCATCAGAGACATTCACTGGTTTGTCGAACTCAATAATGGCATGAACTTAGAGACCGAATGAATAAGTGTTAATAATCTATCTCATTGGACTCATTGCAAGTTGTCCACCTGGCTCATTCTCATTTGACATGGAGATTGAAATCGATTGTACTTGCCAATTCCTCGCAATATCGGGTTGATTGGAGCAGGGGCAGACAAAGCCTTTCCCCGAAATAGAAAAACAAGAAGGTAGTGGCTATGAACTGTACCCTGGGTGAAGAATGAAAAAGCAGTGGCGCTGACAAAGGCGGTGGAACATGTCAGCTTGCATAGTCACATCAACAAAAAACCAATACATGTCTTATAATGAGTATAATGAAAACCGTGCAAACAACCACCTCAAACCGAATATTCTCTTAATTTATCTCTTGTAAAACGAATCTATAAAAATTTCCAATTATATAAACCTCCAGCATAATAATAATTTATTATTTTATACAATTTTTCATAGTATGTTGTTACACCTTTTTATGTGCCATTGCTAATCTATAATGAATTTATGTGTTGTGTTGAGATGTTGAAAAGGCTATGAAGAAACTCAATGGTTTAAATTGAGAATAAGTTGACAAATAAACAATCGTCAAATATTGAGTCCACGTTCGCATATTCTTCTCTTCAGCGTCCCAAGAGCCAAAAACATTATTTAATGAACCTCGCCTCTCCATTCATAATTTACTGACGGCTAAATTATTTTTATTTTGGTCCTGTCCGACAATAAATTTATTATTTTAATTGTTAAGACTTTTCAGCGTGTGAAGGGAACGTTGGCGTCTACTTTACTCGCAATACGGCCCAATCTATTTTTAAATAAACGATAAATGGCCAACACAATCCCCAAGTAAATCAAATCAAATCAAATTTAATTTATTATTTTGCAATAAATTTCACGTGGAAGATTAAATATTTGCAGAGATCGACGTTAGATGTAATGTGTCGGTTTGATGTGAGCCTCGGATTCCAAATCAATCATCGCTGTGAATTTAAAATTTATTGATGACTTGTAAAACAATTTTAAACTAACATTTTTAAATTGAAAAGTCGCCTCTATTTCAAAAGCTAAGAGTACTGAAAACATCCACGGTTTAGTGTTAATATTTAGGATTTCAAATGATAAAGATAATTAATGTATTAATATATTTATCTTGCAAAAGCTTAAATGGATTTATGTGTTGGGGGTGAGCAAGGGATATATTTCATGTACGCTGTGCATTCATGAGTCGCTAGTGCATCATAAGATAGATTTTTTATAAATTGATGTTTTACTATTTTTTCTTATTAATTTGGATTGATTGAGTAGTTAACATCAGACTTAAGAATATATAAAAACGTTATATCCAAATTTTTAAAGAAAGAGTAAGGTCATATAGAATATGTAAATACTAAAATATTTTATGATGAGTTGTACAGTGATGGGAGGGGCAATGACAAGGTCTTTCAAGTTATATTGTTAGAAAAAGGTAGTAACAAATTTGAATAGACATTCCCTGTTGTCAAGGGTGGATGAGGATGTTATGAGAACCAATTTGGTTGTAGTAGGGCTATACATTTCATGTATAACTCAAATTAATGATGCAATGCCACCGATGTTGGGATAACACATTATGGTCCCATAGTCAATCTTGTAGCTTCCACTCATTCATAATGCTAATATATTAGCACCTAGAGCAATTACATTAGTATTAAGAATATACAGAAACACCATAATCAAATCATTGAAAGAAATGGCAAGGCCATACAAAACGTATTGGTTGTTTTCTTTTGTCAAGGGTGGATGAGGACATCGTGAGAGTCAATTTGATTGTGGCAGAGCTCCACATCTCATGTGCAACTCAAATTAGTGATGCAATGTTGTTGATCATGGGACAAGACAATGAGGTCCCAAAGTCTATCTTGTAGCTCCCATGTCATGAGCGCTGATTTGATTGCAATAAAGATCCATATCTAATGAGCCACTCAAACCTTTATTTACCTTTGAACGCTTTGCAAGAATGAAAGAAATTAAATATGTAAATCCTCAAAAATCAAAGGAAAAAAGATTGACAAAACTACCTTTTCCACACCATTCATAAGAACTTGAGCTTTGTAATCAATGCTGTATACAATCAAAACAAAAACAAAGAGATATTTGTAACTATTGTTACATACAATGCATTTTATAGCTTTAACAATTTCATCATTAGCATATATTATAAAAACTAATATAATATTAAAATATAAATTTTATAATCTAATATTTATATAAATTATATAATATATAATAATAAATTTTCAATGTATATAAATATTATACAATATTTCTACAAAAATGATCAGAGAAATTGATAATTGAATTACGTATCTTAAAATAAAAAATACTTATAAAGTAGTGAAAAATAACAATAAATACTTAGTTAAAAAAAATACAAATTAAAAGTACTTTATCGTAGCAACAAACCAAATATAAACTAGTTTTATTTAACCTCCATCTTTTTTTACACCATGGGGGTAACTGCTAATTATAATATACGATCACAAACATTCAATGAACTGTACATGTGTTTTTTTTATAATTTTAATTTAAAAAATATATGATAATAAAATTTCAAAATTATTATATTAATATTTAGATTAATTAAAAAATATTTGATTTTATTTTTATTAGTTAATTTATTAAATAATATTTTATAGTGTTAAATATGTTAGGTTGTGGAGCTAAAAGCTTCATTGTATGCAAACATGGAGGAGGTTGCTGAGTGTCACAGTCACCGGCGTCGTTCAGGCCAACCGACGTCGGTCAGGGGTGAACAGAAAGCTGCCGACATCGGCAAGAGTCAGCCGACGTTGGTCACCTCCAGTCAGATAGGGACCGACATCGATCCCCTGTGCAGTTTCAGAACTGTTCATTGCACGAACAGTTAGTTTGTTGAACCGATTGTTTGCATGTAAAGACTATTTTGAGTCTTGAGCTGCGTGTCTAATTATTGTAAATTAGAAGTCTAAGTTATTGTTTAGTATGAGATCTATTTATAGACCCATTGGCATGTATTGTAATAAGAGCAATAGAGGAAGGCAAGGTAGATCCTTCTAATTGTAAGATCATTTGAATTGCAGGTTGTTGCAAGTTCATGGTAGATCTACATGTGTAAGTAAGATCATTTGAGTTGCAGGTTGTTGCAAGTTCATGGGAGATCTACTTGAAGTACTTTGAGTACTTGTGTACTGGCAGTGTTATTACTGACTGGTTGGAGGTGAACACCAACTCTATGTTTGAGTTGTGTGTTGGGACCGTTTTTGGTAGGAGAGTGAACTCTTGATTGAGAATTACTGGGATCCCTTGAGGTGTGGAAAGCCTTATAGAGGTGTGAAAAGAAGTGGCATCTTCTTTATTGTATTTTCTTTCTGGATGAGTATTAATACAAGATTGTGTATTGTCTCTCATATTCTTTGTCATTTGTGAATTCTAGTTACTTGTTCATTCTGGTATAATTTCGTGTTTAGTTGCTAATACAAGGTAATCATATATACTCTTATTGAGGAGTAAGATCCTGACAAGTTGGTATCAGAGCATTTATGTTTTAGATTCTTCACAATTGGTATCAGAGCTTTTGGTTGGGTTACTAACATGTTGTATCAGATTTGGTTAGTGTTTGTTGATTACAGGTCACTCATAGGAGTTTCTGTTTGAGTGGGAGTATAGCAATGACAGAAGAAAGTAAGCTATGAATAGAGAAGTTTAATGGCAAGAACTATCAATTATGGAGGATGCAGATAGAAGATTATCTGTATCAGAAAGATTTGTACTTACCATTGGGTGGGGTTGCATGCAAGCCCACACATATGAAGGATGAAGAATGGAAAGTTCTTGATCGGAAGGCTCTGAGATCTATAAGGTTGAGTCTTGCATAGTCTGTGATTTCCAACTTATCACAGCCTAAGACAATGGTAGAGTTGATGGAATCTTTGACAAATTTATATGAAAAACCCTCAACTTCGAATAAGGTATTTCTTATGAAGCAATTATTTAATTTGCAAATGTTGGAAGGTGGATCTGTACATAATCATCTTAGTGATTTCCATGGTTTGGTAAACCAGTTAGTTTCAGTCAATATTATTTTTGATGATGAAATTAAGGCTCTCTTAATCTTATGCTCATTACCTAAAAATTGGGATAGTTTGGTAATGGCAGTTAGTAATACTGTGTCTGCTTCAAATATCTTGAAAAATGGATGATGTTGTTAGTGTAATCTTGAATGAAGAAATTTACAGAAAAAGCATAGGTGAATCATCAAGGAATGCTTTGAGTGTTGAAAGTAGGGGAAGGCAAAGAGAGAAGATCGAGCATGAGAGGTCAAGGTCAAAGATAGGCAGGAGATCCAAATCCAGGTATGGCAGAATAACCTGCTAGAAATGTGGAAAGCAAGGGCATGTAAAGAGAGATTGTTGGGTGAATGAAGATCAACATGAAGGACATGAAAAATCAGATGTTACAGAGTTTGTTGCACATGATGCTCTGCTATGTTCCTTGGATAAAGTAGAATCTTGGAATTTTTAGATTCTAGTGCCTCTTTCCATGCATCCCCAAATAGAGAATTTTTTATGAATATGTCTAGGGAGACTTTGGAGAAATTTATTTAGGAGATGGTAAGCCTTGTCAAATGGTTGGCAAAGGGAAAGTGAAGCTGAAATTGCAGATAGGCAACACATGGGTGTTGAAAGAGGTCATGCATATCTCAATCCTGAAGTGAAATTTGATTTCTGTTAGAAAGTTAGGTGATGAGGGTTGCATAATAACTCTCACCGCGGACTCTTGGAAAGTTTCCAAGGGTGCACTTGTTTTAGCAAGAGGTAAGAAAGTAGGTACACTTTATCTATCTACTTGTATTACTGATTCTCCTTTTGGTTTATCTACTTCAGCTGTAGATTCGAAGATGTGGCTTCGTAGGCTTGGTCACATAAATATGAAGGGAATGCATGTTCTTGAGTCAAAGGGTATGCTTTCATATTTGAAAAGCATGGATCAAGATTTTTGTAAGCAAAGGAAGAAAGTGACGTTTCTTGAGAAATCTGATGTTCGTAACAAGAACAAGAAAGTCTTGGTTTTCAAGGAGAACATGACGGACAGAGATCAGTGCAAGGCGCTGAAGAATTTTGAGCAGAGCAAGGTTGATTTGGATAGGGTTTTGATCCAAAAGGAGCTCGCGGGTAAAATTCATTGCTCACAAGTAAAAAATAGAGACCGACGTCGGTTAGAAAACTAACGTCGACATCCAAACAGGGATCGACATCAGCTATGTGTAGCCCAACGTCGGTGACTCCAGACAAATAAACATTGGCATCGATTAGGGGGAACTGACATCGGCAATGAGGCAGTCACATGGAACTGACGTCGGTCAGGTGCAGACTAAGATGTGATCGACATCGGTCACTGAGACAATTTTTGGGTGGACAACAAGCTGTCAAGGAGTCTCAAGCACCCATAGACTGAAAGGGTAAGTAAGCCTCAAATTCGTTATTTCCTTTCTTTACACTACTTGTTGCTCACTGATGGTCAATAACCATGAAGTTATTAAAGAAGCAGAGCAGGTAGAATCCATGAAACAATGGGAGCTTGGCATGGATGAGGAATGTGATTCCTTGGAGAAGAATTAAATGGGAGTTTTTGATGGAGTTGCCAGCTAGAAGAAAGCACTGAGAGATGAATGGATTTTTAGGATAAAGAAGAGCGAGAATGGACACGTGAGACGAAAGGCCAGGGTATATGGTCTTGAGTAAGCTGTAAGACAATGGAGGTTTAACCATTGTGTTTCTCTTTACCAAGTTGGATAATATTAGCTACATTATCCTGTTACTATATGTTGTGCTTGTTGCAGGGTCACATATGCAGGGAGTTGCTGAACTAAAGGTAAATTTAGTTCAGAGGTGTGTCATAAAAAATCTGGGAGCAGCAAGATTCTTTGGCATGAGTGTGTTCTAGAGACATGGAAGGTCACAGGTTGATTTTGTCTCCAGATGATTGTGTAAAACCGATTAGCACGCTGATGGTTGGACAGTTCTATGAACAGTGTCCTGATTCACATGATGAGGTTGAGTACATGTGTACTAAACCTGAGTTTTTCTAAGCAGTGAGAGTTGTCAGCAAGTTTGGAGCCAATCCAGAAAAGAAGCATTGGAGGGCAGTTCAGTGGATTTTTAGATATCTGAGAGGGACCAGCAGCAGGTATACATGCTATGCAGGGTCAAGCACTTCTCTACATGGGTTTGTAGAATCAGATGTGGCAAGGTGATTTGGATGACAGGAGGTGCACCACAGGGTTTGTGGTGGTTGGTCTTCAAGAGTGATCTTGAAGAGGGATACAAAGCCAAGAAACAAACTAGATGATGTATAGGTACAGGTATAGGTGCAGTTGTTTATCTCCAAGTGGGAGATTGTTAGGTTGTGGAGCTAAAAGCTTCACTGTATACAAACATGGAGGAGGTTGTTGAGTGTCACAGTCACCGGCGTCGGTCAGGCCAACGAACGTCGGTCAGGGGTCAATAGGAAGCTGCCAACATCGGCAGGAGTTGGCCGACGTTGGTCACCTCCAGTCAGACAGGGACCGACATCGATCGCCTGTGCGGTTCTAGAACTATTCGTTGCATGAACAGTTAGTTTGTTGAACCGATTGTTTGCATGTAAAGACTATTTTGAGTCTTGATCGACGTGTCTAATTATTATAAATTAGAAGTCTAAGTTATTGTTTAGTATGGGATCTATTTATAGACCCATTGGCATGTATTGTAATAAGAGCAATAGAGGAAGGCAAGGTAGATCCTTCCAATTGTAAGATCATTTGAATTGCAGGTTGTTGCAAGTTCATGGTAGATCTACATGTGTAAGTAAGATCATTTGAGTTGCAAGTTGTTTCAAGTTCATGGGAGATCTAATTGAAGTACTTTGAGTACTTGTGTACTGATAGTGTTATTACTGACTGGTTGGAGGTGAACACCAACTCTATGTTTGAGTTGTGTTGGGACCGTTTTTGGTAGGAGAGTGAACTCTTGATTGAGAATTACTAGGAGCCCTTGAGGTGTGGGAAGCCTTATAGAGGTGTGAGAAGAAGTGGCATCTTTTTTATTGTATTTTCTTTCTGGATGAGTATTAATACAAGATTGTGTATTGTCTCTCATATTCTGTGTCATTTGTGAATTCTAGTTACTTGTTCATTTTGGTATAATTTCGTGTTTAGTTGCTAATATAAGGTAATCATATATACTCTTATTGAGGAGTAGGATCCTGACAAGTTGGTATCAGAGCATTTATGTTCTAGATTCCTCACAATTATTATATTAATATTTAGATTAATTAAAAAATATTTGATTTTATTTTTATTAGCTAATTTATTAAATAATATTTTATAGTGTTAAATATAAAAAAATTATGATTGCTTATTCGAATATAATATAATTGTTTGTGCACGTTAATTAAACTTCCTTATTATGATAAAAATTAGACTTAAACTCCCTTTGTTATGATTGGTTATCCACATTACCAAGTGTATTATATAATTCCAATATATTAATTTGCATGTGCTGGTAATTTTTGTTTAAAAATAAAAATAAAATTGTCATGCCAATTCCATCCAGTGAATAAGATGATAAATAAATAATTTTAAGAACTTTTTGGTCCAAAAATTATGAAAATTAAATTAAAACATTTTCAATTTCATTATTTGACCAAAAAACTTCTTATTTATTAGTTGACCAAAACTAATTGTTGCAACTGAATCCTATAATACCCTATCATGATAAGTACTAATAAAAGATTACAGTAAATATATATATGAAATAAGACAAAGTTGTTCCATCAAAAAAATCAAAGATTATTTTATATTTTAGTAACAAGTATTATTTACATATCACCTCGATACATATTTTTTTTCACTATTATATTGGTAAAAACAATGTCAAAACGTTTGATACTACGCATTTGTAATCCAAATTAACACAATCTTTATCTAATGGACACAAAATAAATTGAACGAAAATAATGAGTCTGGTGGTTATGATTTCCATATTCCCTTATAGTTTTTGTTACTTCCTTTATTTCCTTTAGATCTTATAGCTATTTTGAGGATTGTGCCACATGTTTGTATCCTATAACCAATTCATAGATTCGGTTGAAAGCATTTATCTGTTTTAGAAAATAATAAATAAGTCATGAACATCACTTTCTATTTTTGATTTTACTTTCCCTCTCTCATGTTTAAGAAAGAGCCTTGATCCAAAACATGCTAGTAGAGATAATTTCTCAAATTATTATAATGCATTGCAATGCCATTCAATTTATTCAAAAACAATTGAGACCATCTTATCATCGAGAGTTTGCAAAAAATAAAAGAAAAAATTAGAGATCATCTTACCATCAAGAGTTAGCATAAAAGCAAAGAAAAATTTAGAAGTGAATGTTTGGAATTAGATGATTATTGGGGATTTCTAAACTCAATATTGGCTATGTGGATAATGATAACCCACACAACACATTGCAAAAAAAATCATACATATTATTATTTCCCGTTTGAATATATTATAGTAAGTATATATGAGATGACACAAAGTTGTTGCATAAACAAAATCAAAGATTATTTAACATTTCAATAACAATTATTATTTACATATCACCTTGATACCTATTTGTTCTCACTATTATATTGGTAAAAACAATGCTAAAACATTTGACACTGCATATTTGTAATCCAAATTAACATGATCTTTATCTAATGGACACAAAATAAATTCAATGAAAGTAATGAGTTTGGTGGTTATGGTTTCCTTATTCCCTTGTAGTTTTTATTTGTTCTTTTGTTTCCTTTAGATCTTATGGCTATTTTGTGGATTGTGCCACCTGTTTGTGTCCTAGAACCAATTCATAGCTCCGATTGAATGCATTTATCTATTCTAAAAAATAATAATGAGTCATGAACATCACTTTCTATTTTTGATTTCGGTTTCCCTCTCTCATGCTTAAGAAAGAGCCTCGATCCAAAACACACCGTTAAAGAAAATTGCTCAAATTATTACAATGAATTACAATGCATTTCAATCTATTCAAAAAAATTGAGATCATCTTGTCATCAAAAGTTTAAAAAAAAATCAAGGAAATATTTAGAGGTCATCTTGCCATCAAAAGTTAGCATAAAATGAAGGAAAATTTTAGAATTGAATGTTTGGAATTAGATGAATATTAGGGATTTCTAAACTCAAGATTGGTTTTGGATAATAACATGGCACATAACACATTGCAAAAAAAATCATACATGTTATTATTTCCTATTTTAGTAGATAGATAATCATTAATCTCAACATTTTTTTTATTACCAACAAATTGATGCTTCAGGATTTTAAACAAAATTTGAATCATCACACATTCTATAGGCCTTGGGATCACACTTGCTAATATTTTAGAGGGAAAATTTTAAATTTAATTAAATTCATGAGGTATACCTAACCCAAATGTATTAAATATAATAATATATATAATCAAAAGTAAGTGCTATTTTTCATCATGGTGACTTACAATTTTGACATTATTTTATGACTTGACTAGTATAAAAGGATCCAATACATATAATGGTTGGAAAATACTTATGATGGTTTTGTGATACTAGCAATGGTTTGATAATAATGTGATGGTTTGACAATATGGTAATGGATTGACAATATTCTAATGGTTTGAAAATACAATAATGTTTGTTAGTGCAATGGTTTGACAAGGAATATGATGGTATTATAGGACTTGGGACATGCAATGGTTTTTAAACTCTATGCTTAAACATCAATCTTAAGAAATATTATATATCTGGTCAAGTGATTCGACTGAAATCACTTACATGAGAGTTTACTTATGTTTTTTATAATTTAATAAGAACTCATTTTTTCAACTGGCTACAAATTAGGTATGGTAAATGATTCTCTCTTAGTTAGTGACTTATTTATGTTATTAGTTTTTAGTATGATTTAAAAATTGAATATGAATGCAGAGTAGAGATTGCTTTGATTTATATGCTTTTCATTTTTTCTACCTATCTTAACAAGAAGATGGCAAACATTTGATATTGGGTTATATTTGAAGAAGTAAATAATAAATATATATCTTGAATATTTGAAATATATAAGGAATTTTTTCACTCAAAATTATATAAACTTAGTGGAAGAAACTGAGTAATATTTAAAATACTTAAAAGAATCAAATGATAAAAATATATCTTAAATCTTATATATATATATATATATATATATATATATATATATATATATATATATATATATATATATATATCAAAACAATGCTCTTTTTTATTGATTAAATGGGAGGTTATATTGGGGATTTCACTCATTAATTAACAATATAAAAATTTAACTAAAATAATTCACAATTAAAGTCACCCTAATGTAGCCTTAGTGCCATCTTTAATCACCAAATAATATCTTCTAAGAGGCCAAATTTCATCTCTAAAGTCAAACTTAAAGTCATATAGCAGACTTAAGGCCATTCCCAATGGTATATATATATATGGTTGGATTAAGGATGGGCTAATGTTGTATACACCTATATTTTTTGGTCACAAATGATATTTCTTGCAAGACTTAACAACACACTAATCTACTCGAGTGCATGTCTTAAGGAGTGCAATGAGAAAGGGGTGGGATTAGATCATGGTAATTTTTGAGAGATGTTATCATGATATCCTGTTATACCTATTTATTCCTTCATGAAACCTTCATACCCTAACATGTGGTTAAGTTTGAAATTTAATAGGATCCTCCAAACCTAGAATTTGCATTGTAACTCATAGAGACCCAAAACCACTCTAAAAAATATTGATATAATATCTATAAATATAACTCAAATTATAATAAAGTAATTTTTCATATTCTATATGTACAATATATACTTAAATGTTTGTTTTTATATATACAATAACTTCTTTAGTCTTGTCTGACCTAAATCTCCTAGATTTGTTGGCCTATTTTGATATGTATATTTTAGTATTTGGATATGTATATATAAAATTCCATAATATTATTTTAATAGGAGATAAGAGACCAAACCTCATATTTTATTATTGCACACAAAAATTATTCTCTAAATATATATGAGGAAATAGGAGATAAAAGCTTATTCTTATGGAGGTTTAGTCTTAAGGTGTTTGATGTTGAATAGAAAGAGTTTGAACAAGGAGGTTCCCCTTAATATTTGGATTCCCTAATTAAAGACACAAGATCTTCATCCTTGCCATTTGATTCATTCATCTAAACTATATCTTGGAAAGTGCCACTAGAGCCAAGGGAAAAATTGATGCACCAACAAGTCTACTTAGGGTAAGTATCCCTATCCCTAGTCTCTTTCTTCATTTAATTATATATATATATATATATATATATATATATATATATATATATATATATATATATATATATATATATATATATATATATATATATATATATATATATATATATATATATATTTACATATTGCTAGAGTAGTACATTTTTTTGTCACTTATCTCTTTGCCTAGATTATCTTTATGCTTATATTAGTGTTTGTTATCTATTATGCAAATATAACCATAGTTTAGATTCATTTATCCATGCCTAGGTTAGTTTTCACTACCTTTTCATGAAACTACAATAATTTTATCCATTTAACATTTATATCTTGTTATCTTAGGTTATTATCATCTTGGATCTAGGTTACCCTTGTTTTTAAGTTCCTTACATGCAATTTATTATCATATCCTTGATACCTCCCTCACAAACAACTCTTGCTTTAAAAATTTTCCTCATGTTGTGGCATGGCTAATTGTATTTAGATGGTCCTAATATGGTCTTATCTCTTTCCTATATTAGAGGATTTATATTTTTAAATATAATTTCCCAATATAAATTCTAGTGAGCCGGATGTGAATCTTACCCTATGGTTGTTTAGGGTCATATTCAAATTTAATTTTTCTTTCTCCTATCTTCATAACCTTTCCAAAATTTTAGCCACACCTTGAAAATCTTATTTTTCTATATATTTTTATCTTTAATTTAGCTTGTATCTTCCTAATCATGTCATGTAATTTGAACTCAATCAATAATTAAAATGACTATGATGATCCCAATGGAAGTTTCATCATCAAAGATATATATATATATATATATATATATATATATATATATATATATATATATATATATATATATATATATATATATATATATATATATATATATATATATATATATATATATATATATATAAACATTAATTAAAACCTTACCAAGGATAAATATCTCAAAAACAATTACTGAATCATGAAACAAAAATTATACGTTACTAATGAGAACATCAAACATTCCCCCATTAGTGATACGTAATACAATATGCTTTCCATTTCACATATTCTTAAAAACTATATAAAACCCATGCATAACACTATTTTATTAAATCCTCCACATAGTAATCCTCTTACTATCAATAATTATACAAATAACCTCGCACACAATCCTATTGATGATACTACAAAAGTCTTTTGTAAGGTGTTAGACCAAATGACACTTATGAAAGATAATAATACCCACCAAATGCTCCAATTGTCAAACCATTTTTTTCAATGGATAATTGATCCATAAACTTAAGAAATAATATGTTTGCATATTTTAATTTTTCTTAAAAATATTAATTTATAGAATAATTTTAAATTAATGACTTACAAAACATCAATTTAACAAGAATAATTCAAGAAATTCTCAAAACACAACACACAATTTGATAATGGACTTCGACATAATGGCCTACATTTCCAGGTCCAATATTGGCTTATGTATTAGGAAAAAAAGCTTGGAAAAAATTATCAAACGTCTCCAAATTGAAAATTGAACAGCTAGAAAATGATTCCTTGGGAAAAAATAATATAAGTCCCTTTTCAAACTTTTTCCCAATTTTGTCCCGAGAACTCTCTACAAGCTTCGCAAGCTCCCTGGCTCTTAGTCTTTATAATGACTGCTTGGCTAAATGTGTTTAAATACAATTTTTAAACACTTTATATAGTGTTCATGCCCCCAAGTTTAATAGTGGATCACCTATCCTTTTATCCAAAAGGATGAGGGTTCAAGCCCATGACATTGCTTTTGGTGGGGGGCATGCATTTCATTTCTCCCACATTCATGGGGTTTAAATCTTATCAAGGTTTTATTAAGCCTTATATATCCCTTAGTTTTCATGGCTTAGGCCATGTTCTCCATCATTTTTCTTGTATTTCCCATGGTTATGACATGATTCTTGTGGGAATGTGGATGTGGTAAGTGGGGACGTGGAAATTATGTGGTGAGTGGGGCATTCTCATGGAAACTATGCGGTGAGTTTGGCATGCACATAGAAATTATGTGGTGGAATGTGGTTAGAGTATGGGGTCATGTGGTAGGAATGAGGTGAGGTGGCTATTTCATGAAAATGGTTTGTTTATTGGGTTTATATAGAACATTCAGGAAATTAGATCATGGTAAATTATTGGTGGCAAGTTATGTGGTGGCTTGAGGACCCACCAAGTGGTCCAATCTCCACTTTCCACTTGTCAACCATTCACCTCACCACTTGTTGACCACTCACCTTGCCACTTGTCAACGTCCAACTGGATGTTTTGTTTAAACCCCCATTTTTTTGCCTTAAATTTTGACGATCAATAACTTGTGCATACAGGATCTGTTTCATGAACTGTAAGTTATGCCAAAAAGCTATCGATGAGCTCTTCATCATGGAAATGATCATCTTGAAATTTTATTAATTTAATTTTGGAGCATAAGGGGATCCTCCTAGATTAATCCTCCCCACTAAGAAGGATTTTTATCCTTAAAAGATGGTACTAGACTTGGTATTTCATATGAGGATCTTTGCATGGATCTAGCTCTCAAATTTGCTTAGATGATCTCATAAATGCCATCTATTTTTAGGTTTTCAAATGTGGCACTATCACATGTCACTTGGTGTTATACAACCACTTTTTTTTACAATTGCCCTCTAGGGTCTTACCTATCAACATAGTTTTACAAATTTTGCCCTTTTTAGGTCTTGAAAAACACAAACACAATGATTACAAGAATTTCCCATAGGGTCTTATATAAAGCAAATATATGCATGTTTTAACACTCATATAGAGTAAAATATACAACCTATTTTCTAAGTTATCCCTGATGCTTCTCATGATGTCATCTTTTTGTTGCCTTATAGTGTTCATGTCTATAACATGGATAAGTAAAATAACACTGAAGGCACCATTCTCTTGTAATGATTACTACCGATGTGATCATACAAGATATTCTATACCATCTTTTACAATTCTATACTTATCTTCCTCTTTAGAGAAGATTGCATTTCTCAGAGACAAGTATGGTTTACCTAGGATAATGCCACTAAATTGAAGTGGAACCACTTCTAGTTTAACTTCATCTATAAAGTGAGAGGTAATTTCAAACCATAATTTATAGGTTTTACTTACATATACATTATTAACATAATCTATTCTATCCAGAGAATAGGGTTGGAAATGTGGCTTAGTTTTTAAACTAGGGTTTCTACATCTTTTGAGATCAAATTCCTTTGATAATTGTTATCAAAAATAACATATATCTTAGAATTCTTGATAATTATTATTTTGAATAAGTGTTGCCTTTATAGGATGTCAATTTCTGATCTGTTAGCTTTTCATTGACTACCATCTCCATTGCTGATGTTATCTCAGGTTCTGACTGACAAGATTTTATCTGAAGAGGCTCTATATTTTGCTTGACTGAAGATGTAGTTACAACCTTTGCCTAAGGTTTTGGATAATTATGCTTATCTTCCTTCAACATTTGCCTCTTACCATTTAAGTAAAAACCAGACTTCATGTCTTCTTTAGGCAATTTATTATTGTTAGTCTTATTCTTGACATGTCTTATAAACATCTTTCTAGGTCTTTCATAATCAAAAAATACATTTGAGTATTTATTTAAAGATTCTTCATCCAATGTAACTATCACATCTTTGAAGAGTACTTCTTCTAGATCTTTAGGATGCTCTATCTTGCTGCTCGAGTAATCCTTTAACTCAACTTCTTGGGATGATTGTCCTTCACCTCCATATCCTAATCCTGCATGGAGTGGTCTCTTTGCCACATGGATAGGTTGGAAAATTCCTTGACCATTAATTCCAAGGCCTTTTCTTTCGAATCCCATTTTAGTTAGTAGCTTAAAACCTATTCCCTTCATGTGATTTTCAAATGTATTAGCACATGAACTTTATGAATGTTTAGGATTAGTACATTCAGTCTCCCTAACATTGTCAATATACCTAAAAGAGTTAATTTCATTATTTTCATCTTCAGTATGTGCATCGGAAGATACATTAATAATCAAAGCATTATTTGCTTCCAAACTTTCAAAATCATTCTCATTAATAGGACTAGTAGGAATATATGAATTAGAAGAATCAATGCTATAAATAGAATGTACCTTTGTAGTCTGGTTTGTCCCAAACTAAATCCCATAAGTATTATTGGTCATTTATTGGATTCCTTCTCTTGGTGCAATATTTATAGCATGTCAAGATGTGAGATAATAATGACCCAATGTTATCTCCTCGGATTCTTCTAAAACTATATCAAGAGCTGCTTAATCAAAGAATATCCCTTTGATGCCAAAATTTAGAATGCCATAATGAGTTGCATGTCCTCTTACTATGTCATCAACTCCTCCAAATGTCTTAGTGTCTGGTAATGGAAGAGTCCTTAACTACAAAGATTGTATAAGACCTTCAGTGATATAACTAGCTTTAGAACTCCAGTTAAAATAGATCTACATGAACATCCCTTCTATAATAATAGTGCATTTCTACCTTTGACTTTCCTCAGAGCATAGCTTAATATCTAGTATTTCCATTGACACCAACTATCACATTAAAGACTCTAGAATTATTTGATGAGTTACTATTGTTTGGATTGATTGAATACTATTGGACATGACTGGTGCCTTGCCTCTTTCCTCATTATGCCTTCTAAACCATATTAGACCCTGATTGGGATGTAGGATCTAACATTGATCGATAATATGACCATGTCATGCACAATGTCCATAAATCTCTAAATCTCCATACATCCTCTTCTTATATTGATGTTCCTATTATAGTTCTGATCATAGTGCATCAATTCTCTATTGGAGCCTCTTGATTTTTTTCTCTTATCATTACTCTAGTGCTTGTCAACTTTGGTCTTGGGCTTGTAGGAATTACATTATCATAGTGATAATGGAATTCAGTAACAACTAAATCTAAGCTAACATTGGATCCATTGTTCTAAAATAGTTGAGTTTAGTTAAATAACAAAATCACAAATTCACACACAAACTTAGCTCTGAGGCCAAACTTGACATTTTAGAGCAATGCCTAGACAGAAATTAGCCCAACACACTAACCGCTCTGATACCAACCTGATCCATAAACTTAAGCAATAATACGCTTGCGTATTTTAATTTTGCTTTAAAATATTAAGCTACGAAATAATTCTAAAATAATGACTTACAAAACATCAATTTAATAGGAATAATTCAAGAAATTCTCAAAACACAACACACAATTTGATAACAGAGTTTGACACAATGGTCTACATCTCTAGGTCCAATATTGGCTAATGTATTAGGATAAAAATGCTTGGAAAACACTAGAAAACATCTCCAAATTGAAAAATGATTAACTATACAAATTTTCTTTGGGAAAAAATAATATAAGTCCTTTTTCAGACTTTTTCCCAATTTTATCCTGAGCACTCTCTACAAGCTTCATAAGCTCCTTAGCCTTTAGTCTTTATAATGATTACTTGGTTGAATGTGTTTAAATACAATTTTTGAACACCTTATATAATGTTCATGCCCTTGAGTTTAATGGTGGGTCACCTATCCTTTTATCCAAAAGGATGAGGGTTTGAGCCCATGACATTGCTTTTGGTGGGGGGCATGCATTTCATTTATCCCACATTTGTGGGTTTTAAATCTTATCAAGGTTTTATTAAGCCTTATCCATCCCTTAGTCTTCATGGCTTAGGCCATGTTCTCCACCATTTTGTTTGTATGTCCCACAGTTATGACATGTTTCTCATGTAAATGTTTATGTGGTAAGTGGGGACGTGGAAATTATGTGGTGATTAGGGCATTCTCATGGAAACTATGTGGTGAGTTTGGCATGCACATGGAAATTATGTGGTGGAATTTGGTTCGAGCATGGGGTCACATGGCAGGAATGAGGTGAGGTGGATATTACATGGAAATAGGTTGTATATTGGGTTTATATATAACATTCAAGAAATTGGATCATGGTAAATTATTGGTGGTAAGCCATGTGGTGGCTTGAGGACCCACCAAGTGGTCTAATCTCCACTTGCCACTTATCGAACATTCACCTCAGCACTTGTCGACCACTCACCTCACCACTTGTTGATTACTCACCTTGCCACTTGTTGACGTCCAACTGGATGTTCTGTTTAAACCCACAATTTTTTTTTTGCCTTGAATTTCAATGATCAATAACTTGTGCATATGAGCTTTGTTTCACGAATCGTAAGTTATGACAAAAATCTCTTGATGAGCTCTTCATCATGGAAATGATAATCCTAAAATTTGATGAATTTTATTTTAGAGCATAAAGAGATCCTCCTAGATCAATAATAAACCTTAATAAGTTGGTTGGAATTAGTCCAATCAACATGTTATTCTACCTCCTCTTAGAGATGCCAATGGGAATATTATTGCCCAACATCCTATTCATAATAAAATAATTCAAAATCTCTAAAATGAGCCACTATATCCCTACATTATGTCTATGTACATTATAAATATTTATCCAAACATCACATATGATGGTAATATTGACCATACCATACATCTTAAAGCCTTTGAAAACCTCTATAAAGAATTGATTCAAACCAACACCTATGTGACTACTAAGCTTCTTGATAAACTTTATTTAGAGATGCACTAGAATGGCATCATCAAATTCCAATCCATTTAATTACAAAACTAGAAGACTTAGTCAAGTTTTAGTCAAATAATTCTAATGTCATGAACTTCATGATAATAACCTTAGCAAATTCACTAACACCAAGTAGTTACATAAGGAATCAACCCATGATTTCATCAAGTGATAGATGTCCTTGGCACATAAATCAAATCATAACATGAGTGATGAAACCCATTTAAAACTATTTATTTATGTTCTAAAATCTTCACTTCAATACAAAGTAACCTCCTTCTCTCCTACAAATTTGAAAAAAGCCTTTGACCAATCTAAAAGAAAGGATTGCCTTACGAGCCATTTACCTTTGAGCACTTTGAAAGAATGAAAGAAATTAAATATGTAAATCCTAAAAAATCATAGGAAAAAAGATTGACATAACTACCTCTTCCACACCATTCATAAGAACTTGAGCTTTGTAATCAATGTTGTATACAATCAAAACAAAAAGAAAGAGATATTTGTAACTATTGTTACATACAATGCATTTTATAGCTTTAACAATTTCATCATGTTATTAAAATATAAATTTTATAATCTAATATTTATATAATATATAATAATAAATTTTCAATGTATATAAAAATTATACAATATTTCTACAAAGACTATCAAAGAAATAGATAATTGAATTATGCATCTTAAAACCAAAAATACTTATAAAGTAGTCAAGAACAACTACAAATACTTAGTAAGGAAAAATACAAATTAAAGTATTTTATCATAGCAACAAATTAAATATAAATTAGTTTTATTTAACCTCCATCTATTTTTGCACCATGGGAGCAATTGCTAGTTATAATATACAATCACAAACATTCAATGAGCTGTAGATGTGTATTTTTTTAAATTTTAATTTAAAAAATATATTATAATAAAATTTCAAAATTATTATATTAATATTTACATTAATTAAAAAAATATTTTATTTTATTTTTATTAATTTATTTATTAAATAATATTTTATAGTGTTAAATATAAAAAAATTATGAGTGGTTATCCAAATATAATATAATTGTTTGTGCATGTTAATTAAACTTCCTTATTATGATAAAAATTTGACTTAAACTCCCTTTGTTATGATTGGTTATCTGCATTAACTTAAACTCCCCTTGTTATGATTGGTTATCCGCATTACCAAGTGTACAATATAATGCCAATATAAATTAATTTGCATGTGCTAGTAATTTTTGTTTAAAAATAAAAATAAAATTGTCATGCCCATTCTACCTAGTGAATAAGATGATAAATAAATAATTTTAAGAACTTTTTGGTCCAAAAATTATGAAAATTAAATTAAAACATTTCCAATTTTATTATTTGACAAAAAAAATTCTTATTTATTAGTTGGTTGACCAAAACTAATTGTTGCGACTGAATCTTAGAGTATCCTATCATGATAAGTACTAATAAAACATTACAGTAAATATATATGAAATAAGACAAAGTTGTTCCATCAACAAAATCAAAGATTATTTTATATTTCAATAATAAGTATTATTGACATATCACCTTGTTACATATTTGTTCTCACTATTATATTGGTAAAAACAATGCCAAAATGTTTGATACTACGTATTTGTAATCCAAATTAACACAATCTTTATCTAATGGACACAAAATAAATTCAATGAAAATAATGAGTTTGGTGGTTATGGTTTCCTTATTCCCTTCTAGTTTTTGTTAGTTCCTTTATTTCCTTTAGAGCTTATAGCTATTTTGGGGATTGTGCCACCTGTTCGTGTCCTAGAACTAATTCATAGCTTTGGTCAAAAGCATTTATCTATTTAAGAAAATAATAACAAGTAATGAACATCACTTTCTATTTTTGATTTTACTTTCCCCCTCTCATGCTTAAGAAAGAGCCTTGATCCAAAACATGCCATTAGAGATAATTTCTCAAATTATTATAATGCATTGCAATGACATTCAATCTATTCAAAAATAATTGAGACCATCTTATCATCGAGATTATGCAAAAAATAAAGGAAAAATTTAGAGATCATCTTGCCATCAAGAATTAGCATAAAAACGAGGAAAAATTTAGAAGTGAATGTTTGGAATTAGATGACTATTGGGATTTTTAAACTCAAGATTGGTTATGTGGATAATGATAACCCACACAACACATTGCAAAAAAAAATCATACATGCTATTATTTCTCGTTCGAATAGATTATAGTAAGTATACATGAGATGACACAAAGTTGTTACATAAACAAAATAAAAAATTATTTAATATTTCAATAACAAGTATTATTTACATATCACCTTGATACCTATTTGTTCTCACTATTATATAGGTAAAAACAATGCTAAAATATTTGACACTGCATATTTGTAATCCAAATTAACACGATCTTGATCTAATGGACACAAAATAAATTCAATGAAAATAATGAGTCTAGTGGTTATGGTTTCCTTATTCCATTTTAGTTTTTATTTTTTCTTTTGTTTCCTTTAGATCTTATGGCTATTTTGTCGATTGTGCCACATGTTTGTGTCCTAGAACCAATTCATAGCTCTGATCGAATGCATTTATCTATTTTAAAAAATAATAATGAGTCATGAACATCACTTTCTATTTTTGATTTTGATTTCCCCCTCTCATGCTTAATAAAGAGCCTCGATCCAAAACACTTCGTTAAAGAGAATTGCTCAAATTATTACAATGAATTACAATGCATTTCAATCTATTCAAAAATAAATTGAGATCATCTTGTCATCAAGAGTTAGAAAAAAAAAAGGAAAGATTTAGAGGTCATCTCGCCATCAAGAGTTAGCATAAAATCAAGGAAAAATTTAGAAGTGAATGTTTGGAATGAGATGAATATTAGTGATTTCTAAACTCAAAATTAGCTATGTGGATAATGATAAGGCACATAATACATTGCCAAAAAAATCATACATGTTATTATTTAATATTTGAATAGATAGATGATCATTAATCTCAATGGTTTTTTTTAGTTACCAACAAATTGATGCTTTAGGATTTTGAAAAAAATTTGAATCATCACACATTCTATAAGCCTTGGGATCACACTTTATGATATTTTAGAGGGGAAATTTTAAATGTAATTAAATTCATGATTTATAACCAACCCAAATGTATTGAAAATAATAATTTATATAATAAAAATTAAATGCTATTTTTCATCATGGTGACTTACAATTTTGACATTATTTGATGACTTGACAAGTATAAAAGGATCTAATACATGTAATGGTTGGAAAATACTTATGATGGTTTTATGATACTAGCAATGGTTTGATAATAATGTGATGGTTTGACAATATGGTAATGGATTGGAAATACTCTAATGGTTTGACAATATGACAATGTTTATTAGTGCAATGGTTTGACAAGGAATATGATGGTTTTATAAGACTTGGGCCATAAAATGGTTTTCAAACTTTATGCTTATACATCCATATTCAAAAATATTATATATCTGGTCAAGTGATCCAACTACAATCACTTACATGAGAGTTTACTTATGTTTTTTAGAACGTAATAAGAACTCATTATTTCAACTGGATACAAATTAGGTATGGTAAATGATTCTTTCTTAGTTAGTGACTCATTTATGTCATTAGTTTTTAGTTTGATAATATGATAATGGATTGGAAATACTCTAATGGTTTGACAATATGACAATGTTTGTTAGTGCAATGGTTTGACAAGGAATATGATGGTTTTATAGAACTTGAGCCATGTAATGGTTTTCGAAATCTATGCTTATACATCCATATTTAGAAATATTATATATTTGGTCAAGTGATATGACTACAATCACTTACATGAGAGTTTACTTATGTTTTTTAGAATGTAATAAGAACTCATTTTTTCAACTAGCTACAAATTAGGTATGGTAAATGATTTTTTCTTAGTTAGTGACTCATTTATGTTATTAGTTTTTAGTTTGATAATATGGTAATGGATTGGAAACACTCTAATGGTTTGACAATATGACAATGTTTTTTAGTGAAATGGTTTGACAAGGAATATGATGGTTTTATAGGACTTGGGCCATGCGATGGTTTTCAAACTCTATGCTTATACATCCATATTCATAAATATTATATATCTGGTCAAGTGATCCAACTACAATCACTTACATGAGAGTTTACTTATGTTTTTTAGAATGTAATAAGAACTAATTTTTTCAACTGGCTACAAATTAGGTATGGTAAATGATTCTTTCTTAGTTAGTGACTCATTTATGTTACTAGTTTTTAGTATGATTTAAAAATTGAATATGAATGCAGAGTAGAGATTAATTTTATTTATATACCTTTCATTTTTTCTACTTATCTTAACAAGAATATGGCAAACATTTGATATTGGGTTATATTTGAAGAAGTAAATAAAAAATATATATCTTTAATATTTGAAATATATAAGGAATTTTTTCACACAAAATTATATAAACTTAGTGGAAGAAACTGAGTAATATTTAAAATACTTAAAAGAAGCAAATGATAAAAATATATCTTAAATCTTTGAAATATATACATAAATATACATCAAAGTGATGCTCTTTTTTAATTGATTAAATGGGGGGTTCTACTGGGGACTTCACTCATTAATTAACAATATAAAAATTTAACTAAAATAATTCACAATTAAAGTCACCCTAATGTAGCCTTAGTGCCACCTTTAATCACCAAATAATATCTTCTAAGAGGCCAAATTTCATCTCTAAAGTCAAACTTAAAGTCATATAGTAGACTTAAGGCCATTCTTAATGCTAAATTATATATATATATATATATATATATATATATATATATATATATATATATATATATATATATATATATATATATATATGGCTTAAGGATGGGCTAATGTTGTATACACCTATATTTTTCAATCACAAATGATATTTCTTGCAAGACTCAACAACACACTAATCTACTTGAGTACATGTCCTAAGGAGTGCACTGAGAAAGGGGTGGCATTGGATCATGGTAATTTTTTAGAGATGTTATCATTATATCCTATTATACCTATTTATTCCTTCATGAAACCTTCATACCCTAACATTTGGTTAAGTTTGAAATCTAATAGGATCCTCCAAACCTAAAATTTACATTTTAACTCATAGAGACCCAAAACCACTCTAAAAAATATTGATATTATATTTATAAATATAAATCAAATTATAATAAAGTAATTTTTCATATTCTATATGTAAAATATGTACTTAAATGTTTATTTTTATATATACAATAACTTCTTTAGTCTTGTCTGACCTAAATTTCCTAGATTTTTTTTGGCCTATTTTGATATGTATATTTTAGTATTTGGATATGCATATATAGAATTCCATAATATTATTTTAATAAGAGATCAGAGAACAAACCTCATATTATATTATTGCACACAAAAATTCTTCTCTAAATATATATGAGGAATTAGGAGATAAGAGCTTATTCTTATGGAGGTTTAGTCTTACTCAAGGTCTTTGATGTTCAATAGAAGGAGTTTGAACAAGGTGGCTCCCCTTAATATTTGGAGTCCCTAATTAAAGAAACTTAGATATTCATCCTTTCCATTTGATTCATTCATCTAAACTATATCTTGGAAAGTGCCACTAGAGCCAAGGGAGAAATCGATGCACCAACAAGTCTACTTAAGGTAAGTATCCCTATCCCTAGTCTCTTTCTTTATTTAATTTAATAGATATATATTTTTTACATAATGCTAGAGCAATACATTTTTTTGTCACTTATCTCTTTCCCTAGATTATCTTTATGCTTATATTAGTATTTGTTATCTATTATGCAAATATATCCATAGTTTAGATTCATTTATCCATGCCTAGGTTAGTTTTCACTACCTTTGCATGCAACTACAATAATTTTATCCATTTAACATTTATATCTTGTTATATTAGGTTATTATCATCTTGGATCTAGGTTACCCTTGTTTTTCAGTTCCTTACATGCAATTTTATTATCATATCCTTAATACCTCCCTCACAAATAACTCTTGCTTTCAACATTTTCCTCATGTTGGCATGGCCAATTGTATTTAGTTGGACCTAGTATGGTCTTATCTCTTTCCTATATTAGAGGATATTTATATTATTGAATATAATTTCCTAATATAAATTCTAATGAGTCAGATGTGAATCTTACCCTATGGTTGTTTTGGGTCATATTAAAATTTAATTTTTCTTTCTCCTATCTTCATAACCTTTCCAAAATTTCAGCCACACCTTGAAAATCTTATTTTCCTATATATTTTTATCTTTAATTTAGCTTGTATCTTCCCAATCATATCATGTAATGTGAACTCAACCAATAATTAAAATGACTGTGATGATCCCAATGGAAGTTCCATCATCAAAGATATATATAAAAACATTAATTATAACCTTACCAAGGATAAAAATCTCAAAAACAATTACTGGATCATGAAACAAAAATTATACATTGCTAATGAGAACACCAAGCATTCCCCCATTAGTGATACATAATACAATATGCTTTCCATTTCACATATTCTTAAAAACTATATAAAACCCATAACACTATTTTTAAAAATCCTCCACATAGTAATCCTCTTATTATCAATAATTATACAAATAACCTCCCATAAAATCCTATTGATGATACTACAAAAGTCTTTTGTAAGGTGTTAGACCAAATGGCAATTATGAAAGATAATAATACCAATCAAATGCTCCAATTACCAAACCATTTTTTTCAATGGATAATTGATCCATAAACTTGAGAAATAATACACTTACGCATTTTAATTTTGCTTGACAATATTAATTTACATAATAATTTTAAAATAATGAATTACAAAACATCAATTTAATTGGAATAATTCAAGAAATTCTCAAAACACAACACATAATTTGATAATGGAGTTCGACACAATGGCCTACGTCTTCGAGTCTAATATCGGTCGATGTATTAGTAAAAATGTTTGGAAAGCACTAGAAAACACCTCCAAATTGAAAAATGAACACCTAAAAAATTATTTGTTGGGAAAAAATAATATAAGTCCCTTTTTGGACTTTTTCCCAATTCTATCCCGAGTACTCTCTACAAGCTTTGCAACTTCCCTGGCTCTTAGTCTTTCTAATGAATGCTTGGCTAAAGGTGTTTAAATACAAAATTTGATCACTTTATATAGTATTCATGCCCCCACATCTAACGGTTGATCACCTATCCTTTTATCCAAAAGTATAAGGGTTCGAGTCAATGACATTACTTTTGGTGGGGGGCATGCATTTCATACATCCCTTAGACTTCATGGCTTAGGACATATTCTCCATCATTTTGCTTGTATGTCCCATGGTTATGATTTTATTCTCATGGAAATGTGGATGTGGTAAGTGGGGACGTGGAAATTATGTGGTGAGTGGTGCATTCTCATGGAAACTATGTGGTGAGTTTGGCATGCACATGGAAATTATATGGTGGAATACAGTTAGAGCATGGGGTCACATGGCAAAAATGAGATGAGGTGGCTATTACATGAAAATGGGTTGTTTATTAGGTTTATATAGAACATTCAGGAAATTGGATCATGGTAAACTATTGGTGGCAAACCACATGGTGGCTTGAGGACCCACCAAGTGGTTCAATCTCCACTTGCCACTTGTCAACCATTCACCTTACCACTTCTTGACCACTCACCTTACCACTTCTTGACCACTCACCTTGCCACTTGTTAACATCCAACTGGACGTTTTGTTTAAACCCCCTTTTTTTTTAGCCTTGAAATTCGATGATCAATAACTTATGCATATTAGTTATATTTCATGAACAGTAAGTTACATAAAAAAATATCTTGATGAGCTCTTCATCATGGAAATGATCATTCTAAAATTTTATGATTTTAATTTTGGAGCATAAAGGGATCTTCCTAGATCAATCTTCCCCACTGAGAAGGCTTTTTGTCTTTAAAAAGTTGGTACCAGACCTGGTACTCCATATGAGGATATTTACATGGCTCTGGCTCTCAAATCTGCTTAGATGATCTCCTAAAATGTCATATATTTTTATGTTTTCAAATCTAGCACCATTGCATGTCACTTGGTGTTATACAACCATTTTTTTTACAATTGCCCTCTAGGGTCTTACCTATCAACATAGTTTTACAAATGTGGCCCTTCTTGGGTATTTACAAACACAAACACAATGACTATAATAATTTCCCATAGGGTCTTACATAAATCAAATATATGCATGTTTTCACACTCATATAGAGTAAAATATACACCATGTTGTCCAAGTTATTCTTGATGCTTCTCCTGATGGCATCTTTCTATTGCCTTGTAGTGTTCTTATCTATAACATGGATAAGTAAAATACCATTGAAGGCACCATTCTCTTGTAATGATTACTATTTATGTGCTCATACAAGATATTATATCCCATCTTTTACAATGCTATACTTATTTTCCTCTTTACAGAAAGTTGCATTTCTTAAAGACAAGTATGGTTTACCCAGGATAATGCCACTAAATTGAAGTAGAACCACTTCGAGTTTAAATTCATCTAAAAAGTGGGAGCTAATTTCAAACCCTAATTTATAGGTTTTACTTACATATAAATTATTACCATCATCTATTCTATCTAGAGAATAGGGTTGGAAATGTGGCTTAGTTTTTAAACCTAGGGTTTCTATAACATCTTTTGAGATCAAATTCCTTTGATAATTTTTATCAAAAATAACATCTATCTTAGAATGATTGAAAATTATTCTTTTGAATAAGTGTTGCTTACCTTTTTAGGGTGTCAATTTTTGAGCTATCAGCTTTTCATTAACTACCATCTCCTTCACTGATGTTATCTTAGGTTTTAACTAACAAGATTTTATTTGAAGAGGCTCTATATTTTGATTGACTGAAGATGCAGTTACAACCTTTGATTGAGGTTGTGGATGATTTTGCTTATCTTCCTTCAACATTTTCCTCTTAGCATTGAAGTAAAAACCAAACTTCATGTCTTCTTTAGGCAATTTATTTTCATTAGTCTTATTCTTGACATATCTCTTAAACATCTTTCTAGGGATTTCATAATCAAAAAATACATTTAAGTATTTATTTTTTGCATACCTTGATGAGTTATTTAAAGATTATTCATCTAATGTAACTATCACATATTTAGAGAGTTATTTGTATAGCTCTTCAGGATGTTCTAGCTTTCTACTTGAGTAATCCTTCAACTCAGCTTCTTGAGATGATTGTCCTTCACCTCCATATCTTAATCCTCTAAGGAGTGGTATCTTTGCCACTTAGATAGGTTGGAAAATTCCTTGACCATTAATTCCAAGGACTTTTCCTTCAAATCCCATTTTAGTTAGTAGCTTAGAACCTATTCCCTTCGTGTGATTTTCAAATATATTAGCACATGAACTTGATGAATGTTTAGGATTAGTACATTTAGTTGCCCTAACATTGTCAATATACCCAAAAGAGTTAATTTCATTATTTTCCTCTTTAGTATGTACATCATAAGGTACATTAATAATCAGAGTAGTATTTGCTTCCAAAATTTTAACATCATTATCATTAATAGGACTAGTAGGAATATATGAATTAGAAGAATCACTGCTATAACTATAGTTTACCTTTGTAGTCTGGTTTGTCCCAAACTGAATCTTGTAAGTATGATTAGTCATCAGTTGGATTCCTTCTCTTGATGTAGTGTTTCTGGCATGCTGAGGCATGAGAAAATAATGACTCAATGTTATCTCCTGAGCTTCTTCTAGAACTATATCAAGATCTACTTGATCAAAGAATAGCCCTCTAATGCCAAAATGTAGAATGCCATAATGAGTTGCATGTCCTTGTACTATGCCATCAGCTCCTACAAATTATTAGTGTGTGTTGATGGAAGAGTCCTTAGATACAAACATTGTACAAGACCTTAAGTAATATAATTGGATCTATAACTCTTGTTAAAATAGATTTGCATGAACTTCCCTTTCATAATAATAGTGCAGTTATGCCTTTTAATTTATTGAGCATAACTTAATATCTGGCACCTCTATCGACAACAACTATCACATTAGCGACTCTAGAGTTGCTTGATGAGGTATTGTTAGTCAAATAGGTTGATCTCTATTGGACATGATTGGTTCCTTGCCTCTTTCCTCGTTCTACCTTCTAAACCATATTAGAGCCTAACTAGGATGTAAGATCCAACATTGCTAATTAATATAACCCCATTGGGCATAATGTCCATAAATCTCTGAATCTCCATGCATCCTCTTCTTCTGTCAATGTTCTTGTTGTATTTCTACTCATAGTGCATCAATGCTCTATTGGAGCCTCTCAATTTTTTGCTCTTATCATTGCTATGGTGCTTGCCAACTTTGCTCTTGGGCTTGTAGGAATTGCATTATCATAGTTATAATGGATTTCAGTAACAACTGAATCTGAGCTAGCATTGGATCCATTGTTATATAATAGCTACTTTTAGTAAAATAAAAAAATCATAAATTCACCCACAAAATTATCTCTGAGGCCAAACTTGACATTTTAGAACAATGCCTAAACATAAATTAGCCCAACACACTAACCGCTTTGATACTAACCTAATTTGCAAACTTAAGCAATAATATGCTTGTATATTTTAATTTTGCTTTACAATATTAATTTATGATATAATTTTAAAATAATGAATTAAAAAACATCAATTTAACAGGAATAATTCAATAAATTCTCAAAATACAACACATAATTTGATAATAGACTTTGACATAATGGTCTACATCTTTGGGTCTAATATCGAATGATGTATTAGGAAAAATGATTGGAAAACACTAGAAAACATCTCCAAATTGAAAAATTAACAAATATAAAATTGTTCATTGGGAAAAGATAATACAAGTCCCTTTTTAGATTTTTCCCAATTCTATCCTTAGCACTCTCTACAAGCTTCACAAGCTCCTTGACTCTTAGTATTTATAATGACTACTTAGATGAATGTGTTTAAATATAATTTTTGAACACTTTATATAGTGTTCATGCCCCTGGGTTTAATTTTGGGTCACCTATCCTTTTATCCAAAAGGATGAGGGTTCGATCCCATGAAATTGCTTTTGGTGGGGAGCATGCATTTCATTTATCCTACATTCATGGGTTTTAAATCTTATCAAGGATTTATTAAGACTTATCCATCCCTTAGTCTTCATGGCTTAGGCCACATTCTCCATTGTTTTGATTGTATGTCCCATAGTTATGAAATGATTCTTGTGGAAATGTGGATGTGGTAAGTGGGGATGTGGAAATTATGTGGTGAGTGGGAAATTCTCATGGAAACTATGTGGTGAGTTTGACATGCACGTGAAAATTATGTGGTGGAGTTTAATTAGAGCATGGGGTCACATTGGAAAGAATGAGGTGAGGTGGATATTACGTGGAAATTGGTTATTTATTGGGTTTATATAGAACATTCAAGAAATTGGATCATGGTAAATTATTAGTGGTAAGACATGTGTTGGCTTGAGGACGCACCAAGTGGTCCAATCTCCACTTGCCACTTGTCAACCATTCACCTCACCACTTTTCGACCACTCACCTCACCACTTGTCAACCACTCACCTTGCCACTCGTTGATGTCCAATTTGATGTTCTGTTTAAACCCCCAATTTTGTTTTTTTGCTTTGAACTTCGATGATCAATAACTTGTGCATATGGGCTCCGTTTCATGAACCATAGGTTACGTCAAAAAGTTCTCAATGAGATCTTCACCATGGAAATGATAATACTAACATTTTATGACTTTAATTTTAGAGTGTAAAGGGATCTTCCTGGATAAATAATAAACCTCAACAAGTTGTTTGGAATTAGTCCAATTAACATTTTGTTCTACTTCCCCTTAGAGATTCCAATGGGAATATTATTACCCAACATTATATTCATAACAAAATACTTCAAAATCTCTAAAATGAGCCAATAGCTCCCTACATTATGTCTATGTACATTATAAATATTTATCCAAACATCACATATGATTTTAATATTGACCATACCATATATCTTAAAGCCTTTTAAAACCTCTATAAAGAATGGATTCAAACCAAAACCTATGTGACTAATAAGCTTCTTGATAAAACTTTAATTGGAGATGCACTAGAATGGAATCATCAAATTCTAATCCATTTAATTACAAAACTAGAAGACTTATTCAATGTTTTAGTCAAACAATTCCAATGTCATGAACTTCATGATAATAACCTTAGCAAATTCACTAACACCAAGTAGTTACATAAGGAATCAACCCATGATTTCATCAAGTGATAGATGTCCTTATCACATAAATCAAATCATAACATGAGTGATGAAACCCATTTAAAACTATTTATTTTTGTTCTAAAATCTTCACTTCAATACAAAGTAAGGTCCTTCTCTCCTAAAATTTGAAAAAATCCTTTGACCAGTCTAAAAGACATGATTTCCATACGAAATAATTTGAACCTTCTCAAAAAGCTTGTAGGGAATCCTTTTAAACATCAACCAATAACATATCTAAAAGTGAACCTCCACAAAATTTTAACTCAAAAATATCTTCAAATGAATGCCTAAATGTTAAATTTTAATTGTGTCTATGATGAAGAAAAATATAATATTAATATTTATAAAATTAATAATATATTTCAGCCCTCAAGGAGATAACAATGGCATGGGTATGTATGGACTATTTAGATGAAACTAGCAGGTAAAGATAAGAAAGAGGAGAACCTCAAATAAAAGGTCAAACAAGGAAAAGTCATAGGTGGAAAATAAGCACAAGTATGGAAACAAAGAACAAAAGGAAAAGTATTCCAAGTTGGCATGATAGATAACCAACGCATGAGGAATGATGAGGGAGTCCAAGGAGTAGACAAAGAACAAGTTGTCCAACCAAGTAAAATGCAATGCGAACCACAGTTTGATGAGGATTGTGAAGAGATTGATGCAATCAAGTTGTAAGAAGAGATGAGAATGTTGGAAGAGGCATTCAGTACATCTAATGGGCTGAAATAAGATGACTTACAATAGGTAAAAGTCAAGCATGAATTCCAATAAACACCAAAAGAGGAGCAACAAAGTGAAGTACAAGAAATTGTGCAAACATGCAAGCTAGTTAGTAAGCACATAGAGTATGAAAAAGCAAACAAGGTGATTTATTTCATGGGTTAGTCTCAAGCTAATTTTAAATTTGTTGAGCATGCATATGTAAATTCAAAGACGGGTCAAATAAAAATTTACTATGGTGAGGATGAAAAGAACAAGAAGTTTCTATTGCATAGTGAGCAAGGTGATAGGAAAAAGCATCAAAATGTGATGTTTGAAGAAGAAGTAGCAAAAGTAAGTTTATATGAACAAAATATAGAGGTTTACATGCATAAGAGGCCATTATATCCTAATGAAAAAGATGACAGCATGATTAAGAAGCAAATATCACTCAATAAACAAGAATCAAGCAAGATTCATGAGGAAATAAGCTATCAAACAAGCATGAAGAATAAGAATGAACACAAAATGGTTGAAGTTGAATTTGAAAAGGCTCAAAATGACATAGAATACATGGTAGATACATAAATAAGAGAGTAAAATAGTGGGAACATTTTGTATAAATGGAAGATGCATGGATAAGAAGGCTAGACAAAGCCAATAATAGGAAAATCAAGCATTTGGCAAGAAAGAAGGAGAAAGAAAGAAATAATAATATGCAAGTGAACATTAAAGTCCCTTAGATGTGAAATTGGAAATCAAGGAAGAAATTTGGAGGCTCAATTTTTTTTCTCCCTCCTAGGGAGTATGATGTAGGAACATCAATGCAAGAAGATATCAATTTTGTATTTTGGTCTTAAGAAGTCAAAATTGGTCAATTTTTTAGTGTTATTGTGTGACAAGAGACCTTAAAAGGTCAAATTCATGTATATGAGGACATTTGGAGTCCTTAGGGGTCATAGGTTAAGTTTTGAGTGTGTTTGGAGTTTTCCATCCAAAACTAGTAATTTGAAAATTCAAATATTGTTATTAAGTCTAGAGTGATAAAAGCATGATACAAAGGTGGTCAAGAGGGAATATTTGTACTAAGGGTCATAAATATTTGTAAGAGGTGTTATAAGTTTTATATATATCCATGGTCATAAGGTGAGGAGTTAAATTTAGTCATGTACTCCAAGATCATATGTTGAGGTAGTTATGGAAAAGAAGTTGATGTAACTTCCAAAAAAACCAACGTTAAAATGGAGAGAAAATTAATTGTAGAGGGGATATTTCATAGGAGAGGTGGAAAGAAGCTCCAAGAAGTAGAAACAAGGATCCATGAGGAAAGTTGGTATACCTCTCAAGGAAGATTGGCAAGTCCTCTTATGGACTGTATTTTGTAAGCAATTTTGATAAAGATAGACAAAATAAAATATAATGTTGTTGTGAATCCATTCTCCTTAAGGTATTGTTTTATTCTTGGTTTTTATTTGGTTTAAATGCTATTCTTAATTATAGATATGGATATTCTTCCAAACATTGCAGAATAGGGGTTTGCAAATAGGTTAATAGTCTTGTGAGTAGGATTTTCTTACATTTAGAGGTTGTTGAGACAAGGGTAAGGATTGAACGTTAATATGACTTTGTATTTGATTCATTTAACCTTTGACAATGTCTCTAGTTGTATATTGAAATGAGAAACTGGTGGAAAACAATGTTGCCTTGAGAAATCTATGTATTGCAAGCTTAAGTTGTCAAGTAATCAATAAGGTTGAATAATTGGTATAGAGACTTGAAAAGTATTAAACATATGTCTACTCATTATCATGGATTTAATAGATGTCCATTGTGTGACCTATACTATATATGAGATGTTCTATGTTAACTTGAAACCATAGTGTCGATTGTCCTACCTATGCCTTATTTTGGGGATGAACTACCATGTTACAACTTTGATTAGACTTGTTTCCTCATTATAATCTTGTGAAACTTTGAATTTATGGTTTGGATAGATATAAGAAAGGTTGGAGATTCCTTATAATCATTTGTAAAGGACCCTATTATTACCATAGGCCTATAGATGGCTTTAGTGTTTGCATAGTCAAGAAAAGAAGAGAAAAAACATTGATGGATATATGTGAATGATCATTGAAAAATGTGAGTCTAGGACACATAAAATATGGTTAACATTGAGCAATAACTCTATGTGAGGTTTGAAATATGTTTGAAGGAGAAAGACTAATCCAAACCCCTACATAGTCAATAAAAGTACACTCAATTGAGTGAGATTTGATTATTTTCAACATGGAATGGAATAGATAAGGGATATATCCTATTTTATAATTATAATTAAACTAAAATAGATATTTTAAAATAAAATTAGGCTTTTAAAATAACATATATCTCAAGATAATGAATTTTCAAGCCTCTCAACCCTGTGTAGGCTAGTGCAACCCTAGGATTAGGCTTTAGTGCATAAATTGAGTTTAAACTATTAAATTTTGATTAAAATTGGTATTCATGATGGGTTTTGTGTTTAATAAGTGATTCAAGCATTTTATAACTTGTACGGTCTCTATAGTATGGATTTTGATGTCCTATGTTGTGTTTAAGGGCTTAAAGATCTAGTTGGTGATAGGCTAAAGAAGGAAAAGGGGTATAATTTGAGAGATAGATTGTAATAAGGGTTGGATAATATGAATGAGATAAAAGGGTATACAAAAAGATCATTATTTAGGATTTGTGATTTGTACATTGCCCAGACTAAGGAGATTTGTCATATTGGAGGATTGATTAAGGGGTGGCTTAAAGAAGCAAGTGTGTTTTACTTTGCGAGTTGTATCAAAATGGATATGTTTGAATTATATGGGAAAAAATGTTCCTTTAAAATTTATTCAATTTATTTAGAGAGGTTTTTAGTTATTCCCAACAAGGAGAAATGTCAAAAAATGGCTGCAAGCCTTGTAAAGACAATATAAGTTTTGTGTGTGGAATACAAAAGTAAGGAGTGATTCAGGGGTTGAAGAAGGTTCATGAATGTGTATTAAGACCATTTGGGATACATTATGAAATATGATTGAGTCCTACATGTCTAATTCAAGATTTGGTCTTTGAGACCTAAGAGATGATTGTCCAGTGAAAACATAAGGACAAGTTTCAAAGAGGAATGAATAGAGTAGGATTGATAATGAATATGGATGTAAATAAGGAGGAAAAATTCATGAAAGAGATGTTTCTAAGATAAAATTAATATGTACTTATGTTAAAAATATTCCTAAGCTTAAGGACACAATGAAAGATTGAGCTACACATGGAATTAGAAATGGAAAACCATCAAATGTATGTGACCAATTGGATATAGAATGAGTTAATGGATGTTGTTGAATAATTCCCCCTATTCCTTTTCATCATACACCTATGTATTTATTATACCATCTTGCCTATTGGAATCTTGATTTGAGAGATATATCATTATGAATAACTGAAATTGAGATTAGGACAAATATAAATTTGGAAACTGCATATATATATATATATATATATATATATATAGAGAGAGAGAGAGAGAGAGATAGGGTTGATGCCCCAACCTTGGAATAAATATGAATTACCACATGGTAGTTGAGACTAGCTTAATTGTGTAAACCTAATCCCACTTATAACCTAGTGAATGTGAGTGAACCAAGTCACCTCACACTATTAAATTGGTGAGACTGGATGATACAATCAATTCTAACCTAAAATATTGCAAAGATTAAGTAATTTAATCATCTCAACCATACCAAAAATTGAACTAACTACTACAATTTATTATCTCAATATAGTTCATAAAAGTCCAACCTAGTGGGTGGTGACAGTCCTTGAGAATGTTTTGAATTTGAAACTAATTTAGATTTTACAATATTAGGTGTACATTGCAATGCACCTTAGATATGTCTCATGATGAAAATATGTATAACAATGGCACCAATGCATATAACTCTACCAAAAATGTTTATTTGAATCATATAACTATGTGTTTTGGCTAATTTGGAAATTTTAACAAGTGTGGATGATGTGTTACCATAACATGCCCCCACTATATATGGATAAATCTAAAAAACTGATATAAGTGCTAATGTTGAGAACATGTTTGCAAAACATACCCCCAATTTATATCTAAAACTCTGAATGTGTGTAAGCCATGTCTCTATGGCATGCCCCCATGATATGCCTCCCCCTTTGGGGTGAGTGAAGAATAGAAACTGGTAGTTACCTTACCTTAGAAGGATAAACTAACCATATAACTATGAATGAACCATATATCATATAGGAGAACATGTCTATGTAAATGTATCATTGAATCACATAGAGCATGATCACATCAAGGCTTAAGATAAATGATAAATATCATGTAAAAATATAGATAGTATCAGTACAATATCAATAATAAAATCAAGCATACACACAAGAACACTCAAAAGCAAGTCAAAAGGCAATGGTCTAAGGAGATCGCAAACTAGGGTCATATTTAGATGTTGAAAAATCAAATAGACATGACTTAGTCAAATGCATATAAAATTAAGAATGACATATTCAAATTCCCATATAATAAGTAATGACATAATTAAATGTCAAATAAACAACAAAGGTATGAGGGCTGAAAATAGTGGAACATATTCAAATGCTTGACAAACAAGACAATATCAAGGCAAGATATTCAAGGAAGTGCATAAAAGAAATCACAAGCATTGAACATAAACATATCATAGTAGCCCATGGATCAAATGTGTTAGCAAATTACAAAATATATAATCATGGGTAAAGGCATATGTAAGTACATATTAGTTCAAACATGATAATGTAATTTGACCATAGAATAATATAACCTAGAAGTATTGTGATCATAGAGGTGGATGCCCACAACATCTTGGTGACATGAGTAGAGGCAAATCCAAACATCCATAATTGCATAAATCATGTATCTATGTATGTTTGTATCATACTCAAATAGAATTTTGAAACACATGTATGTATAAGTAACTGATATGTTAGCCATCAATATGAAACTAATACATAAATGCTAAGGATCCAAAAGAATATGTAGGTGCCAAAAGTATTTTTGGATTTTTGAATGTTTTGATTTTGATTTTTTTGTTTTGATGATTTTTGGTATTTTTTGGAATAGTTTTAATTAAGGAAGTCCTCATCATCAAAAGGTGTAGGGCCACTTGGAAAAAAATTCAATCTTTGTTTATATTGATGTGCTACTAACTCTTCAATATTTATGTCTAATGGTTTACCTGAACCTAGTGGCGTAGGAAAATAACCATACCCATCATGTTGTATGTAAATATATGTATCCATATCAAGAAAAGTAATACACATATTTGTAGTATCTATCTTGGCATTCCACTCGACTAGCCAATTTTTTCCAAACTTTAATTTCAAATGTGGTTCATGGTGTAATATCCATATGGTCAAAGTTTCCACATGTGTGCCACAGGATATAGGTAATCAAATGTATCTTCATGATTCTAGCATAAATGGAAAGTATAATAATTCATATGTACTATGTCCCAATAGTGCATGAAATGTAGTGCCAGAAATTGTATCCCATTTATTGTTGTCAAACTTGAGATGGTTGAATTATACCCCATAAATACTAAGAGTAATAGTTAACTCTTCATGCTTTGGTCACTTGGAGAGATAACTATCTTCTAAAATATAATAAGTATTTTGCCTTTTTTTCATTTTAGACACAATGTGTATGCATCTTTCGTTCTTGTATTTTTGAATTGAGTTTTTCAATGCCTCACATTGATTGGTATTATGACTAATGATCCAATAATAATTACAACATTGTACTCCCTCTATATGTATAAGTCTATTTCCTGATCTATGTATGGTGGAAGGTAAATAAATCATTCTATGTTCAAGTAACATAGATAATATGGTATTTATAGTATCTTGTTGTGTGTGATGTGATATTTAATGTCTATTGTGAAGCCTTCTGAGAAGACTCCATATTGTTGACATGATGTAATTGCATTTGAACCTTGTATGGTTAACTCAATGTTTTTAACTAAGAGGGATATATAGAGTAACAAGCATTTACATGATTGTATGCTATTTTTGCTTTTACCTTATCTGGATTTAGTTCTGTATTTTATATAAGTGGATTTAGTTTATATGTACTAGGACCTGTAGGTTTGAATAGGTTATGTTAAAGGTGATCAAGTGGATCAAATTTTAATTTTTTAATTTTCTCATATGTCATATCATAATCAATATTATCATCACTATGATAGTAATCTTAAACATGACCATCTATTTGATCATTATTAACCAATAAAAGAAGCTCAAATGTTGGGGTCTCTTGTAGTTTTATTAGCTTTTTTGGTAATGGTTCATGCTCTTTATGCACAATTTATGTGTAACTAAATGTTTAGTGCCTTATTTTTATCTAAAGATGAGGGAACCCATGTACTTGACTCACCTATTTCATATGTGTGTATATGATCAAGAGGAATGCATTATTTAGGTGGTATCACTATGGGAATATCTTAACTTTAGGAATGTATCATTTATAAAAATGCGAAAGGTTCATCATTGGAAGGCATGGTTAACAACGTCCCATCATGTATTTATTTACACATTGGTGCAATGTAGATGGGACAACTTCTATTGAATGTATCCAAGGTCTAACCAAGAGTAAATTATAATGTAAATATTGAGTCATTAATTGAAAATTAATTGAAACCATTTTTTATCCCAAGGTTACATCCAATGTGATATGACGAACTAGAGGGATATGTGAATTATCAAACCTTTTTATATGCATAACCATTTTTTGAAGAAGATTGGTGCTAATACCCATGGTGGTTAGGAAGTTTATGCTACAAATATTTAGGATCGATCCATTATCAATGAGCACCCTTTTGAGGCCCTTATTTTGCATGGCCACTTGTATGAATAAAGACAAATCTTGATCAACAATCTATCTTTGGATGTAAATCTATTAGAACAAAGGTAATGATATTTACATTATTATTTAAATATTTCATGATGTTTGAAAAATAAGCAGGTTCAATGTTACTTGGAACTTGGGTTTCATGTAATCCTCATATAGGATAACCTTGTAAATAGTGGATTACTTTAGGATTTCAAGGATTGAAATTTTAGCATGTTTATTACTCAATTAGTTGACAAGGTCATATCCATTAGCTTTTAGTGCCTATTGTATAACCCTAAAGTTTTAAGGTTGGGTTACCTATGATTAAGAATATAGAAATGAATAAAAGAAAGGTGGTAAATATATTTATAGTCAGCCAATTATTTGTGAAACTCATATAGAACATATAATGAATTTTTTATACTGAGATATACTAAAAATATAATGTATAACTATGTTTTATATTGCAATGATAATGGAAACAAGTAGTTATCTAATTCTAATGCTAAATATGGATCTAGAATAGGTAGGAAGCAAACTAGAAGAGTATCATAGAATAGTCACCAAATTATGGAATTAGTGCCTTTATAGCTTCAAAAACTTGCATTAACCTTGGATATTTACATTGATGTTAGTGTTTTGGTTGGATGTAGCTACCTATATATAATACTTGATGAAACATGATGTGATCGCTTGGATGCTTATGGGTTTTCCATCACTTTCACCTTGGTGCATTCAAATCTAGGTCATGGAATGTCACTCACCAAATAGTAAAACCCTAGTCTTTCCTCCTTATTGTGGTTGTGGAAAAAAATGGGTTAGTGGGAAAACATTATCAAGCTACCTCAAATACCCCTCTATTAATAAGCACTACCTATATATCCAATACCCCAAAGAGGGCCTTAGACTTATGTAGCTCACCCTTATGTGTTGGCTTTTTTGTGAATCATATAATGTGATAAGTAAGTACAATTATCAGAGTTATGTCTAGGATAACTAGATCATGTATATGCATAGGTTCATTATATGTGTGAGGAAAACAAACACACAATACATAATTACAGTCCAAATGAAATATAATTCAAGAAAATTGCAAAGATAAATTAGATCCAAAACCAATATTCTATTAACAAAGCTTACAAATGTGAGAAGTAAAAATAAGAGAGTGTTGAGAAACTCCTCTACAAATGGTCATCAACAGACCCTCAAAATAGAATAGTAACTCCTCCAAAAAGGTGATCAATAGAGCTAAGAATAGAAGAGTAACTCCCATACCCAGAATAACCATTCAAGGGAGTTACTTCCTAGTCATTTAGTTAACCTGTACACTTAATAAAGCTTCTCCATGAAAGTAGGAAGAGAGCAAGGGAGGGAAAAAACCCATAATAAATAAATATGGGAAAATAATAAATCCCTACTCTAACAACCCCTCATAAAAATAACTTAGGTGGGTAGTGTAAAAAAAGTGGGTCTCAAAAACTAGGCCTGATGAGGTACCCATGTACAAAGCAATTTATCTTAAAATAGATAAAATGGAGAATTTTTTTAGGAGAAAATCCCTCCAAAAGAGATATATAAAAGGAAAAGGCTAGAATCCCCACCCCAAAAATGATGTTTTAGTGTCATGAACCTCAAGAAGAGCCCATAAGTGAATATATTTTCTCTTTGTGAAAGGTTTGGTGAAGAAGTATTTAATTTTCTCTATTGTATGGAAATATCTCAAATCAATGATGTCCCCATGGATGAGATATATGATGAAGTGCATGTGAATATCTATGTGTTTGATCCAGTGATGTTGGATCAGATTCCTACAAATAGGAATAGTACTCTGGTTATCACAATAAACTATGGTAGGTCATCTAAAATAGATACCAAACTCTATGAGAATCCCTTGACAATAGATAGCCTCAGTCACAAAATTGAAAACCCCTATACTCTACCTTAATAGATGATAAAGTTATAACATTTTGCTTTTTTTTGGCCAACTAATTAGACTTGAACCAATGGAAAAACTATAACCTGAAGTGGACTTGCAATTATGAATATCTCTAGCCTAGTGTCAGTCAATATCAATATATCCAATGAAGTATATGTTAATGCTAGCTTTGTAGTGGGTCCTAAATCTATATTTGCCCTAAATTTAGTACAATATCCTGAATGTGTCTTCCTGTCATATGAAAGATCCCTAAACCATGAACCTATGCTCTACAGTGTCTACCTAGCCCAAAGAAGACAAGAAGTGGATGAGTTAAGTAGAGAAACATCATCCTATGAAGTGTGTCTATATGCGGATGAATATGAATTCCCATCATTACTATTGCTATCAAAATTGGAAGAAGTGTCTTTAACCTATGGAATGTGCTCAAGATGATTTAAATACTCTGAATCAAATTCAACTGAGTTTAATGAAGTGGGAGAAGTGTCAAGTGTTGATTATATGGGACTCTCCTAAAAGTGAACCCTTCTCTCTATAAATATCTCATGTGTGGTAAGATTAAGAAGGTAGTAATCATTGGCATCATATGGATAATCTATAAAGATACATGGCTTACTCTAAGGTTCCATATCCTTACATTTCTTCTTTGGTATACATGTCATAGCTGTAGATCCAAAAATGTACTCAACTATAGGTATCCTATTGTGCCAAGCTTCAAAGAGAGATATACCTTTAAGAACTTTGTGAGAAACACTATTTTGAATGTATCAAAAATAATTAATGGCTTTAACCCAATACTGAGGTGCTAATGACTTAGAGTGAATCATATAGTTTACTATTTTTTTCAAGGAGATGTTTTTGCATTCTGAAACTCAATTTTTTTAATGATTTAAAGGAACTATCTAATGTAAATCAATCACCTGTGTAGTGTAAAAACACTAAAACCTATTATTAACATACTCACCCCCATTATTAGTTTGAATAACCTTGATGCATTTCTCAAATTATTTTTTTACAAGAAACTTGAAGTCTCAAAATTTGTCAAAAACTTTAGATTTATATATAAGGAAGTGAACCCATGTGTATCTCAATAAATCATCAATTAAGGTAAGGACATACTTAGCCCTTGTGAAAGATAGACTAGGAAAATGCCCAAATACATCATCATGTAATAAGTCTAATGCATGTGAATCCATCTAATATTTTCTTTTGTCAAATTTCTCTTTAGGATGTTTTCCAAGGGTGCAACCCTCATAAATACCGTTAGATAAATGGAATCAAGATATGCCTATGACCATATCATTCTTACTATGTTATTCTAGGTAGCAGTAGTTGAGGTGGCCAAACTACTCATGATAAAGTTTGTTAACTCCAACTAAATGAGTCAGCAATGTAGCTAAAGAAGAATCATGTAAAAAAGGTGAGAAGGTATATAACCTAGCTTGGTGATCTACCCTACCCACTATTACTATAGAATCATTGTGCAATTCTCTGATTGTGACTAAATCTAGTGAAAATTCTACCCTCATGCCCTTACTAATGTGAGTGATTTGGTACACTAATAGGAGATTTTTTGAAAGTGATGAAATGCTTAGAACATTATTGAATGTTCCTCCATCCAATTCAACATACCCTCTCCATACAACCTCTACTGAAGTGTCATCACCTAAAGTGATATGAGACATGCTACAAGGCTCCAAGGAAGAAAAATCAACTTGTGAAGAGCCCATGTGGTAGGAAGCACCCAAGTCAATGACCCATGAAGAGGTTGGATCTACAACTACTGTAAGAGCCTTACCCTTTTATTTCTTTTTACATGTCTTTTTCTTTAGAAGAATCTTGAGTTGATGAATTCTGCTTGATAGACTTAGGAACACCTATGTTTTTCTTCTCTAGTATATGAGTTAGGTGATCAATTTTTTTCTTCATGCACATGTGTTCATCATGACCATTTTTATTTTTATAGGCATACTTAACCTTCTCTTTCATAGGTTTATCATTGGAAGAATTTTCAGTAGTTATTTTGGTAGAGTTTGATTATTTCTTCTTCTCTTGATCCTTTTTCTTTTTCTTCTTCTCTTTGTTTGAATACTTATGTTTCCCATTCCCAAATAATAGGGATTGAGGTTTTTAGGACTTCAACGTGCCCATTTGTATCAACTCGTCTTGCTCCCTAGTCAAGTTGGTAATGAAAGCATCTAAAGAGGGAATTTTCCATGTAGTGCCTAAGTAATTTTAGTGGCATGGAAAGTAGAGACAAAGACTGAGTAATTAGGACCTAGAATAGAGAGTATAGAAAGAATAAGTTGGTTATATTTATTCTCTATTTGACATTCTTTGAACTGGAATCTCAAAGTCATGAAATTGGTGAATAAATCCTAAAGGGTGTCAAAGTTTCTAGGACTTAGGCCTATAAGTTCATATTCTAGCTCGTGACCTCTCATCACATCTTACTTGTCAAATAGATTTTACAAAATGGTCCACACTTCATTATGTGATTTGGTAGGTACTATATGATAGAGGAGATCATGAGACATAGAAAGACAAAACAACTCATAGGATTCATCATTATGATTATACCACTTAACTTTTTTTGAATTTATATTTTTTTGAGTTTATAACCCCATTTTAATGTGGTGCAAACCTTTGATCCTAAAAATAACTAAAATTTTCATTTTCTATTCATGATAATTAAATCGTGTTAGAGGGTTAATTGAAATTGCATCCATTTTGTGTAAAAATAAAGTGCAACAGTTGTAATTATTTTCATAGAAATGATAGTGTAAGAAGAATGGAAAGTGACCCAAAAACATAATACACGCCCTAAACTATGAAATGGTGAACCCCCCCAAATCTTTCAAACTATGTACACTCAAAAGACATCAAACACAATCAAGAATGTGTCTAGAGTAATTAGTGAAAGTGTCAGAAAAGATAAAATTTACAAAGCAAAGGGACATAGGGATTGGTTGATAATGCGTTCACGGAAAATAAAGTACAAAGTGAGTAGGAGAGAGAAAATATTATTTTGAATGTGAGGGGTTGGCCCCTGCCAAACTAGACCTCACCCTCTAGCCTTTGATGAGTGAATATATGAAGAGATTTTAAACAATAACTTTTCATCTTTAGAAAACTCACAATATATTCACATTGCATGCTGAATGTGGCTGTATAAGAGGCTATGGAATGGTAGATCTACTAAAAATACCATAAAGTCCCCACAGTACAACCAAACAACTTCTATTTGTTCTATGTGTGTACTCGGGTTTGGAAAATGGCAAATAAAAATTGTGTTTCCTCAAATGCATTTGAGGCCACGTCAAATTAGGGTTTTGACTCAAATGGTGTTGGAGGGAAGCTAAGCAGGATCTAGAGTAGACCAAGTGGATTTGCTTACTCAAACCAAAATAGGTTTTAAAAAAATGCTATGTTTTGAACTTATTTCTCCAAAGAGAGAAATAAACCTCTAGATAATTTTTATAATCTAATATAGATAAGGGTGGATCTACTCTAATCAAAACTAGAACCCTAGTTCTATATGCAAAAGGAAAATAACTTGTAGAGAATACTCTAGACAATGAAAATGGAAGGAACAGTTCATACACTGTGTGTAAGGGCTCCTATTGACATATAAACCATGTACAAAAAACCACCTCCAAAAATAGTAATATCCTTTATTTGTAAGAAAGAATCCCCTTACAATTTTTTTGGGTCACTTTAGGTAACCAAGGGATTTTAACAACTCCCAAAGTTTTTAAGATTTTTAAAACACCCAAAATTTTGAAAACCCTAAAGTATGAATAATAAAGATAAAACCCTTAGATTTTTGTAAATAACTCAATGTTTCAAAATAAAGATAATAACATAAAACCAAGCACACAATTACCATGGTGCTATTGTGATACCATATTAGTGTTATGGCTAGGATCACCAAATCATGTGGATGCATTGGTTTGTGATAGGTGGGATACAAACAAGCACAAATACACAATTGCAAGCAAAATGAAATAAAATATGAGAATATTTCAAAGAGAGATTATAGAGAAAACCAATCTTCCACTAACAAATATAAAAAATATGAAAGGTATAGATAGGAGAGTGATAAGTAACTCCATAAAAGGTGGTCAACAAACCTTCAAGATAGAATAGTAATTCCTCCACAAAAGGTGGTCAATAGATCCAAGAATAGAGAAGTAACTCCCATATCCAAAATAGCCAGTCAAGGGATTTAATTTATAATCATCTACTTAACTAATGCACCTAAGCAAACTTCTCCATGAAAGTAGGAAAATTTTAAGTGAGGGAAAAATACCATAATAAATAAACATGGAAAAATAATAAACCCATACTCTAACAACAACAGTGACCTAGCTTGTAACTTGGAAAATATATCCCTTGGGATTCTCCTTCAGTACTTCAAACCTATGCATGTGTTATTCCTATGAATGATATGAGAATATGAAAAAATAGGAAACCTTTACTTTATTAAGTGTTTGATTGAATGCTTTTGATAAGTTTTATTAGACTGTATTAGGTGAGGAATGAGTGAGGGTTGATATTATATTTATTCCAGTCCCTTGAATATCTCGCATAATAACACTTAGGCTGATCATTAGGATACATTTCATTTTCATATTAGATGACTTTAGGGCATTGGGCACTTATGTTGGATCATGACACCTACATCGATGCAACTATCTATTCAGGATGCACGTGTTCAGGGAGCATAAAAATAGGTACATGCTCAAAACTTGTAAAGGCATAAAATAAGTAGGTTTTAAGCATTCTGGGTAAGATATAAGTCCTAGGTCATTAATATAATATTGGTTAGACCAAGAGATAGGCCAAGGGGCACAAGAGAGAATATATGTCAGACTTATGAAAGCATGAAAGTCTATAACTGAGAGGAACAACCAAGCTCTAAGTTTACCAGGTGTAAAAAACTAAGGTGTTATATAATTCATAAATATCATCTAAAAGTTAATGTATAATTTTAACATTAATATTTTTTAATGCGTGTTTAAATTATTTTAAGATGGTTTATATGAGTAATAATTATTTTAATAACATTTTTAAAATAATTATAAAGTAAGGGGGCCTACTTAACATATAAGTACCTAATCATTTTATAGTAGATGAGAACTAAAAAATATAATCCACTAATTTAATTTATCAACCTCTAACTTATTTTTTCATTTTTATTCTAAATTTGAATTTGTAGCTATAGTTTGGGAAAGTGGTTTACATCAACATACAATACATCTACCCATAAAAAATTACAAATACATTTAATTGGATTTATAAAAGTATAATTAGACTTATTCACATAAAATAATATCATGTAGTAATAATTTATAAGATGGGAGTTTAAGAGGAATATATTTTTTTCATGAATTTGGAGATAGTCATAATAAAATATAACATAGAGAGAGTCTAGAAAGTGAGATGAATAAAACATAGAAAAATAAGTGAGCAAAGACTACTCTCCAAATCCATTTGGACATTTTTTAAACTATGAGGATGGACAAGGTAAAATTTAAATGTATGAAAATGTATGTGATGATCATGTTCATTAGATTCATGGATCTAAAAACATTGCTCACTTTTTCAAAATTCTAAATAGATCTCTAGGAAATTGATATCCTTCAAAATCTTAGCAAGACATCCAATTATAAAAAGACTTGAAAAAATGGGGATGTATTTTGAGACCTATGTATTCCTTGGTTGATCATTATCAGGGCCCTATAATGCTTGTAAAATTTTGAAAACATCATACTGCATATAATGCATGTTAAACATGTAGTCTAGTGAATGCAAAGCCTAATCCTATAGTTTTTGTGCTACAATGAATGCATTTTAGAGAAATAAATGTTTTAGATTTACTTGAATTCTATAAAAAAAATGCTTTAATTAATTCCTTTGGTCCTTTCATAGTATCTTTTGCATGTGTGATCTATTTGTCATTGTTTATCCTATATGCACTAACTATGCACCTGAGTATTTATAAACTTCTCAAATTTCAAGTAGGACCCTAATGGAAATAAGGTAAAACACAAAGGGTGGAAAATGAACAAAAATTAGGATCACACAACACAAGAAAGAAGAAAGAAGGGTCACCAAGGGCCCATCGTTGAAATTTACATTTTAATTATTTGGGAAAACCCCATAAACCAAAGGAAATATAGGGAAGGATGAGAGAGAGAGAGTTAGAGGAAAATGTTGGGAGAAATAAAAACACATGGGGGAAATGTATCAATAAGAGCCTACTATGAATCAATAATCAAAACACACAATTACTTAGCATAATGTAATTATATAACTTATAGCTACCCCCATACTAAAATGATGCATAAAAGGATAAGGGGTTCAATGAAGGAAAACCTTGTCCTTGTAGCCTTGAACTCAAACATACATACAATATGAGACTGAAAAAACAAAACACACTTTTATTTATATTTAGAGATAAAATATGAGATTACACACACCACACACTCACTCTTTTTTTTACTACAACACAAGATAATAATGATATAAAATATTCCCTTTTTGTATCAGACGATGCTCTTTGTTTTTCTAAAGTTCCTACCCAAGCACCCAAACTCTCATTGTAAGTTTTTTCTTACACCATCCTTCACCATATCCTTCATGTCTATTTTTTTCCCTATGGAGTAGTTCTTGGAGTCCCATTCATGTCATAAGATACTCAAAATAAGCAACCAAAAGTTCCTCAACCATTACCCAATGCGCATAATTGTTGAGGAAGAAACTGTTACTTAATACATACTTATATTAACTAGTGGTTTGGCCATGAGATAGAGAATTATTTGTCTCTATGATGGAGACCGTTTCTGTATTGAAGTGCTTAGGTATCTATTTAGTTGTGTTTATGTTGTCGATTGGGATGAAACACTTGAAAATGATGAATATTTTGGGTGATGCAAGATTACTAGATTTCCTAGATGCATATGCATAAAACATCTGATGTAAAAGTTTTTGAGCTTAGTGCTCATGAATTTGGGATAGATGGTAAAACAATGCTTTTATTTTGAGATGTAAATACACAATGCACCCTTCCATGATGTAAGGTATATACACATTCTACAACCACTTGATAGATCACAAATTGTCCTCTATCAAAAACTCACCACACTATCTTCATGCCAATCCTCATTGACCTAAAGCTGACATCCCTTGCTTAATCTCAACATCTCTTCTTTTTAACTACAATAAATATTCATTCAACCACCTCCTTTGTCTTTGTTTTGGATAAGAGAGATCCTTCCATCTCTTCCTTTAAAAGAAATGTTTGTCAACACACATAACAAGATAGGTGTTATGCTCATTCTTATTTTTCATTTTCTTCAAAGGAGTTCAAATGTAACTTTATCCATCCTTTTTAATACTTACAATGTTAGCTCTCCCATCAATAAAAAATTTTGTTATCAAAATTCCATAGCCTCGCAAACAAAACATGGCATACATCCATGGATAATACATCACAAAAGAACTTGTTCTAGTACCTACCAATATGCATATATCTACTTGACAATGTTCTCGTGGAGTATTATCATTCTCATATAACAAACAAAAAGGTCTACTATGGTATGAATGAATTTGGTCAACATTATGACATAATTTCGATACATCATATATGGATTTTAGTATGGTGTACACATCAAATTCAGCTTGTATATATCAGTTTAGTGGACACTAAAATATCTGAACTTCTACAATCAACCAAAACATTGCAACACTTATCTTTTGTTTTGCATTTGGTTCTAAAAATGTGTCTTCTTTGGCTCTCTTCTTCGTTATTCCTCTCAACCTTCAAATAATATCCTCCTAGAAATTATCTCATTTTTTAAGTTCTTCCATACGCTCAGGTGATGCTACCGGTTCTCATCTGTAGGCTTAGACTTTTTCCAAATGGAAAGAATGAAAAAAAAAGACTGAAAATAAACAAAAATACAGTGAACAATGAATGGAACACAGCGACCATAGAACTTTGGTAGATGGAAGAATAAACACTGCATTCAGCCTCTAACAAATGTGTTAATGAGAGACTCAAATTGATAAGTAGGTATGGCCCTAAATATGGTAAATTCAGTACAAAGTGTCTTTCTCTTTGAAGGTGGCTGGCTTCCCAGAAAATTTAATGCCATTGTTTTTGTGTCTTCCTCACCAAATTTAGCGAGTAGATAATCAGGCAAATCTTTGTCCTTATTCTCCGAACTTAGTGGATTAATGAAACATTTAATATAAGATTTTACTTTCCTTGAATTTGACACCAATCTGCCGCAAAAGTTTGCTATAATTTTTTTTTTTCGAGTTTCGAAATATGCAGGCTGGCTTCTTAGTTGAGTGAATTTCATTAAAACGAAAATGAATTATGAAATTAGCAGTGACTGCTAACTAAGTCTTCATCATTGAGCTTCACCAATATTAGTGAGCCACTAAATACTTTATCATTGGTTTTATTGCCTTAAACATTATTACTGAAGGGTTGCCTTCATTGGATTTGTTAGACGTGCCAATTAGATACGATCAAGACTTAAGTGAAGCTTATTGAAAGTAATTGGATTAGATTTGGTAAGACATCAAAATCTTGATGACGTCAATAATTTAATGTATATCTTGATCGAATCCAAAAATAACATTATCAACTAGCAATATTTAATTAATCTTAAATTTTTTAAATCATAAGACAAAACCAATGTGTCTACATAAGACATTATTAGCTTATATAAGAATTATTGGATTCAAAATTTGTGTGAAGTACGATGAAATTTAAACTTTTGAAAATTCTTAAATTAGTATTTCAAACTTATATTAATGCATTCAAAAGTATATATTGGGAAATATGGAAAAAATGAGAAACATAGAAATCATCTAAAATTTCAAATTATAAGAAAGAACAATCTGACCTTGTAAATTGAAATAGTCTATTTATATGATGATAAAACTTATTTTAAGAAAATGTTAGATAATGTGATATCATTTTAAGTATTTCTCTAATTTGCATTACCATATATTTTTATTGTTTAAAATTAATCATATACATTGAATTGATTCATATATGTCACCAAAATAACTTTTTCTAATTTAAATATCATTTTTGAATAAAATTTGTATAATGCAATAAAAAACCACATTAGAAATGATCAAAATACAATGATAAACACACAATCAACAAGTGAAACAAAAAGTAATTTTGTTCAAGACAATTTAGTCCTCACCACACACAATAAAATTAACACAGTACACTAGATGTTTATGTAATTTTTCAAGTTTTGGAATGGTGTATTTTTCTATGATAACAAGAACCTCATTCTAGAACCTTCTCTTCACAATAAAGTCATCAAACATCTTCAAAATGAACCCTTATTACCTCAAATTATTGACATTAAAATTAGTGGGATTATTCCTCTTATCTCTTACAATGGACCAAATAATCTTGATTTACATCTAAAGGCATTTGGAAACCATTACAAGGATTATATTAAACTCAACACCTTTATCATTACCAAGCTATTAATCCAAACCTAAATGGGCAACGCTTTAGAATGGTACAATAAACTCAACTCTAGCTCTATCACCAGCTTAGAAGACTTAGTTAATGCATTGATATGGAAATTATAATCTAATGACTTACATGGAAACAAATTATCAAAATTTATCAATTACAAACAAGCAAAACATGAGATTGCCAATATTTTATCAAATGTTGGAAAGCCTTAGCCAATAAATTTGAGCATAAAATTTTGGAAATAACCTCTTCCACCTATTTACCTCTACTTTTTACACTAGATTGAAATAAATTGTTACGTCCTTCATTTCTAAGTCATTAGATAAATCCTTAGAATAAAAATAAAGACAAGACAATATCTTAAGATAATTCAATCCATTTCAACCTAAAGAGGCACTTGCATGCTCTTGATAAATAATAGAAATAAACACGCCACTGATGATGGTGTTTCTAATAGTTATGAAATTAAGAGTACTATTTATGCAATCAAGCCAAAAAGCTACTATGAAGCAACCATCTCCCAACCCATTGAAGGAATTCCCTTTTATCCTTTTCCTCCTTCACAAAACCAAAATCACGATTCTCAACATTGTAATAGTCTTGATGAGCTTAGGAATAACCTTCTTAAATCCTCACCTAGAGACTTTTATGACTTCTGACCTACGGCCCAATTATATGATCCTAAAATAATTTATTGGCATCGCATTAGATATGGTCACTCTCAATAAAATTTCAAACAATTTAACTTTATAGGATATGAGTTTATCCTTGATTGTAACTTTGATCATGATGTCATGATAAGAGAATGCCACCAAACATACAACAAAGCTACTAATATCCATGAAGGTAAAGTCAAGTGTGATGCACTTAATCAAGACAATTCTCAACTTGAAATATACAAAAATAATCTTCTCAATAATTCTCAAAAATTAACCTTCACAAACAAATAACAATAAACCTCTAAATCCTTCAAATAAAAAAATATCCTCTAATGTTGTAGAAACTATGGTTAATCCTAATTATTCTAATTATGAATAAAAATTGTATAACATGAACATCATAAAGTGTGTTGTATCATTCATTGATTCTCAACATACTAGGTAACATATACCTCATCCAACTTACATAATTGTTCAACAATATCCTTTAGATCAATTCCTAGCTATCACATATAAACCAAAATGGTATAATTTCTTATTTCTATAGTTGTATCATGATATATGATATTATTTCATGTTGATTCAATTGTATTGACATGATCAATAAAATATTTTATACCATTTAGCATCCCTATTATATTAGTTAACCTGGTATATTATGTTTTTATTGCTAATGTGTCAAAAAACTTGATATAGTCTATTTCTCTTTCCACTATATTGAAAGGCCTGATACAATCTTCTATGTCCCCAACTATATCGATCATCTTGATATAGTTACCTCAACATACTCATACTAACATGATATTGTTGAGTCAATCAACTCAAAATGAGGAAAAAATAGACATAGATTCCTCTACAATCATATCTAATCATTTCTAGAATTTATTTCCCAATTAAAATCCTCTTAACTCATTTTAGATTTGATAAATGGGATCCTATCAAATATTTTTATTGAATGCCCTCTTAAATTATTTTTCTTAAGCTTATGCTGATTTCTCCAAGACACCAAAACTACCTTATTCAACTTTTATTAGACATGAGCATCCCTTGACCACTACCTTTGGGGTAATAATATACCTTTTTTGGGTCTAAGGAGATTATAATATAACAATGTGAAGAGATGTCCATCAATTTTGATCACACAATGGATATGACGATACGTCTACAAGTTTTTCATCCCATATATGATCCTTAAGGAGATCATTTCTTTGTGTGGATGACCCTCCTCTATCTATTAACATCCTAATAGGTAAAGTCTGAGTCAAGTGAACCATAATTGATGAAGGTTATGGTACTTTTATTTCCTCTTTGTAATTCATTAAATACCATGGATATTCTAATTTCAATATTAAAACCACTCAGTATCATGTTCTAGGGATGTGACTAAAGACACATGTCTCCCATATGATGCATTTAGCTTCCTATCATGGTACCTATTATCAATTTAGGGTGAAGGTTTTGATATTCAACTTTACCCTTTCCTATAATATCTTGGTTGGTCACTTATGGACCCATCACATGAGGGCCATGGCTTGCTCTATATGTCAATGTATGAAATTTACATGCAAGGGTGTTATCTACAAGATTCAAGGTGACACCAATCCTTAGAATTTTTAATAATTCAAAATATGTGGCATCTAAAAATTACCTACTCTTAAGCCCCTACCTATTATTCCATTTTAAGAGTATCAAAATTTTAACTGTCTCATTGACTCCTTGATAGGCTATAGTTGTCACCCCAAACTTGTGGATAACATCCCACCAAACCTCCTTGATTTAGATGATGAGCCAGATGAAATCAACATAAAAATACAAACATTAAATCTCTCACCTAAAATCATAGATTAATTTTTTCATACTTGTCAACTCCATTTTCATGAAAGTCGAACTGATGAGATACCTAATTTTGTTGGTTAAACCCAAGAAAATTGTTACCAATAGATCCCTTCTAGTGATATTGTGGTTGAATCCCTCAATTTGGAGTTCACCATTCTTGACTATGATTATGGTTACATGTTAAGTGATCCTTATTTATTTGGCTATTCCCAAGAAAAGCATGTAAAAGTCTTACATTAACAATATTCCCTTAAACAATCTTATGAGAAAGTATCATTTAAATATAAAATCAATATATTTAATCTTTATTGTATTAGGAAGCCTGACCCTTTATATCTTCCTTTTGATGCTCAAGAAGAGTTAGAGTCTCCATGCTTTGATGGGATACGTCATAAAAATGATAAATCTTCAGTTTCTTTTGATAACTTTGATGTGGAGTTAGTTTTTAGTTTAATTAAACCACATGTACCTATAATTTGTAAACCTCTTTAGAATATGCTTGATGGTTATTTCAACACTGTACCATACCATTTTACTAGATTTTTAGATCCCTTTGGTTTGTCTCCTGCCAATTTTTTGGCCACACTTATCCAACCAATACCAAATATGAAACCAAAAGACATAATAACACCTTATTATATATTTCAAAATACATCCAAATAGTTAGACTAGGATTGTAGAGCTTATAAGTGACATTTAAAGTACTAGACATAATGAGGCATAAATCCAACCATAGATAGTGGACCACCATGTTCAAATACTCCTGATAAATTCTATTATTTCCATAGGATGAGTACTCATTCATTAAAAAAGTATTGATATATTCAATAGTTTTGTATGTATTTCACCTTGAGGTTATTAATTTTCATTGTTAGATAAATATACCACTTGGAAGGTGATACCATAATATATCCCCAATCTCATGGAGTTTTATTTACTTTGGCATGAATTTTCTACCCATTATATGGATAAATGTAGAGTTCTTTAGTAACAGTTCTTCCAATTTTTGAGGTCTAAGCCTCAATTTTATTATTAGTGTTCACATGGCATGTTTAGGATGGAGGAGTAGCCTTTTCTATGGATATAACTAGTTCTTTGACTAGATGATTTACTTCCTTCTTCACTAGTGGAAGCTTCCCTTCCCCATTCATGTCATTCACATTAGGAGGATCCACATATTTATTAATATAGCATGCCTAGTTTCTCTCTTGAGCTCATTTACAAGGAAATCCTTACCTAACCTTAAAAAAAGTAAAGGAGACCATGGTTTGAATGATATATCAATTATAGTGAGATTGTACCACTTTCCTAATGACATTACTATAATATTTTATAGCACCACCCATTTAGGGTTTTCATTTGTCATTCTCATTCTATGGTTTGAATTAAATTATCATGTACTCCCAGATCCCTCTTATTCCTTAGTCACTTTTGAATTAAAAATATCACTTCTTTTTGTGCCAATTTCATTTTTAATGCCCCTTGTATTGATCCAATATTACCTAACCAAATTTTATGTGTTTGTCACATTAGTCAACCCCTAGTGTGTGAATACATTTGAATTCTTTTCATTCTTTATGAAAATTATTAAACACTTTCATTTAGGGTAAGGAGGTTCAAATAAATTTAAATTAACCCAACTTAATATGATATTATATAACTCTTAAATTTGTAAACAAAACAAAATTATAAATAAAAGGGTTCATAGGACTTGTATAAAGGCTATGAACTCTAACAAGTAGGCGTTTTAGATAGCCTAAAGTACTTAGAATCCTATCCTAGGATTTATGGGATTAGGAAACTAGTTAGAGTGTGTAAGTAATTTTTTAAGATAAATAATTAAGTTGTAAGGATACTATGTAGTAATGTAAGTAATTTATTATGTGTGTAAGGAAGTAGGTTTACTGTGCAAGTAAACCCAAATGTTGCTTGTGAATTTTTTATTAAAATGTAATAAAGGTATTGGCTTGTAATAAGACATTTTGACCCTATAAGAAAATCACAAAAGCGATTTTACTTCGATAAGTGAATCCATGTGACCTTGTAAGGATTTGAAAGAGAGAGTATGAGACTTCCATGATAAGAAAGAAAATTTGTATAGAGGATACTCACATCCATTAAAGAGATTTGGTGGGGTCTTGTGGAATAAATTTCTTTTTAATCTCCCACCAAAGTCTTATTTTGTGGCTCACTAACCATTGTGAAAATATTCTTGTATGGATAAGATTTAGAGATATATATGGAGATCTTCTTCTATTTTTTTAGGCTTGTGTGTTGCTTGGTAACTAGTGGAGAAAATGTAGGCTCGCCTACTTGAACTTGTCTTGTAATGCAATCTTAGAAAATGGGTAGATACAAATCTATTAATTTACTCTATCTTTGATAAGTAGTGACCATAAAATATAAATTATCTTAGTATAAATATATAATCATGTATTAGAAATGAAAATAATAAAAACTTGTTGAAATCTCTCTCTCTCTCTCTCTCTCTCTCTCTATATATATATATATATATATATATATATATATATATATATATATATATATATATATATATATATATATATCCTCCTCCCCTTATGATTTCAACAAAGCATATTGTAGAAAATAAAAATTAATCAATAAATTATTGACAATGCTTATCCTTGACATCTTTATCTAGCTTGGTCAATTTTCCATTTTGATAACCCAAAATATCTAATAAAGCCTACAAAGTTTCACAACTACTATGTATATCTCCTAGGATTACATATTATATCCTTATTCATCCAAATATATAATTCATTGTCACTTTGGTTTTATAGGTCTTTTTTCTTGTTGGATAAGAGTGCACTATCTAGACAAGTGCGCACTGTGACCTTGTCCACAGTGCTCTAATGATCATATTTGAAAAATGAGTTACTTCCTAATATATTTCTCACACAAACCAATAGGTTTGTTATCAATTTTTTTTTGAAAGATTTAGTTATAAAATCACATCAAAAATCACATTTGAACATAAATAGCTCTCACTAACAAAGACATATATTTTATGATTTCAAAAACATCTATCTTTTGAGTAAATACTATTATTAGAATTGTGTTGCAATACCACAGTCCATGGACAAGGCTAACATTTTATATTTCAAGTTAATGGCACCATTTTTTAAGTATTATGTAGACACCTAAATTGTACCACATTAGTGTTATTATTAACTTTGCTAAATATCATTACAATCACCATTATTCTTTACTAACTTGATCACCATCCACAATACATATTTTATCCTAGTCCATTAACATTAATTCCCCCCTATTCAAATAGTTAATTAATAAATATTAATGCACACATAATTTTAAAAATAAATAATTAAAATTAAATTAAAATTACAAATTCCATGTCAAAAACTACCTCCTCAATTCTATCAACTAAGAGGTTGAGTCATCTAACCATTTACCCAATTCTCTCATCCAAGGTGTTGAGTCATCCAATCAAATCCTTGAGACATTTAACTAACTTGGTGAGTCAGCCAACTAACTTCACTCACTCATGGAATATATCAAATATCTTACAAACATACAACCAAATCCAAATTCATTTGACTAAATCATTCAACCACCTAACTAACTTCCCCAAATTTATCAACCACTTAAATTAGGACTCAAATCCAACCGTCTAAAATCAATATATCAAATATGAATTTATCTTGTCTGTCTATTTTCTCATCTGAATGTCTATAAATTGACATTCCTTCCTTTATTGTGAGGAGTATCCTGAATACTCACCCCAAAATTATATCGAATTAGCTTCCATAATTGAGCTATCAAATTCATATTAAATTATCATTGTGCATCCTCTTGAGATCAAAATCATCTACCACTATGGTACTAAATCTACATTGCATTGGAGATTGCACATTGAAAAAACACATATACAATTTTCAAAAGCATATCCAAGTTAGAAAATAAGAGATATTTATTGGTTCATGGGTGAAGGTATGTTGTATTTTTATTCTTTAAAATCTCTACTTGAGAATCTATGTCAAGTTTAGAATAGGAAGTCAATTGTCATTATTTGATTTACTAGTTTGAAGTTCTAAATTTTATGTATTACACATTCTAATAAAAATATTGCTAGTTGCATTCACATGATATTCCTCTCTAATTAATTATAACTTTCAATACTTAGAAAATTTATCTATCAATATTGGTGAAAAATTATCCTATTCTCAATATGCAAATATCAAACAAGGTCCAAATGAGATAATTAGTGAGTATATTCTAAAATATAAGACTATACTTGGTAAAATGACAAATAAAATGAATGTTAATGAGCTTAAATATGATTTTACATAAAGCTTGCTTAATCATATTTAAGAGTATATTATGTTTGATAATTTTAAATCCTTTGATGAATTATGCCATATAGTTAAATTTCGTGAAGTAAAATTAATTACATTGAATAAGCTCAAATATAACTCAAATAGTAATTCTACTTCAACTATCAAGTTCTAAGGCAAACATAATTACAAAAACAAAAATAATGATAGAAAAAATGAGAATAAAGTTATATTTAATGCCATATCACAACCACCATGCAAGATTCACCTATAGGTTCCATGAAGGTTAGAATTTGTAAGTTTTACCCCATATTTAGAAAGGACTATTTTAGATAATATGGACTTATCAATAGTTCAAAATTTTGAAAACTATTAGAAATAAATTATGTTGTATCAAGATTAAATTAGACTGTATCAATATTAAGTTGGATTTATTACAAATAAATAAAATCTATCTAATGTATTTTTAATAAGTCCAAATTATTTAAAATGACCCTAAATAATTAATAGTTGAAAACTATCATAAATAAATTGGACTTCATCCAGAGCTACTTGGATTTATTACAAATAAATCACATCTATATGATATATTTTTAATAAGTCCAAATTATTTAAAATAATCCAAGATAACTAAAAATTAATTGAATTTATTACAAATAAATCTCATCTATCTAAATGTGCAAAATAGTTAAAATTTATATGGCCATTCAAATTGGTTCATATACTATGCATTTACAGATAATAAGACTTGGGAGTTTATTTCTTAAGGAAAAATAATTTATACATCAATTAGTCACTTAGGAAATATGTGATTTAAATAACCTGGGATGATTAGGATGCCATGTGTCAGTAGTTGATTGGATCGTGAACTATCTATTTAATCTAAATCAAGTGACATCCCCATGACCATCAAAGTTTATCTCATATTTGTATACATGCCATGTGTTGATCATGGGTGTTCTATTATTATATTATTAATATAATCTCCCCCATAGTCAAGTTACCCAGATTATGACATGTGTTTCAATATTAGGTGTTTTCATTATTCAGGACTTTTATTTGGATTGGTCATCCTTCTGCATAGCCGAGACTCTGAGATTGTGTCATGTGGCACAATCTTGGGTGATTGTACGAAGTGTAATTTGAAAAAATATAAAGCTGAACACCATTTTTTGATACACAAATACTAAAGAACAAATCTTGATGCACAAGTGGGACATTCTGAGGTGTAAACCTTGAAGACCTTTCCACAAACACGAGAATGCTGAAATGTCTTTTACAATGGACAAAAGCCAAAGTGTAAATTATGATGTGAAAATTTCAAAGACTATTTTTTGAAGACCACTTTTAAGGATGCAAAATGTTAAGTTTAATTTGAAAAATCAAAAAGCCAAAGAGGTTTTCATGATTTAAAAAATACGATTTGGCTATTTGGATATGCAAAAATTAAAGACCATTTTGAATCACAAAAATGTAAAATGGACGTTCCAATAGTCAAATACCATTAAATAGATGCACAATTACAAAAATACTGAATTATCATCATAGAAAATATAAAACTCAAATGTCAAAGTGTATTTTCTAAGACCAAAAATGTGAAGTGCCACTAGAAATAAATAAATTAATAAAACATTACACATTTTCTAAAAATGGACTAAATTTTGAATAAAAACATTCATATTTATCATTCCAAAATTAAGAAAACACCATTTCAAATTTCCCAATCCTTTTATCACTATTTTTGATAGTGTCTAGTGGGATGATGCATTCAAATAGTCTGTTATAATGTCTTTCAAAAATTAGTGAGAACAAGTGTATGACCTCTCCAAATTTTATTTGGTTTCTAAGCATAGATGATACTATCTATGAGTATGGATAGTAAAAATGTGTCAGTTGGGTTTGGCTTCCATTTATTGTCCAAGCATCTTGAATAAATTTTTGCTTCTTCTGCATTTTTTTTACCTTCATGAACTAGGATGGACCAAGCTATATTGAACCTTCATTCTATATCTTCATTTATTTGTAGTATATCAATATTACTTTTAGCTCTAGAAACCAGTATTGTTTAGTCCACTCCTATAGAATCATCTGGTTTGACAAACAACATATCTTTGATTTTCACATCTTGAGCTAGATCAAATATAATTTTTGTTCTTTTGCTTCTTGGACCAACATATGTATCTGTAGATGTCACTCCAAAATCAAGGGTCCTATCATGAGTCATTTTGTGCAGATCTCTATGTAGGGTTACGTTGTGGTGATTTCTAGGCCAAAAATCTCATGTACATTTAAATTTAGAAGGGAACATGTCTTCTTTTATTGTGTCACAGATGTTTTGGAAGTAATATGCTAGATCCTTCCACTTACTATTTCTGATCCAACCAAATTCATTGAATTGTTGTACATTCTTAATCAAGTTATATTTAATTTCTTTTTCACTCTTTTTTCTACTTCTATCTGAGACTTTTATAATTATGGAATCTTGAGATGTTTATCTATTTATCAATTCTTTGAAATATATTTTTGTCAGATTACAATCTAGAATCTTTGGCTCACCATTTTCTTTTGTTCCCCATAATGTAATGCGGGGGGGGGGGGACCAATTTCTATCTCTTATAGATTTTTTGCAATGTGTAATGGGATAACCTTGCTCCATGTGTAGAAAAAAGTATTGACCTTTTGTCAAGCATACTATTTTATTTATTCCCTTCAACTAGTAACTTTTAACATAGTCTTTGAAATACACTACCTCTTCAATCAAATATGGCATGAAGTTTCGTATATTATCACACATCCTATAATTATCCATCATCTCTACGACACTCCATACAAGTTTCCTCTTTATACATTCAAAATCATCGATTTTCTCATAGGTATGTCCTACATGGATAAATTCAACCTCAACATCGAGGAAAACACCTTTTTAGATAAGGAACGATAAATATTGCAACACATACCTATACAAAAAGCATGATTTTATGAATTTGTAAATGTAATATTAGTTCCATATAAGTTCAACATTTTTTAAATATAATTATGGATGGAAGTATCTATTATTAATGTCCCCACAATAGTTGTCTAGTTAAAGGTATAACTTGGAAGGAAGTTTATTGAAGACACCAATAGATTGTGCTTTTTCTCTATATTTTTTTCATTCAAGGTAGTAGTTATTAGACAAAAGTGCATCATACAATGGATATTTTGAAGATATAGGTTTATATAGTAAAGATCCATAAGTTTTTGGCATTGTTATTTCCATATCCTTGAAGCACTTGTTCAATTAGATGATAGTATAGTTAGACCCTCTAAGAAGGTACAGTAAAAAATTGCCCATATCTACCTGCACCATGACCATGTGTTATAATCCATACCATTGAAAATTCTAATACTCTATCAATAAATAATTTTATTTTTAGCACTGTCATTAGCACAAATGTTTTTTGATGTTCCACCTTATCATGAATGACATGGAGGCATTCTTCAAGGTATTGCTCTGAAATTCATTTATGTGTGTAACACATTTATCTTGTAGAAAGTATCTGATTTGAGTCCATCATGAATTATTGATTGATACAATATTCTTGATATATAAAAAGGGAACTAGAGTATTTTGTTGAGTCAACAAGATGCATGTTTTAAACCTAGTGAATTCATTAGGCATGACAATGGTCACATCATGAAAATTAGTTCTCCACATGTTATTGAATTTTGGCTAGGATATTGGCTCATATTCCATATTTGCTAGTTGTGCATTAATGTGGCACCTCATAAATTATTGAGTGAAATATGTTGGAAGATGTTGAAAATTTTCTCATGAGATATATATATCTTATAGGCATTTTAGTCATGGAGAAACATCTACAAAATCATCCACTAATTGGTCCAACAAATCTTTCACCGCCATTGTCTTCTTTTGTAGCTTTTGTGAAAATCTTCCTACATGGAATGCATTTCATTCCCCATTTTTGTGATAATTTTGAATGTAAAAAAATCTACTTATCTTCAATCCATATATTTTAATCCAAGCTTCCAAACATATCTCTGTACCCTAAAAATCAATGGTATTTTTGTTTTTATTTTTCTTAAACAAACTGGCAGAAAGGGCATCCAAGATAAGTTGCCTCTTATCTATTGTGGTGGAATCAAGTAAATTTATCCTTGAATATTTTAGTATCTCAAATGACAATCCTGATAAAAAACAATTTTTGGTACAACATTTATTTTCATACATTGTTGAAATATCACTATCTATGCTTTCATCAAACTTGACTTGGTTGAGTGAAGTGTTTGGCTGATTTGTTTTTCAGCCTGAGTATTTGTAGGCACAAGTTATTTTTTTTGGATGTCTTTACACTAGGAATGTTAGGAAAAGAGTGACTTGATTATCCACTACATCCCAAAAATTTCCAATTTCTTTCTCCTTTGGTGTCATGTATGATAAATTGATTGCTCTACAAGTCTTAGTGTCCACTATTTTGTTGAAAGTTCATGTAATGATAGATGTTTTAGTTACCTTTATACTATAAGTCTCATAATTTTGTATAGATTACCTTATGTAAATTATTAATTCATTTTATAACATTGGTATAGGAATTCAACCAAAAATATCCCTTGGTTGTGTAAATTCAACATAACCAAAAGCAATTTTTCATCATTTATAAGAGTTGTACATTTGTGCAATAAATGTACCCTTTTCCCAATAAAAGTTTTTATTAGGATTTTAAATGTGGTAGGATCATTGATATATCAAAAAAATGATTCCAAACAAGGGTTTTATTATTGTAATGGTTGTATATAAATAACTAAACTCAAATCATTTTGTCTTTTTGCTGTGTCATTATCTATAGAAAATTTGTATGTGATGTGTTGCATCATTATTGTGCTCCATATAGTAAAACTATCAATTACATCCCCAAAATTATCCACAAAAGCTACAAGAAATGAAAGTAGTAGAGTCAGATCAAAATATTTAGTCACATCAACACTTACATTTTCTATAGGTATTTCCTCATTGTGGTATGTGGAAGTGAGATTTATGGGTTCCAAGGATTCAACATATGGACCTGCCACTTTATGTATTCTTCCTTCACCAATGAACTTACCATTATTTATGAGAGAAACATAGTCTTCACATTGGAAACCCATTGACGTATGATTTTTCGTCCTAGACATTTGAAAAAGACATGAGAAGAGTTGTTAATCAGGTTATTTATAAAACCAGTTTAATTTATACCTATATGCAAGAGATAAAGCTATATTTATACTATAACAGAAGCATGGAGATATGTTAAAACCTAAAAATATTAAAAAGGTAATGTATAAATTTTTTTTTAATGACATGATTTATGTCAATCCACAAAAATAATAGCTTTTTATATCATATACTACATACTTAAATTCTTGTTTCATCCTACTTTAAAGGTATCTCCTAGGAGATACATTTAAAACATGCATAATAGTGGAATAGCCATGTAGAGGAAAATAGATAATTAAGTCAATATTCAATCATGTATTTTATTAGCATAGAAAATGATATTGAGAAATAGAGGTTTTGAGTATAATTATGAAAAATAATTAGCTTCTTATATTTTGGGATCCTGTATGTGATTTGAACATCTGTTTTGGACCCAAAAGTTTTAAGTTATCTCTTAGGAGATACCTTTCAAACATGCATGTGGGTACCCTTGAAGGTTTCAAGGTACTACTGGGTGATACCATGAAGGGACTTATAATAACTTCAAGGGTATCTAAGAAATTAATCTTAAGACTTAATTTTTCAATAGTCAAGGACATGTGGAATGTACCCATGAACCCACAACATTTCAATACTCAAAATATATTACAAGTTCATTATACGAGTGACTCTTTGTGATTATGGCAAGTGTATCCATCCTGTTTACCTAGAGATTGACATATTGAACTTGGATGAAATCCTTGGGCAAGTGGGTAAGTGAGATAATGATAAATTTCATCATCTTGATCATCGAGAGACTAACTCAAGAAAGGCATTATACAAAATATCCCAGGCAAGTGACTCAACATGATCCTATAAAGTGGCACCATCTTGTGAGTTTGACGTGATCAAAATGTGACCATCTTGTTAGTCTAACATTGTCAAAGTGTCACCATCCCATGAGTTAGGTGAAATTAAAATATAAAAAATAAAAGCAAGCTACTAAAGCCATTGACACTATTAATTCATATGAACTGAATAGCTTTATAATCAAATACAATGAATCCAAAGGCAATAAATGCAATTTTTAGAGCCAATTACACTCATATTACCATCAAAATAATGAATTGAAAGAAAAAGTTTTAATCCTCATGAACCAGAATTTTCATAGCCACATAATCATGGCCTCCTCATCTCAAATCAACAAATATAGTGGTAATGATGCTTTCTCCACCCTATGCAATATAAGGCACCAAAAATTCCATGGGTAGTGGTGGAGTTTTCCCTATGTTATTTTTTCCTCCACTCACCACATTTTAGGAATTTCATCTTCCTTCCTTCCTTTCCTCGGTCAATTCTCCTCTTCCACCTTCACCCTTAATTCATGTAGTAGCTAACACTATGGGGACTAGTGGAGCCTTCTTTATGTTTCCCTTTCCTCTACTCACCATAGTGTAGTAAGTTATTCTTCCTTCCTCACCTCAGCTACTAGTTTACATCCATATACTCTCCCCTCATCTCCACCCAAAAGCATAATTGTTTCATCAATTTCTGCTCCACTTCTCTCCACATAAACTTTCACCCCCACCATTGATCCTATTATATACAAAAATAATCTTAAGACTCCTCTAACCTGACCATGACATGCACCTATCCAAGAGGCACCTTATGAGGGATCACGGGAATGCTTGAAGGGAGGGAAGGGTTATAGAATAATATAGCCCATAGAGGCATTGGATAGGGAAGAGGAACTATAACAATTTCCCTTAGATTAAGGAGAATGGGAAGGTGAATCTGGGACATCACTTTCAATATATATTAGTGAGACTACTGAGATTGATCTTGAAGATGAATGGCTTGAAGAAGAAGAGGACCATTCTAGGGGTATAGAGATTTTGGGGACTAGTTTAATTTCCACCAAGATACTTCCAGAAGAGGGAGACACTAAGGATAAATTAGATTCAAGACCCCTAGCTTCTAGAAGTGGACAATTAGTGAGAGTGTCTCTAGGTTCTCATCCCACTAGACAATAATGACAACTACCACAATAGCTCCCCCAGTTGCTTCTATACAACATGTGAGCACCTTACCCCACTATTATTTGTCCTTAGCTTCTATAATTTATATTTTAGTGGTAACTAATATTGTCACTCCCATTCATTCTTTAAATTTTTTTAATGAGATTCAGGTTAATCCACTTCATAATTCATCTACTAGTACTACCACTAGGCTCACATTTGAGATCCTAGTCTTAGCCTCCATTTTTGCTTCACCTATTTCCCCATCTCATCCATCTACCCAAATGGGGATACCACTAACCTAGCATACTCACACCTATGATGCTATGGTGAGTACCCAAAAGGATATGGAAAAAGGTAAGTTGGTTCTGGATACATCACCCCCTAAAAAGGTCACTAATTGGAGGTGGACAATCGCACCTTTCCCATAAATAGGACCCTATTCCCCTAAGCTCATGATCCCTTCAAGAAAGCCTCAATCCTCCACTCTAGTAGAGCCTACAAAGGCCACTGAGTATTTAATAACCTTAAACATACCATAATGGCTACAAAATTTATAATAGGTAGAAGAGGGTAGGGGAAACCTGGCAGTCATTGAGTAATTGATGGTCAAGTTCCATTTTGACAAGGAGATGAAGACCATGAGGAGGCTCAAAAGGAAAAACCTCATTGTATAATGGAAGGAGGTATAATTAGAATAAAGGGAAGATATCTTATCTTTGTCTAAAAGGAGAAACGTGCATCCCTTTGATGTGATATCTCTACCCTATGAGGATCCCTATACCTTTGTGGATTTTATATGGGGGTGATTAAGGAAATTTTCAAAGGTATGATCAAGCCATCAAATAATTACAAATAATAACCACCATAAAACCCCCACTGGACATCATTGATAACATGTTGGACATCATTGATAACATACTGGAAATATCTTTGAGAAAAAGAAGACTATTAAGGAAGAAATTAGTAGAATTCAGGAAAAAATTCAGCAAAACGATTATACTTCTAACTTCCATAGAGAAGAAAGTGAACAATTGGTTCAATACCAAGATATTATAACTAAGGAAGAAACCTATTGGAGACAAAGATCTAGGGTGTAATGGTTGAAAGAAGGAGACAAAAATACAAAGTTTTTCCATCTTTCCACTCTGAAACATAGAGCTAAAACTCATATTCAACACTTGAAAAAAGGAGATCATAAGATAACAGAGGAAAAGGAAATAAAGGAGGAAATGCTTTCATTTTTCTCCTCCCTGATGAAGGCTGATAGAAACATCAACTTGAAAAGTCAGGCTGATATCCTACGCGTGGTTCCTCCTTTGGTCTCGAAGGAGTAGAATAACATGTTATGTTCCATACCTAAGGAGGAGGAAATCTTCAAAGCAGTTAGACCTTTAGGAGGAGATAAAGCACCTGGACCAAATGGTTTTCCCATGTTCTTTTTTCAAAAGCTCTGGAAACTTATTGGCAAAGATGTCAGTAATGCGGTGAAGGAATTCTTTGGAGCCAAACAGATGCTGAAGGAAGTTAATGCCACTTTTCTATGTCTAATTCCAAAAAAGGCTAGAGCTGACAGTCTTGATCAGTTTAGACCAATTAGCCTATGCAACTCCTTCTATAAGATAATATCCAAAGTTATAATAACCAGATTAATTCAAGTGATCCTGTCGATAATAACTGATCAGCAAAATGGATTCATTCCAGGCAGACAAATCCTCAATTCTGTAATAACGGTGCATGAGAATATTCACTCGCTGTTCAGCTCAAACAATGAGGGGTTCATAATGAAAGTGGATATTGCTAAAGCATATGACAGGGTGGATTGGTTATTCCTTTCTAATAGCCTTACTACCTTTGGCTTTGAACAAAGAGTGGTTGATATGATCAAGCAGTTGATATCTACTACTTCTATTGCTGTGTTGGTAAATGGGTGTTCGTCTTATTTTTTCAATCCGTCAAGGGGATTAAGACATGGGGATCCTATTTCTCCTATTCTATTTATAATTATGGTTGATAGGATGGGGCGATACTTAGGGGACTTAGTTTGTAAAGGTTTATTTAAGGGCCTGAAACCCTCTTCGCATCCTTTAATATGTTCCCATGGTCAATTTGTTGACGACACCATCTTCATGGGGCAATTTGAAGTCACAGAAGCTAGAACTTTAAAGGAAGATATAAATTTATATTCTTCTACCTCTAGACAACTGATAAACTAGAACAAAAGTGTAGTATTCTTTACTAATACCCCAAGTCACAGACAGAATAAAATAGCAAAAATCCTTGAATGTTCCATAGGATCTTTTCCTTCCTCTTACCTTGGTCTCCCTTTTGGGATGAAAGTTCCTGAAGCTTTCTGGGAAGGACTAATTAACAAATTTAGTAAGAAATTAGCGGGATGGAAAGGTAGTTTTCTAAGCCAAGCTGGAAAGCTCACCCTCCTCAAAGCAAGTCTTCAAAGCATACCCACGTACGCTTTGAGTCTTTTCAAAATCCCCACTAAATTTTTTGAAGCTATTGAAAAAATTCAGAGAAACTTTCTTTGGTTAGGTACTGAGGAGAAAAGAAGAATGCCTTTAATAGCATGGGATAACATTTGTAAACTTGTCAGGGAAGGTGGATTAGGAATAAGGAAAATTAGAAGTATGAACACAGCTCTCTTAGCTAAGCAGGGTTAGAGGGTTTATCAGGAAAATAAAGAATGGAGCAAAATATGGAAGCACAAATACTTATTTAAGGCAAAGTCACTCCCTGAATTCTTTTCTAATCTAGACATTTCCCATCCTTCTACCATATGGGGGGCAGTCCAGGGGACTAAACATGTTTTAGAAGAAGGAAGTTCCTGGAAAGTTGGCAATGGTAATAAGGTGAAATTTTGGGAAGATATTTGGTTAAAAGGAAAACCTTTGCAAGATGAAATCCAAGATAAAGATGTTATAGACCATTGCAAGCAAAGAGTGGGAATAATGGTTAACCAATACTGGCAGAACAACTCCTGGGTGAGGCTCACTGACTATGATCAAGATTTCAAGGATATTCAACTATCCCTAAATGCTATATCTCTATACCCTAATCTTGAAGATAAGATTGTTTTGCACAATGAGCCAAGCGGACAGTTTAAAGTTTCTTCCATTTTCACTTCAAAGGGAAATGGCAACAAATCGCTGTGGATGAAGGCCTGGATCAAGGGGCTCATCCCTAAAATCAAAATCTTTTTCTGGACCATTCTCCAAAACAAAATCTTAACTTTGGACAATTTACAGAAAAGAGGAATATATATTGTGAACAGGTGTATTCTTTGTAAGAAGGGCCTTGAAGATAGAGATCATTTGTTTGTAAACTATTCTTTTACACAGCTAGTCTAGAAAGAGATCCTCAATCTGTGGGGCATTGCATGGATCCATCATAAAAACGTGGAATTATCTCTTAAAAGCTGGTACTGCCCCTCCAAGAATTCTGAAGCAATTTTTTTATGGAAACTTACTCTTCCCCATATTTGGTGGGGAATATGGAAGGAAAGAAATAACCAAATCTTTAGAAATAAAGAGCTCCCTGGATGGGTGGTAGGACAAAACATCATTAGAGCTATTAAGGAAAATTTTTAATCACAAAAGAATCCAAGCTCAACTCTCCAAGTGGATAATCCCTTAAGCACGGAAAATTCTAAAGGTAAACCTGATAATCCCAAATTAGGAGTTACTTGGAATGCTCCCCCTCAAGGGTGGATTAAAGGAAACTTTGATGGAGATGCTAAAGGGAATCCGGGGAATGCAGGTTGTGGTGGTGTCTTGAGAAACTATACGGGAAAGGTTATTAATGTTGTTGCAATCCCCATTGGTAAATTGAATTGTCACATTGCCGAAGCTACTGCTGCCCTTCAGACCATCAAAATAGCTATGGATTTGGGATATCCCAAATTGTGGCTAGAAGGGGACTCACTGAACATCATAAATATTCTTAACAATAAAAATACTGTGTCTTGGACTATAGAGGCTATGGTAATGGAGATGAAAACCTTAATAATTTTTTTTGATAAAGTGACTATAACCCACACCTATCGTGAAGCCAATGAAGTTACAGATTGGTTAGCAAACTGTGCAGTCTGGACAGGACAAAAAATGAGGTGGCAAGAAACATTAGAAAAGAATGTGGAACTGAGGGTGCTCATTCTTCATGATGCAACTCATGCAAAGGAGGGAACGATTAGATTGTAATAGAAATATAATGAGTTGGAGAAGTGGCTTCACAGGGAAAGATCTTCAATCATTAAAGAGGAAGGCTCTTGAGAGTGAGAAGCGGATCCTAAACATGCCCAAACAAAGCCGACTTTCAAATCAAACTGGCAGTAGGTGGGATCATTGTAAAGTTCATAGCGACTGGGTTTCCAAGGAAATGAGTATGGCTTGTGAAAGGAAGGGAGAACCAAGGAAGCAGGAACCCAAAAACTATGGTGAATGGAGAGAGAAACAAGATGTCTGGAGAATTCTGTAGAAAGGAAAAGTCATGAACTATATGGAAAGGCTCCATGGGTCAAAACCACATATCACTACGGCCTTTTTCAAAGATTGGATTGATGAAAGGGTCACTTTGCATGGTATCACAGTGAACCTAACAGAGGATTTTATAGCAGAGGTTACAGGGCTGCCTACGGATTGACTTAAATTCTCCAAGTAGACAAACATTTCGAACGAGGCATTTTGTAAGTTCCCCAAGACGGATGTGGAAGAGCAAAAGCTGGTCAAGAATGGGGATTTCTATGAATTGGAATAGATTAAGGGGATATGGAGGGATGTCTTATGCTGTATAAGGGAGTATTTCATCCTGGATGGAAGAAGCAAGAGAGTGCATAAATTCCACTTTGTTTTCCTTAATCATTTCAGACACAAGGGAAGATTGTCTTTTCCCTTTTACCTGTGCTACTCTTTGGTCCAAAGTTTATTTACTCATAGGAAGAAGGAAATGCATCCTATCTTGCATGAAGGCCTAATTCTGTTAATCAAAGGCTATTGCAAGAATAAAGCTATGGTTAAGAACCCTAACCAGGGGAAAAATAAGGAGTCTGGGAGCAAAAAGAGTGAAATTGTAAAAGGGAAAGACAAAATCAAGTTCCCTAGCACCAAAAATTAGAATGTAGAAGAAGATAACGAGTGGGAGAGAATTGATAAACCTAGGGAGGAAAATTTGGAGGAAGAAGAAGGAACTAAAAGCTGGAATACAAATTCAAATGAGGATGAAGAATGAGAGAGAAGGAGTCAGCAAAGAGGAGGAATCTAAAAATAGTAAAGAAGAAACTGAGGAAAATCAAAAAGTGTCAGAGGAAGATATTGTCCAGGATGGCCCTGTTGAGGACCCTGTTTCAAGAAACGAAAGGGAAAATACAGTTCAGGATGACAATCAAGAAATGGACATGGAAATTCAAACTGGAACTAAAGAACAGTATCAAAGGGGCCGAGAGGATCACTTTGAAGAAGGTGGGAACAGTCCCAATAAGAATTTTGAGGAATGGAGAGAGAAAAGGCAGAACGATGGAATGCACACACCTATGAGTTGGGTTAATTGCAAAGCAGAGGCTTCTCTCCAACTTGATTCTTGGATGTGTAAGGAGATTAAGGATCTCAAAAGGAAAGTGGAAATTATGGAAGATAACCAGAAAGCTGCATGGAACAAAATTAACAACATGGAAAAATAGATAAGAGATATCCCCGTCAAGATCAAAGATTACGAGAATAACCTTCGGGAACTCATTAAGGAGAACATAACAAAATTGGAGGAAGTAACGTCCAATATTTGTGCTGTAGCTGTCAATATTGGAAAAAGAGTAAATGAGGAGACCAAATCCTTGGAGGGGCCTAGCAAAAGGATGAGACAAAGCTCAAGAAAGAAGGCTACACAAGAGGGAGCCAAGTTGGTGGCAACTACTACTCAGGACACTACTGTTGTGAAAGGTAAAGAAACTATGAAAATGATTTTGGAACTGGAAGAATAGTCTGGTTCTTCTTGTTGGTTATGTTTTCTAGTCCTGTTCTCTGGTTTCTTTTTGTAATCTTCTGTTTATGGTGCAGCCAGATCTATGTTTAATCTGGGTTTTGATAGGTGGTCTCTTTGGTGGTTTCAGGTCCATATAAAACCTATTTTTGCTACTTCTCTGTAGTATTTTTTAGGTTCTGCCTATGGTTGTTGATGCTTTATCTTTCTTTCCTTGTACTTGGGTTTTGGGGTCCCTTCAAAACCTGTTTTTACCTTAATCTAAAACATACTTGGTGTAGCCAAGGAACTATATAGTATCATGTAATTAATCAAAGCTGTAAAAAGGGAGTCATAGCCTTGATAAGGAGATGTATATCTAGAGGTAGACAAGATGAAGAAAATGGAGGTTAAATTACATTTTTGAGTAGAGTATCTAGGAACAAATCTTATGCCCATTTAAACCTGATATCAACACTTGATGCTACCTAGGCACAAAAATACATAACTACTAGGAGAGATGCCTTGCTTGAATGACACTAAGACATGAAGTCTTTGGTCCTAAAGTTAAATAGTCAAGAGAGGCAAGCTATGTCTATTTTGGGAGAAATAAGGATCAATGATGTAGTCACTCCACACAAAGATTTGGTACACAGATCCATTTTTGAAGACCTTCTTCATGTAACTACCAATAGTTTTAGAGTAGAGGTTGAGGTCTATAGAATAGTTAATGAATTGCAACAACTAGTGAGTTTTGATAGAAGAAGGATTATTAGTATAGAAACCCTTTACGTAAATATTAGGGCATCACTAAAGATACACATAAATTTGATTGATAATATTTCTCAACTTTTCAAAAGACCCCTATTAGAATTTGAGATAGTTGAAATTGACTTCCATGCTAGCCATACCCTCTACATCCAAATTTAGGTGACCAAGCAATCCTTGACATCCATGCTCACCCCACTGATAATTTTAGTTACAACCATTTCTCCAACTATAGATCATATTCCAATCGTAATTGTCCCCTTAATAACATGCCACACTATGACAATGAATTCAAATATAGTGGCAATGATTTCATTTGTAGTTGAAATAGCTATAGTAGTTGCTAATGTACAAGTGCTACCATTGACATCTACCACCTCATATGTAGCCACTTTGATAATTGCAAGCCTTGTTTGGGAGTCTTTACTATTGTAACTTTTTTTGTCTCTAATGAGATGTTGAGTGTTACTTAAACTTTACTTGAGAGATGAGGCTAGCCCATCCTAAGCCTATAAAAAATATATCACCCTCTTTTATCATAGAGGAGAAATTTTGACATCAAATATATATAAAAAATCCTTCGAGTTGTTATAAAAATTTATGTTGTATTGTGGTCTCTTCCATTTCTTGTCATTGATTTGGTATCTTAGCTTTTTGATATATGTAATAGTAGTTTTAAAAGTTATGTTGTGAGTTAATAAAGTTATGTTAATGAAGAATGTGTCATAGTAGTTCTAGTTGATATATCTTAGTGATTGTTTATGGAATAATATCTTGTTAAGATAATTTATAATTTTGGAGATACCTTAAAGTGCATTGTAATACCTTCAAGGGTACCCTTCTACATGTTTGAAAGGTATTACCTAGGAGATATGTTCAAGGTACCCTTGAAGGTACTACAATGCACTTCAAGGGTTATCTTAGGAGATACATTGAGAATTCATATGCTTGGAATTTTATTTTAGGGTATCTCTTAGGAGATACCTTAAAGGGACTTGTAGTACCTTCAAAGGGTCTCCTAGTATCTACCTTGAACATGTACATGATTAGAATTTTATTTCAAGGTATCTCCTAAGAGATACCTTGAAGGGCCTTGTAATACCTTCAAGGGTAACCTTAAGCATGTTTGAAATGTATCTCCTAGGAGATAATTTCAATGTACCTTTGAAGGTAATAAAATTCCCTTCAAGGTATATTCTAAGAGATACCTTAAAGGGTCTTGTAGTACCTTCAAAGGTTCTCCTACTAGATACCTTGAACATGTACATGATTGGAATTTTATTTCAAGGTATCTCCTAGGGGATACCTTGAAGGGCCTTGTAATACCCTCAATGTTGATTTCAAAGGTTATTGTAAGGGATTTGATATAATCTTAGTGTATGATAGATAGTCAAGTTACTGTTATATGAGTAAATGTGTAGAGAAATTCAAAAATAATAAACAAAACACCTTATGAAGTGGAAATGCATTTTGTATTCATCAATGGTGAATTGATTATTTTAAGACTTATTTGAACAATAATTCATGAGGCATGTCATGATCTTAACTTGCAATCTAAAGATTTTAATCTGGAATAGGTAGTGTTATTATATGATATCAGGTTCAAAGCATTTCTAGGGAAGATGTGTACTAGATGGAAAGGACCCTACATTATTCAAGAAGTATCATAATAGGGTACCATTGTAATCAAAGATTTTTATGGAAACATGTTGCTAGGATGTTTAAATGGATGTACGCTCAAGCATTACCAACTTTAATATCACATCGTAACATCTGAGAATAGAAAATGTTTGAAGACCAAATCCTTTAGAACAAAATTCAAACAAAATGTCTAAACATATCCTCAAAATTTAAAGTTATGATATCAAAATATTGAAAAAAACCAAATCCTTTGGAATAATGTTTGAAAAAAATGTTTGACAAACAAGTTTCAATCAAAATCCTTAAAGCTCAAAGTTTTCAAAAATAAGTTCCAAGAAAAAACCTTGAGTCACAAAGAATATGAAAAAGAGGTGCCAAGCAAATTTTTTGATAAGCAAGTCCCAAACACTTTCCCTAACAAGTAAAAATCTAAACTTAATGTCTAAACAAAACCCTGAACAAAATAGTTTTGAATAAAACTAAGTCCCAAGACTTGCATAGTACAATTATTTAAATTCATTTAATAAGTTAGTCTAAAATGTAAAATATCATTATTTGTACTTTATCAAAGATGAAGATTAAGGATAAATTTGGTGAAAAAAGTACATCAAGCTCAAATTAAGTTTGAGAAAGTAGTGGTGATAAGATGGTATGGTAGAAGGACCATTAATGGTCATGTATAACCTTTAATGACATGGTGTTTCAAAAGATTGCATCTTGTTTGAGGTAGATTGAGTTGGGATATGATAGGTGGATTCATTAAACAAAGTGGCTATATAAAGTGGCATAGTGTCACATCAAACACACACTATGGGAAAATTTTTTATATTTGGGAGACAAAAAGGTCACTATCAAAGCCAAAATATTAAAGATGAGGAAGAACACTTGTGCACCGATATTCAATGCATTTAAAGAGGTTGGAAAAAGCACATTAGATTTTGAAATCCATAAAATGAAGGGGATGATCAATGCCAAAACATTATAGAATTAGATGAACAAGAGTATTCTACTATCTGCTCTAGATATACTCTTGTGTAAAAAAATCAAGACCCAAATATTGGTAGAATAAATACATCAAATAGCACAGATTGTAGGTTTAGTCATAGATAGGAGCAAGTTATTGATCCCAATCACATATGCATAGAAGGAAAAAATGAGGATTGGTATAGGTCTTTGAAAAAATAAATTCAATGACCTAGATCCCTTTGACTTTGTGGAAATGGTCAAAGTTACTCTCTTCACCCCATCAACACAACCAGGTTCACTAGTAAGAGCTCTTACACTTCAACATCCACTTTAAGGTTTTGATACAAAGAGGCTAATCAATTTACCTACATTTAGGCAATTGGATGTGTTCAAGCATACCATGTTAAGCACATACAACTAGGGGCTAATATTGTCTAAAGATGTCACTGTTTCGATCAATGCATAGACCGTGGTGAGAGATATAGGCTTCATAAATTGTGGAAAATCCTTATTGTCATACAGGTCTACCACAGTGCCAATTCATTCATTTGTTCAGGAGAAGTTTCCCACTAAGGTAGGTAGAGGAATCCCAATTGACTCCATTGAGGATGTTGTAATGCGTAATCTAGTAGAGTGTATTATAAAGAGGTTTTTTTAGACAATAAAGCAAGCCAAGTAGGAAACAAAAGGAGTGGTTAACATTGTGTATCACATGATACACCTGAATGAGAACTTTAATTAGCCTAAGTTTATTGCATCTAAGCTTACCACTAATATTGACAAGGTAATTTTAGGTATCTCACAAAATTTGTAATATTAGTTTCTAGTTTTGTTATTATACATCACCTAATGGAAGTCCCTACTAGGTCAAGTTAGTTTTATAATAGATTTTTGGCCTTCTACTACCCTCACAGGCATTAATTGGACTAAGACAAAGTAATATTATGAGTAATTGGGTTGGTTTAACACATGGTGGATTGAGGCTCTATCTTTGATCAAGTCACACCCTCAAATTCCATAGGATGTCATGTAATATTTGGGGAAGCATATATCGGTAACCAAGTTATCTAATGGTATTCAAATCAAGCTGTATGAGTTGGCCACACCAATTATGACTCCAATTCCATTTTTCATCATAATGATTATATAAAGATTCCAAATAAAAATGATATAAAGAGGAAGAAGATAAGCATGAGGTAGAAGCACAAATTACCAAGGAAAAAGCAAAGGTTGTTGCCAAAGCTAAAGTAGAGATTGACACTGAAGCTAAGGCTGAGGTAAATGCCAAGGCTAAAATTATGGCTAAAACCAAGGCTAAGGAGGTAGCCCAAATTAACATTGATGATATAACCAAGGCTCAATCTAGGGAAAAGGTATAAACATAACACATAGAGGCATAAACTATGAAAAAAAAGAAGCTCAAGAAAAGGTAGAAGTAAAACTAGAGGAGAATTCACTATCAAAGTCTCTTCTCTCTACCTAATGGTTATGGGATGTCCTTACCAGATCATATTATCATAACACTTTTTTTTATTCTATTGGCTAAATTTATGCCATCACCTACCACAACCAGAATCACATCCACCACGCTTGCTTCCACTTCTATGGAGATGTCTTTGGATTTTTTGTAGCTGCCATTTCTAAGAAAATTGAAGAAGAAGATTCATTTCAAAAATACATTACACAAAAGGCTTTAGACTTGGAACATATTATTTTTTAGTTGCACGAGGAGAAATAAGAAGCATAAAATCAAATTGCTAAAGCTAGGTAGCTCATCAATGCCACTTGTCCTACTCTAGTTATGCAAGTCTTTGGTGATCAAGTAATGTATAAGGGAAAATAAATCATAGCATTGCTGAATTTACTGAAAAAATATTATATTAGTGAACAAAAATTGCACACCCAAGGGTAGGCTATCCATGATGAAACAAAAGGCATTTTTGCATTACTATAGGAATACAGATAGGTCCTAGATATTGTTGTACATCAGGTGAAGTAGATATCATAAGGAATGTTTGATTAGAGGAATTACCTTGACAAATATTTGGATTTTATGAAATTAGAGTTTACAATGGTGGATAAATCTAAAGCTATAATGAGTGATAAAATGGCTTCTAGAGAAACATTGAATGATGCATTTCAAAAGTTTTTAGATTCTAGAGATACCACGATGAAGAAGCTCCAAGTTTGGTAGAATGAGACAATGCACAACACATTTTTGGCTATTCAATCCCAAAAGAATAAAAATAAGTTAGTTGATATTGCATCAGATATCTAATTTAAGCTATAAAATGCCAAAGACTTCTTTATCATTGTAGAAGAAGAAGATGTGCACAATTTGATGGTCATTCAAATTACACTACATTTACCATGGTACAAAAATTACTTGATGGTTGGAAAATTCTAAAACATGAACTCTAATAGGTTAAACCAAATATTTCTCATATCATAGATGAACCTAAGTTCATTCCACCATAGGAGCTCCAGCCAATTTTGTAGAAGTGAAATATAGATATAAAGGCATAGTCTGGGCAACCACAACCTACACAACTACCTATCTAAACTTTGGCACCACTTCCATAGATGGTAAATGTGTAGTTCAAATATTGTAGTTTAAGAAAAAAATTATGATTTGTAACATAGTCATAGGCATTTAGAGTAGGACCATGTTGGTTAAAAACCCCTAACCTGGACATCCACCTATTTAAGCTAGTCTATAGAAAACCATAAAGAGCTATAGGAAAGTATGCTACTTAGTTAAAAAACTGAAAAGGAAGATAAGTAGTGCACAAAGGGTTTAAACTGGTAAATGACACCTAAAGTGATTATTACCACTTTTTTGAAAGGCTAATATTTTCCAGTTTTAGCCAGGAGTAGAGTTCAAATTTTGTCTCAGGATGAAACAATAGTTTAAGTTAGAGAAAGTGTTAGACATGGAGTAGGGACTATAAAATCATAATTATATAATTGATGTACACAAGTGAATAGGGTATCATTTTGTCATCTATATGATCTTTTGGATGTGTTCATCCTTGTTATCCAAATGATAGATATAAGAATGCCAAGACTCTTTTCTTTTTATATGTCAAAAAGTTGTAATGTGAAGAGACAGAGCCATATAAAAAACTATATATAATGCTCTAATGTAAATGAATATGGTTCTAATGTGTGATAGAGATTAATATAATAGTTATATGATGATTTTATTAAGATTATTTTATGTATTCCTAGTGCACAGTGCTTACATTTTTTTGTTTTAGCTTTTTCTATCTTGTATTATGTTGTTTATGTTTCAAAATTCTTAACTTTATGTTAGTTTATCTTTATATTTGATATTGTGTATAAAATTGAAGATTATATAAATTCACTCATGTTATTATGATTATTTTTTGATTCCTTATATGCAAGCTATCCTTGTAATTTGCATGTTTTAGAGAATTTTTAGGAAACTTTGCTAACATTCCTTCAACATGCACATGATTGTAATTTTCTTTCAATGTATCTCCGAGGAGATATTTTGAATGGATTTATAGTACCTTAAATTTTACCCTAATGCATGTTTGAAAGGTAGAAGGTATCTCATAAGAGATACTTTCAAAAATACATAAGGGTACCCTTGAAGGTACTACAAGGTCCTTCAAGGTATCTTCTAAGATATATCTTGAAAGATCTTGTAGTACATTTAATGGGTATCCTAGTAGATACCTTAAAAATCCACATGATTGGAATTTTCTTTCAGGATATCTCTTATTAGATATTGGGCCTTGTAATACCTTCAATGGTACCTTTATGCATGTTTGAAAGGTATCTATTAGGAGATATCTTCAAGTTAGCCATGAAGGTACTACAATGTCCTTCAAGGTATATTATAGGAGATATATACAAGGTTCTTATAGTATCTTCAAGTGTTCTCTTAGTAGATTGAGATACCTTGGAGGGCCTTGTAATAACTTCAAGTATTTATGCATTTTTGAAAGGTATCTCTTAGGATATACCTTCAAGATAGATAGAAATACCTTGAAGGGACTTGTAGTACCTTCAAATATACCATTATTCATGTTTTAAAGGTATCTCTTAGGAGATACCTTCAAGGTAGAATTGAAGGTACTATAATTCCCTTCAAAGTATCTTCTAGGAGATACCTTGAAGGGTCTTGTAGTACATTCAAGGGTTATCTTAGTAGATATAAATACCTTGAAAGGCCTTGTAATACCTTCAAGGATACCTTTATGCATGTTTGAAAGGTATCTCTTAGGAGATACCTTTAAGGTATCCTTAAAGATACTAAAATGCCCTTCAAGGTATCTTCTAGGAGATACCTTGGAGGGTCTTGTAGTATCTTCAATAGTTCTCCTAGTAGATACTATTGTACCCAACATCCCCCTTTTTTCTTCAAGAAATTAGGATTCACTTTTAAATTTTGGCCTTATTTTTTGAACCTTTCTTCTATTTGTCTAAGAGAAGTTCTAATCAGATTGATCATTAGCCTTTACAATTAGAAGAAAAAAACATGGTATTATACATTTTATGTACTTGTAGACACCAAAATTGTGTATACTCCCTTGGTCATCCTCTTCATCCTCTCCCCCCTTGGTCCCCTTCGTCCACTTAACCACTCCTAACCCATGTCTTATTAATTTGGAATAATTATCTTAGTTTAAGTTAATAATTCTCTCTCCCTTGCCACCTCACCACCCTAGGATGCCCTTCTTTGGATTCCCTTCATCTCCCCATGACCCATTTATGACCCCCATTTCATTCTCCCATGCCTATTTAGACCCTCTCGACCATTTTCCCATGGCCCTTTGACCCGGCAGCGTGCAAGAATGGGCAAAAGGCTAAGATTAGCCTCTATCCCCATTCTGCATCCACCGATGTCAGTCATTATTCGACTGACATCAACGGTTCTACTGGCATCGGTAGCCTTCAAGACTGCATTCCACCTCTAAAATGCGAATCTGCTCTTCTCCTTCGACCTCTAATCAATTCGACCTTTCAGTCTTCAGCAATCCATTCCTTCACTCTGCCACTCTGCCAATCTTCAAACTAGACCTCTCACTCTCTCTCTCACAGGGCTTCTACACCAGGTACAGCAACAACAGGGTCTCTACATTAGCAAGCTACATCAATAATGGGGACAAGTATCAGTAACTCTCCTTCTTCAGCAGGTATGAGCTCCTTTATTTCATTTCAATAATCTAGAAATGTATTAGTTGTTAGCTCCCATTCAACACTTCCTATCACCAGACCAGACCAGACCCAAATCCTTATCTCCCTTTCTCCCTGTTGCCTCTGTATTCTATTTGGTCCCTCTTTCAAACCATTCTTTCTACCTGTAAAGACCCTATACAGAGCATTCAACCAGAATCTCAGACCCAGACCCCCAGACCATTCAACCAGACCCATAGCCTTTCTTAGACCCATCCACAGATCAAAAACTCATCCAGACCTCGTCCACAGACTACTGCCTTGACCGACGCTGGTCGCAGAGACCACTGCCCCCACCGATGTTGGCAGACTAATTGATGTCGGTAGACCTTGACTAACCGACGCCAGTAATACCACCGATGCCAGCGACTGTGACTAGGCCGACAACATCATTCAGGTAAGCATTTGCTTCCATTTCCTTTTTAGTCTTTAATCATTGCAGTCTTTTATCATTCTGCTATTTATCAGACATCTTTTTTATCGACTAGTGGGTTGACATCCCTTAAGGAAGTCTTTGTACTTTTGGGATCAAGATTTTGCTTGGCAACCCACCATCTCCTCATCTAACGCCTTCTTTGTCTTAGTCTCTTTATTTTGCAGGTGTCATCCTCCACAACCAAAGAGGAGTTCTCACGACGTCTGGATAATGGTGCACATGACTTCATCCAAGTACATACAAGCCTTAGACCATTCTTCCTCGTTTCTTATTTCTCTCTTTGAATGTAGAAAGCATATATAGCATAGAAACATTCTGGCACGCCCGATGGGAGCTTAGGGTCTTCCTTGGGTTCTTTTTCTTTCTGTTCATATAGGTGCATTAGGTTTCTCCCTTTTTCACCTTTTTCTTCTCTTCTAAACGACATCATAAGCAGGATTAAAAAGAACCTTTCTTTCTTTTCTTGCATTTTAAACTAGTCAAAAGTCATATTCTTGAACCCTTTCTTAACTCGTTTTCATTCGAACTCACATCTCGACGTGGGCCTAAAACACATTGCACATCATTTCTGCTTGCTTGCATTTCTTAGTCCACACCTAGTAATTAATAACCGCATCATGAATTAATCGTAGTCCACTTTATGTTACACAACCAAACCACTTGCACCAAATCAAACATCAAACTCACTTGAGACAAGGCCCGACTGGGATTTCATCACCTAGCAGATACCTTACCCGTCCCGGAAATCCTACTTGGATTTCATCACTAAGGGGAAACCCCACTCTATTCTCTGGTAGAGTCTAATCTCTAGGGAAAGTATATTTTGGCTAAGCGAGACCAGCTTATCACTGGGCTCGTGAAGTGAGGGGAGCTTGCTCCTTAGCACCAGGCCATGTACAGAACCTAACCCAGACTCTTGAGCACCTAAATAAACTTGAAACCATCCATAGACTACCTCTCCTAGGACCCATTCTAATAGCCAACCCTCCCCAAACATCACTTTAAGGCATAAGCCAACAGGATTCTAAAAATTGATTCTTAGGATTTAATGCTTAGGACCTGCTTGTGTTCTTCTATTTTTTTGTTCCCATCTGCTTGTTTGAGCTAGTGAGGATGTTCTTCTTCCTTTTTTTTTTCAAGAATCTTCAAATTTTCGGAGTTTCTAGAAACCATAGTCACCGGCATCAGCTTTACCACCGGCGTCGGCAATTTTACCTCTCCGGCATCGGTTATCTAACTGACGTTGGCCATCTTTCCCACCGACATCAGTTTTTAAACTGACGTCGGTCACTGTCACAGTCCTTTTTTTCAAAATAGAAGCCTAAAACCCAACCCTTTTTCTGCCAAAGACCACATTTTGAGTTTTTGAAATGGGAAAAACACAATTTTTGGAACCTAATCCTTCTTGCCTTGTATGGTTTTGATGCGCAGTCAAACTGAGGCTCTTCTTGACCATGCGAGACATCAACCACTTCCACCTTCCCCATCCATAACCAATCCTATAATGGAGTTCCACTCGAATACTGAAATAACTCCTACTCGACTGACCCCAACTCAAACCCCCATTATCCCTGAAGGGGACCAAGATTTTGAGAGATTCTTGGACCTCAATGTTAAAGCCCTCCAAAAATATCTCGGAAGAAACCCAACGCGAGACCTTTCAGGTGAAGCGGTGATGACATCAACACCATTCGCTACCTAGCCTTTTGCCTTAACCATTAACCCAACCATGGTCAATACGCAAAGTTTGGCCTCCCCATCTATTTTTAGACCGACCTCCATTGGGGTTCCATTACCCCCTCAACCACACGCAATTCAACCAAGTTCTACATCATACCAGAACTTGATTGTCTCAACCCCTCACACTCTTGCACCCATAAATGCTGGGGTGTCTACCTCCCCCTTTGTCAATGCCGCCACACAACCACCTTTGGCGGTATCTAGTCAACTTATACCTTCTACTTCCATGACCCAACTACCTTTGGTCTCCACTTCTGTCCCTGCGACAAGTTACACATATGTTGCACCCCTACAAGCATAATCGACTACATCGTATGCCCCTTCTAGCACCTTTCAAGTGACCTACAACCTAGGGGGTGCCCCATCTATAAATCTATCAGTAGATCTCATCAAAATGCTAATGGACAAAATGTCTAGACTCGAGACCTCTATTTCTGGTTCACGCAATGCTCTGTCGTATGAGCAAATTTGTAATGAACCCATCCATCCTTCTATCCCGATCTGACCATACCCCAACCAGTGGGAGCTTCCTAGATTTACTCGCTTCCAGAGTAAGGAAGACCTGCAACAACATCTACGGGCATTTAGACATGCCTGCTATCTTATAGCGCATGATGATGCATTGTTGTTACGCACGTTCCCCATGTCACTTTCTGGCCTTGCCCTTGATTGGTATAGCTCTCTTACTAGATATTCTATCTTTTCATTCATTCAACTTGCCCAATTATTTCTTGACCATTTTTCTATTAGCATCACCAAACAAGTCTCAATCACAGACCTCTACTCCATCAGGCAATTTGATGACGAATCAATAGTCAATTTTGTTGCCCATTGGAGGGGCTTGATTAACCAGCTCTCCTTCTCCTTGCCTCAACCTGAGCTCATCGAGCTCTTTTCTCGAGCATGTGCCAGGCACATCTCTTCTACCTTATGGGTTCAAACATTCTGCACTTTTGACGAAGCTTTCACCATGGCCTGAAAGCTCAAACTCTGTGCCATTGAAGAGGATAAGGTCAAATTGCGTAATACTAACGCAAGAACTATTGACCCTTCTTCTTCCAGACCTTCTTCTTCCCACTCCAAACCCAAAGGAGTGGCCAACACTGTGGTCAGTAGATCACCATCCTCGATAATAACTAATCACTCTCAACCTTCTACATTTCTAAGCATCACCAAATAATTCCAACAACGGTACATCCAACGTTCATACACTCCGCTTGGAGAATCATACGCTTCCGTTTTGGAAAAACTCATCAAGCAGGGGGTCCTCAATCTCCCTCCAATCCAATCACCTCAATTTGACCCTTCAAAAGCCCTCCCTACATGGTATAGGGAGGCCAACTTCTATCACTTTCATCGCGTCCATGGCCATGACATCGACAATTGCCGAACCTTCAAAAACATAGTCCAAGACATGATCGATAAAGGGGATCTTGTTTTGGATAACCCAAACACCCCACCCAACCAACACATCAACATCTTCAAATAACCATTTCCTAATCATCCACCTACTTTAAACAATGTCCAGACCATGGCCGATAGCTCCCAAGAGCATGACATACGCATGGTCAACACGGTCTCGCCTCTTGTCCCTGACTAACCTCCTTCACAGGTGGAAGAGTCTTCTTTTCCTATTCATCCATCATAGGTAGAAGAACCCTCTTCTCTTGTTAGTCCTCCATCGACCTCTCTTATATTGGAGGATGCCTTGACCATACCTATGCCATTAGCCACATCTTCGTCTTTCCTCCTACTAATGGAAGACCATACCTTGCCTACTCCTCAACCACAAGCAGAGGGCACAATAATCCATGCCCTCTGCCCTCTTGAGGAGTCGCACTCTCTTATTTCTTCTCCACCAAGAGAAGACCCAGTCTCTCTACCCATTTCGATCGAGGAAGACCCAATCATGGTTTCCTCTTGCCTATTGCCTGAGATTGCTACATCTCACTCACCTCCATCAACATCTAAATCGAAACCCATATCTAAACTCACCTCACATAATGGTGGCCCTCAGCCCAAACCAAAGAAGGCCACTAAACCACACCAGAGGACTCCTCCCCCACCTTCATCATTACCTTCAATTTTGGGCCCGCATCTGTCCACTTTAATAGGAGTGCTTCCTACTCCCATACTTCACAGAGGCAAGTCACCTCCATTACTCTCTCAACCCATCAGACATATATCTCCTCCAATCCATCAACCAACGCCTCCTAAACCAAAGTCATCAACCCCCACTAAAACAAGACACACAGACCCATTATCAGGTTCTTATACCTTGCTATTACAGTAATTATTGCAGTCTTCTCACATCAATCTCCTGCCTCTTAAATCATATCAATCTCTCAGACCAAAACCACCCTGGTTTGATGACACTCAAATTTGTGCGTATCATCACACACCTGGGCACGACACTGAGCATTGTTGTGCCCTCAAGGTTGTCATTCGCCAATGTCTGGGGAATGACACCCTTCTTTGCGACCATATTATCAACAAGCCTTCAACACCGCCCCACTCATCGACTCTTAGATCAAGACCATCTTGGTTCGACAACTCTAAATTTTGCCACTATCATCACACTCTGGGACATGACACTGAGCATTGTTGCGATCTTAAAGCTGTCACTCGTCAACATCAGAGAAAGGATACCCTTCTCATCAAGGATCCTCTTGATCACCCCTTCGACAAATCATCAACACCGAACCATGCTTCTCATACCTCATCACTTAGATGAGGATCTCCAGGCCAGACTATGGTCCCTTTTCTACCTTTGACCCCCTTATTTGACATCAACACAGTCAATCTGACCACCAAGCCTCAACCAACCTTGACCAATCTATCAAACCTTCCCCCTAGCCACTGGGGGAATTCAACTTTCATCCAAGCCTCGACCCAGTCTCGACCAAATATTAATCACTCTTTTAATCCTAAACCTCGGCTAGGCCTCAACCAAGCCTCGACCATGTCTCGACCAAACAAGCATCGACCCGACCTTGACCAAACATCCAACCTAACCATTGACCAATCATTGACCAAGTACCAATCTCGACCAAATCTTGACCAACCATTCAACCAACCTTTTAATCATGACCTCAACCACGCATCAACCAATCTTGACCAAATTTGACCAATCATCAACCTAATACCAATTCCAACCCAACCATCGACCAAATATCAACAAGCATCAACCAGACATCAACCAATCATCGATCCAGACCTCAATCATGACATTGACCAAGACCTCAACCAAATCTCAACCAAGACATTGACCAGACATTCACCTAGACATTGACCAGACCATCGACCAGACACTAACCAATCATCAATCATAACCTCAACCAAACATTCAACCCAAACATTCAACCAACTTTTTTATCAAAACATTCAACCAGTCTCGACCAATCAGCGACCATATCAATCATCAACCCATCCAACATCAATACATGACCAATCTAGAAAGAGGCAAATGGGGCAAGTTTACTCCTAATTGACTCAAACCTTATCATAAATGCACAAGCATGGCCCAAGGACTTATCAGAACCTGAGCCCTTTTATGCCTTGCATCTTCGACCATTCTACTATTAGTCGAGTACTCAATCACTTGACGTTTTACTTGAGCTCATCCCTTGAGCAACCCCCTGTCATTGTCATTCCTATTCCTTTCAACCCTTTTTCTCAACACTTCGTCAACCCTTTTTTGTCAAGCAATAATGCTTTGTCCTAATAAAAGGGAACCCTTAAACCTCTAGAGGCTCATCCATGGCTAAACTTCAGTCAATAAAATATATCAAAATGGGATACCTATCATATCAAAGGTCATAAAACTCTAAATGTAGACTGCTCCCTCGAAGGACAGCTACATAATTGCTGTATTACTAGACTGCTCCCTTGAAAGATAGCTAGGCCAAAGTCACATCAAAAACATTTAAAGCAAAGTATAGACCACTCCCTCGAAGGATGGCTATGACTAAATATTGCTACAAAAAGCACTCATTCTGAAGCTTCCCGCATCGATCAGCTTCACATATATGACCACCAAGCAAAACAACATCCCTATGTGGACTTCCCGCATCGATCAGTCCACCAAAAAAAAAATGACTGCCAAGTTATAAAGTCATGGACATGCCTATAGTCGTTCTTGGGTCACCTATAAAAGGGGCAAGGTTCTTCCTACCACAAAATGGGTTACCCCTTCCTCTCATATCACATAATCCTACTTATCACCACATCATACTCAAGGGACTTCAAGCTCACTTAACATCAAGTGATTTGATTACTTCTCTAACACAACCATGGTCAATGACATAATGCATAAATGGGGCTTTTTGTTCTAACAACCCCTATCCATGCTGTCATTTTGGTCCTTGTCAATGAAAGAGTGATTTGCCTTTCACTTATCTTTCACACTTTGGTCACATTCGACCAAACTTTTTTCTACCCAACCAATTCCAACCAAGCCAACCCAAACATTTTTAGACCAACAACATGACAACACGACATCATGACATCAAACATTCTCATAGTCCATTTCACATAGTTTCTATGGACACCAATACACATGGAAACTATCGACCCTACACAATTTATGTTAAGTATAAACTAATACTTGCTGAAGCATAAGTAGACCTCAATTCATTTTTAGCATACATCCATCACGAATATGGAAAATTGCTAGGGATGAAAGACCCCTCAACCAATGTTACAGAATACACCATTTGGAAAAGGCTGTAACATCTTTTTCTCCTCATCATTTCAACACATGACCAAACCAACCTATCAACCTCTTTGACCCCTCTTCACCTGAACTACATTGGTCTGAGGCCCTAAGACTAGGGCTATGTAGGCAACACTCAGATGATACGACATCATCTGGGGTTAGCTCGACCACCCTCATTTGTTCGTCTCTCTGATGGACAAACCCTATCATTTTTTTGACCATGACCTTGACCTTGACCAAGACCAATCCATACCTTTGACCCTTCCTCCCTTTTAGGGAGAACTACATTGGCCTGAGGCCCTTTACACAAGGGCTATGTAGGCAGCACTCAGTCTTTCAAGGTTAGCTCGGCCACATCCTTTCATCCATCCATCCACCTCGACCAGACCTTGGAGATCATGACCATCTCCTCTGACCCCAACCACTTCCAAGACAATGTTGCCTTGGTTGTTTTTGCATGTATGCTACCTCACGACTGGTTAGCAAAATTGAGCGCAGCCCATATTTTGACCCTCACAAGTATAGGATCGCAAGCCAGTTGATCTGCACTACTTGTGACATTTTCATGTTTCCAGGAGCACTTCCTGAGCCTGGGATACCTGAACCACGATGACCATTGGAGCTTCAGCTTAGATTGAATAACTTGATTAGCTACGACCAAATGCTGGGGCCTGGTTATTTCAATTTTGGCACTCCTTGACCCTCGACCTGTGACAATTTGACTCGACCATCTCGTGAAGTGGTATACGTGCAATCATGAATTTTATAGCGTTCACACTCCATCTTCACCCTTTTTCATCCACTCTCTGTCAAATCAGCACCTGATTCCAGGTTCCCTTCCCTCGACTCCTTCTTTGAATGGGAATACCTCATCCATAATCGGGGAAACCAACCCTCCTATTTTTGTCTTGCAGTTCACTTGAACAACCAACAAGATGAAATATACCTTATCCCACACCTGGGGCAATCAAATCTTATTTTTGTCTTGCATTTCATCCAGAACAACCAACAAGACAAAAAGGGGCAAATGTAGACACTGAAATTGTGTCTACTCCCTTGGTCATCCTCTTTGTCCTCTCACCCCTTGGTCCCCTTCATCCACTTAACCACTCCTAACCCATGTCTTATTAATTTGGAATAATTATCTTATTTTAAGTTAATAATTCTCTCTCCCTTGCCACCTCACCACCCTAGGATGCCCTTCTTTGGATTCCCTTCATCTCCCCATGACCCATTTATGACCCCCATTTCATTCTCCCATGCCTATTTAGACCCTCTCGACCGTTTTCCCACGGCCCTTTGACCCAGTAGCATGAAAGAATGGGCAGAAGGCTAAGATTAGCCTCTATCCCCATTCTGCATCTACTGACGTTAGTCATTATTTGGATGACATCGGCAGTTCTGCCGGCATCGATAGCCTTCAAGACTGCATTCCACCTCCAAAACACGGATCTGCTCTTCTCCTTTGACCTCTAATCAATCCAACCTTTTAGTCTTTAGCAACCATTCCTTCACTCCACCACTCTGCCAATCTTCAAACCAGACCTCTCACTCTCTCTCTCTCTCAGGGCTTCTGCACCAGCTATAATAACAGCAGGGACTCTGCATTAGCAAGCTACATCAACAATGGGGACAAGTATCAATAACTCTCCTTTTTCAATAGGTATGAGCTCCTTTATTTCATTTCAATAATCTAGAAATGTATTAGTTGTTAGCTCCCATTCAGCACTTCCTATCACCAGACTAGGCTAGACCCGAATCCTTATCTCCCTTTCTCCTTGTTGCCTCTATCTTCTATTTGGTCCCTCTTTCAGACCATTCTTTCTGCCTACAAAGACCCTATACAGAGCATTCAAACAGACTCTCAGACCCAAACCCCCAGACCATTCAACCAGACCCATAGCCTTTCTCAGACCCATCCATAGATCAAAAAATTGTCCAGACCTCGTCCACAGACTATTGCCCTGATCAACGCCGACTGTAGAGACCACTGCCCCCACCAACATCGGCAGACTAAATGACATCGACAGACCTTGACTAACCAACGCCGGTAATACCACCGATGCCAGTGACTGTGACCAGGCCGACAACATCATTTAGGTAAGCATTTGCTTCCATTTCCTTTTCAGTCTTTAATCATTGCAGCCTTTTATCATTCTGTTATTTATCAGACATCCTTTTTATCAACTAGTGGGTTGACATCCCTTAAGGAAGTCTTTATACTTTCAGGATCAAGCTTTTGCTTGACAACCCACCATCTCCTCATCTAACGCCTTCTTTGTCTTAGTCTCTTTCTTTTGCAGGTGTCATCCTCCACAACCAAAGAGGAGTTCTCACGATGTCTAGATAATGGTGCGCATGACTTCATCCAGGTACATACAAGCCTTAGACTATTCTTCCTAGTTTCTTATTTCTCTCTTTGAATGTAGAAAATGAATATAGCATAGAAACAATACTAAATTTATTAATGCACATGATTGGAATTTTATTTCAAGGTATATCTTAGGAGATACCTCAAAGGGCCTTGGAATACCTTTCATGTTTATTTAAAAGTTCCTTACAATGGATTTGATATAATCATGGCACCTTTTTATTTGGTAAGAACCCTAGTGCTAGTTCAATTTGAAATGACACATTTAAGGTAGACTTTAAGGTACTATAATGCCCTTCAAGGTATCTTATAGGATATACTTGAAGGCTCTTGTAGTACCTTCAAGGGTTTTCCTAGTATATAGAGATACTGGCCTTGTAATACCTTTAAGGATACCTTTATGCATGTTTAAAAAGTATCTCTTATGGGATACCTTCAAGATAGCCTTGAAGGGAATTATAGTTAGAAGAACAAGCATGGTATTACACATTTTATGTAATAACTTTATTAATGCACATGATTGGAATTTTATTTCAAGGTATATCCTAGGAGATACCTTGAAGGGCATTGGAATACCTTCCATGTTGATTGAAAAGGTCCTTTCAAGGGATTGGATATAATCATGGCACCTTTTTATTTGGTAAGAACCCTAATGCTAGATCGATTTTAAATGATACCTTCAATGTAGCCTTAAAGGTACTACAATTCCATTCAAGGTATCTTATAGGATATACCTTTAAGGCTATTGTAGTACTTTCAAGGGTTTTCCTAGTATATAAAGATACTGACCTTGTAATACCTTCAAGGATACCTCTATGCATGTTTGAAAATTATCTCTTAAGGGATACCTTCAAGGTAGCCTTAAAGGTAATGAAATTACCTTCAAGGTATCTTCTAGGATATATCCTTAAGGGTATTATAGTACCTTAAAGGGTTCTCTTAGTAGATACCTTGAACATGCACACGAATGGAATTTTCTTTCAAAGTATCTCCTAGGGGATTTCTTTAAAGGGTCTTGTAGTAATTTCAAAGGGTCTCCTCATAGATACATTAAACATGCACACAATTATAATTTTATTTCAAAGTACTTCCTAAGAGATACCTCGAACTTACACACAATTATAATTTTTATTTTGAGGTATCTCCTAGGAGATACATTGAACATGCACATGATTGGAATTTTCTTTCAAGGTATCTCTTAGGAGATAACTTTAATGGGGGTCTTAAAATACCTTATATGTTTATTTCAATGTCCTTGCAAGGGATTTGATATAATTGTGTCACCTTTTTATTTGGTAAGAACCCTGATGCTAGCTCAGCTTTAAATGACACATGATAGTGCCATATTCATTAGTGATTCAGTCATGTAAGTTATGGAATTTGTTACATATATTTATGCCATTGAAAAATATAGTAACAACATGATCCAATGGGATTTTTTCACTTGTCACCTAGTCATGTCATTCTAGCTTATAAATAAATTGTAAAGTTCACGACCACACAACTTAATTGGAACACTCCATGTGGCATCTGGTCATGACCTTCCTATTATTTTATAATTATCATAACAACAAAATCTTATAATATAATGCCACTTGGAAATTGGTCATGCCCCAGAGTCAAGATGAAATATTTCAATGTCATAATTTGAAGATTGTATAATAAGATGAAACTTGGAAATAAGTTGCTTAAACTTAGGTATCTAGATGTGATGTGGAAGCCATGCAACATTTAGGAGCAATGGGTTAAAGAGATGTGAACCCTTATCTTATGGAAATAATATAATCAAATGAATCCATAATATTAAAAGATGACACTTGATGAAGTGGCATGACATTTGGGTCCATTAAAAATTTCATATAACAAAGTCATACGATAACACAAGCCAATAAGAACTTACCAATTGGGAAACTATCAAAAGTTCTGAGGCCATATCATTATAAGGATGAAAGAGGTCAATTCATGTGATAATTAAAGATAAGTGATCCAATATAAGGGGAACATGTGGTAAGGTGTCCTAATGGATAGGTTTATCGAGAGTTTCATGCAATATAATCTCATGATAACATGATAAAATGAAAGCTTACCACTTGGCAAGATAGAATGGGTCCCAAGACCCCATCAACCCAAAACAAAATGTGTTGAGCTAGGAAACATTAAAAGGAGGTGAAAGGCAATCCAAAGATGCCATGTGCCAAAATATCACATTGCCCACCCAAATATCCCAATATCTAAAGTAAAAGACTAGAATGCACAAATGGACACCAAGTATTAGGCACATGTCAAGTACGACACCTGAAACACACATTGATATATGTAAGTGTTAGTTGTTGGTATGAATTAAATTATAATGGAGGCTCATTTTATTGGTTATAAAGCCAAGTCACCTTAAGAAAAGGTTAAGCCTATGATGAGAAGACACGTGGATAAACCAAGAGTGATAATTGGGTAATTCCTAAAAGTGAATTTTTGAAGTTGTCAGAACAAAACCAAAGATCCACCTAAGATTTATGTCAAATAAAATGAAATATACTTACCATTTATAGCCCTTATCTTGTAATTCAAAATTTTAATAAAAATCTAGGGTATAAAACTATAAAGCTTAGAATTCACCATTACTATTTATGGAAACTCCAAAGTAATCTGTATCATTTGATAAGATACTTATGCACATTCATTCAAGATATAGGTAATCCATAGGCTCATCAATAAAAATTTAAAAGTCATGGCTGAAGTAAGAGCATCTGGAGCTACCAATACAGAACAATTCCTATTACTCTATTCCTATGGAACAAACATAGTCTTTCAAGACACCAACTTTAATGCAATTGCATTGGCCAAAGATGATAAATACTACAATAACTTATTCTACCATGTGGAGAGGATGGTAAGTACAGAAAATGATGATGAAGAAGCTCCCAGTGTTACAAAGTAAAGTTCTAACATCTTAGCACTTAAGTTTTTCATATTACAAAAAGTTACATCCAATCTAGAGGTGCTCCCCTTTGTGAACTTAGTCCACCAAATTTTCATTCACTCCAATTGTGTGGATCACATGATAAAATATTTTAAATTTGGAAATGATATCAATTATATATATGGATTGGACTTTCAATCCTATTATGACTTAACCAAGCCTAAAATTATTATAAATCAAGACACCATGACCTAATGGCTTGATTCACACAATATCAAAGAAGTCTTGAGAAGCTAGGAAGAGAACTTGAGGAAGTTCATATTCAAGTCTAAAATCAATCAGATTCCCATAACCCAATTTGGAAAAGGGGAGAGAATAGGGATGGCCATGATGAGTAAGAATTGTAGAGCAGAAGACATGAGCCACATGGATGAGAAGTGGGTTCCACTATTGTCTATGATTATATATGAATCCATAACCCCTCCCCTTAAAGAGATCATCTCCTATAATTTGGATACCAAAATCAAGATCATGGCCAACCAAATGAATCATTTATATATGATGTCCTACTTGGTTTATGTCATTTTTGCCACTCTCAAGTTCTTCCACTTTAACAATTGAGACCCAAACATGAGTTGGACTATCCCCCATGTCTTCACAAAGTTTAGAATTAACATATATAGGTAAGAGATGTAGGCTATTACTGAGCAATTTTACCTCATTATATATAGAGCCATATATGAAAGAACTATGCCCAATCTGTCAATAGAGATTAGGGTAACCCTCAACACATTGAGAGTCTACTAGTACAACCTAGACTACATCACAATCAGAGTTGAGGGAATCAGGATAACCTCATTCAAAATACCCACCATAGTGTCAGACAAATTAGATGAGTGGGATATTTCATTTTAACTAAACACATGAGTAGATGAACTATGAAAAATCAAGAAAAGGGGTTCGATCCACCCCCAATTGGTCAAAATTGGTTAATTCAAAATTGAATCTTGGCACTCAGTCATAGATGCTACCAAACATAGGTCTAATTTCAATTTGGAGAAAGATACCACTAGGGAATGGAACCTCCACACTTGACATTTGATCATTGCATCAGACATAGGGCAACTCTCAATATTACACATGATCATGAGCCTAAGGATGGAGACTAGTGTTACCTTAATATAACTGATAATGTAAAATTCAGGTAGAGACTAAGGCTACTAGGTTAAATTAGGTGAAAGGAAGACTACATGGTGCTAGGTTTTTTCAAGTAGTCAAGCACTAAAATACTCAAGTAATAATGTCAACATCTCCTATCCATACTTTCAGTGTTGAAGAAGAAGGGCCAAATAACCCACAACTCAGTCATAGAATAATCTAGGCATTATCTCCTAGTTTGGATAAAGAAGGGACTCACATAGGGAAATAAGTTGGGCAGGCTTCCACCTTAGGGGTCTTATTTGGTAGCATATCTTAGGTGAAAAGTGATACTATAATGTAAGGCATACCTTTGATAGGAATAGTAATAGCTCCTATTCTAGCAACTTCAATGTTAGCATCACCTCCCCTTTTTCTTACAAAAAAAGGATAGAGAATTTTAGGTCAAGAACATATTTCCTTATCCCCCTCTTTCTTCGACAAGTATCCCCTAAGCATATTTGAACCCCCCCAACTTTGGGTTATGTCAACCTCTAACTTTATAAGCCCCTTGCCAGAACCATAATCAGGGTTGTAACCATGTCATTTCCCAATGTCACCCTTTTCACCATATCATCCACTTATAGGGTTTAGTGATGTCCAATTTTCCCCAGTCATGCCTAGGCCTATGACTAGACCTAAACCAAAATTACCTAAGAAGAATCCTACTATCATCCTTTCATAACTTCCCCTATTCTCTGCTAGTTCTTCAACTAGCACTAATGCTTATTTATCCCCTAAATCTACATTCACATTGGTCAAAACCATTGATACATCCTATACATTTAAAATTTAATGGTTGACTTTAGATCAACCATTGCCTCCCTCATTAGATCCCCCTAGTGAATCTTTAGATAAATAATGTATTAATAAAATGTAACTATCCACTAAGGAGAACCCAGACTGGGTCATAATAGACCCTCCCTAGGTTGCACTAAAATTTGACAAGGAGGCTGGGGCAATGTAGAGTGTGACCAAGAGGAAGGTCACCCACCCTGACCAATTTTTTTTGTATGAATATGAAAAAACCTTATTTGAGATGACAAAATAAAGAAGGCCAAGCAGGGCCAAAAATAACAATATGAGGAGGACCCCCTCTCAGCTCTCCAAGCAACTATGGATGTGGCTACCATATTGGTTAAGGGAACATAGTAAAGAATGGCTGATTTGGAATAACAACACAAGGCCACCTTACTAGAATAGACCATAATTAGAGTGGAATGAGTTGTGGAAGAAATGTTTGATATGCTGAATACCTTGGATCAATACAAGGTAAAGGGAGATGAAATATATAATAAATTCCTCAAGGTAGAAGCTGTGTATGGAAGATATGAAAACAAGATAATTAACCTGATGAGGTTTTTCAGAATGAAGAAATTTGAGGACCTAAACCTAATTCCCTTGGAGGACTTGAGCATTGCTCAGTCCTATGTAACTGGTAGGATAAAGAACTTGAAGTAGTGGGTTGAAGATATGAGGTCCCTGGAGATATCCCTTACTCAACAAGGTGACAAATTTATCACCTTATTAAAGGATGCCAATATTATGCACTTGGATAACAAAGATGGCTCCATCATTAGCAGGGATGCCTTTAGGGCTAAACTATAGAACTTCATGGTGAACTTCCAAAATCAATCCATGGCTAGAAGGGTGACATTTAAATAAGAGATGGTGGATTTAGTAGCCTCTACTAAACAAATAATATAGAATGTTGAGGCCATCAATGAAGTTTTGGATCCTCTCCTAAGCATGCATGATGCAATGGTCGAGCTCATAGCTAAGTTACTGAAGGAGCCTATCATCAATCTGAGATTAATTGATAGTGAATACAATAAATTCTCCCAAGTATGGAAAGGGAAGGTTGAGGCACAAAAATAATCTTCCACCTCAAGAGCCACCACGTCAACATCCCCTCTTAAAATGTCTTATTCCTCAACTGACAAAGCACTCCATCTTATTCTACAACATAAGCTTCATCATCAACAATACTAGTGGGATCCTAACATAGCTCCTTAGGAACAAAATAAACACCTATTGGGTTCCTTATGAATATGAAACATGTCCCATGGTCCCTTGAATTGCATTGTAAAATATTCCCATATTTTGAATAGGGAATATTCTTTAACTTTAAGACATAGGAGACCCTATTTACTGACAAGTGTCATGTTACCTAGTTTTTTTATAACTGACTAAGGAATTAAATGGCCTATATATAGGGGTTCCCCTTTTATTATAAACTAGATACACTTTTTTGAATTAATGCAAAGAGAAATTAAATTCTAGCAATTAACTCAGTGTTTTCATTGTTTTCATGTTTCTCAAACTTTATTAATAATATATGATATCATTTATTTAATGGTTAAAATATGGTATTAGTGTTTCAAATGCATCTTATCAGTTTATAATTTTAGTTAGATTAAGTGGTTTTCAAATGGGTCATCTCTCCCTTATGCATCATCCCTTTGAAGTCAAGGCATACATCAACAGTCCTACATCTAAGAATGCAATTAGTTTTTTGCATTTTCTCCTCATCAGAGCATCATATCAAGAAAATTCAAGTTTGAAAGGCTTCTTAAGGACATAAATCACCCTTTCATGGTAGACATCACCTCTATTCCACATGTGTGAAGACCAAATAGTGCTCAAGAAGGCAAAAGAGTGCAATTCTGAAGTCTATTAGCAAAGGAGGAAGAATTGTATCATGTAGGAGAGAGAAAGGGTTTCAAAATTTCTTGTCTTCTTGGCAGGGATCTCCACATATTCATATTTACCTCATGAAAGTTTCTCAAGATATTCTCCAAATATTCATATAAAAATCCCATCATTGTGTTCCCAATCATTTCAAAATCCCTATTTAGCAAATGTTAAGGTTGTTTAGCATTTGTTAAGGTACTTAGCATATTACTAGGTTTCAAATTCAGCTTCTTATCCTCCTCCAATGACCCCCAAATTGATATATTAGGTAGGGGATAGGATCATGCTTGCATATGATGCTTCAAGGTGACTCTGAGTTTACCCTTTAATTCTCTTTTCTCTCCATATTTTTTTCTCACATGATCACTGTCATACACTACCATTTCTCAATGTGATGATGCTCCTTTCACCCTTCATTCATGCTTTTCATCTTCCCACCTCAACATCACCACTTCCACTCATCTCCATCTCAACATTCATCACAAAGAGGAGTCAATAACAAGTGAAGGGCATCATGGTCACTCAAAGAGGTTATTCCCACCTTGAAACCACCACTTACAGCTAAGAAGTTAACCTACAGTAATACACCGATAGTCAACACTTTTCATAAAAGTACAAAAGGGAAGGATATGCTAGAAGATGTATTTTGAAGGTATATGCTCAATCTCTCTCATTAAGATGTAAAATATGGGAGGACAATGATCATATCTATGAGTGATGACTTTATTAAGGCAAATAATAGTCATAGTTCATACAATGGACATACACATCCACCTATAATTGAAAAAGGATACATTAATGCCAAGGTTGAAATCATGGTTTAAATGCATAGGTGAAGGTTGATATGTTACAAAAGGTTTTTCAATCCATATTTTTCCTTCATCCATGGTATAATCCAAATAAATCATCCTTTAAGCAATAAATCAAGTGTCTTTAAGATACCTACAAGCTTGGTTTAAAGTCAAAATATGCTACAGTCAAGGGTCTGGTAGTCTTAAGATATTTTCTAGGCTTATGGAGGCTATTTGGACCATCAAATGCATGAATTATTGAGATTAATAAACTCAATATAGAGATCAATAAGGATACATATAAGGTTCAAATATGGATAAGGAAACATAATTGTACACATACAATTAGCTTCAAGAGCATTGCTATAATAAAGTGGGTGAACCATTATTAATGGAGACTTCAAGGGTATAGATTTTCAAACAGGGTAATGAGATTGTTAAGAGATCATCATAAAAAGGTCAAATCATGGGTACCTTGTGTATTACAAAAAATCCTAAAGCATCTTTAGACCTTGTCACAGTCCATACAAAGGATATCACATCATGCACATTAGTATATATAAGGGAGGTTTGTTTTCATAATGAAAGAATGGTGAACATGTGAAAAAGATAACAGTCTAAAAGGAATGCATTAAGTTGTGGACTTTGGAGGAGACCTAAATAAGATAAACTTAATTAAATATTCAACTCCATGAAATCTTCACCTACAACTACTTAAGGGACTCATAAAATATGTTGACAGTCAAGACATTAAAATAATAAGGTCTTGCTTGTTTTAAAAGTTCATAGGGTCTTGTTATGCTTGAAGAATCATTTCATTTTCTTTCATACTATTTTCATCCCAACATATAATAGGTTTAGTAATTGATCCTAAATTCACATAATCAAAGGAGCTAGTCTCACAACTAGAGGTTTGGTCTAGATATAAGCATCCCACAGTCTTAGATTATTCAAATGTTAGTCTGGATATGAATCAGATTTGAGCAGTCTAATTTCAACTAGGTGTTATCTAAGTTGATAATAGAAATCAAAGGATATTTATTGGTCTTTGTATTTTCAAGGGAAATTTATTTTCTACCCTACCTTACTCCATCCTTTTGAATTTTTAAAGCATGAATCACTTTAGATTAATGCTCATTGTGTATATCTATTTGTTTATTTAAGATTTTGGACTTATATTGAAAAATACAAAACAATTTACATCATAACAAATTTAGGTAGATTGTGTAATTACTATATTCCTATTGTCCTTACAATAGGGTCTGCTTACAAACTAGAAGGTGGTAACTACATAATCTCTCTAGCAAAATTGAGTGAATCTATAAGGTTTTTCAGGACCTACACTATAATCTAAGAAATGTTATTCTATTATTCACATTATGTCCTTGACATAGACACACATTAACAATTTGGAAGGACCTAAAGATGTATCTAAATATTGTCAAACTACTATTTCATGCCATGCACTTTTAGGTATTATTACTCCTACAAATATTAAGGTGGTCAGTTTCCTCAAGAAATTGAAGTTGACTATATTTATTTACTCTAGGAGTACACACAAATTCATCAACAGTAAGTTGTATACTCAACTAAACTATTTCATTTACCGAGATCTAGAATTTCAAAATCCTAATTATAGGTGGGGGTATGGTCAATTGTTCTAGTAAATTGCATAGTATAAATCTATGGAAGACTACCTATTATATTATCCTATATTTTCTATTATCATGGATGGGGATAACATTGTTTTTGGATTGTAATGGTTCACCACTTTATGCACAATTGAAATGAATTTTGAATAACTATTCATGCTCATCATTTAAAAGGAAGGACATTTGAACTACATGGTATATTGACTTAATAGATGAAATAGGTTAGTTTTCACTAGATGATGAAGTTGATCAAAAAAGGTGTAAATTAATTATTGTGTGACTATGTTCTATATAATTTAAACCAAACAAGAAGTCTACCCATATTGAATTAAATCTAGTGGATTCTACCCATTTTTGTCTTATACACCCACTTGACTCTTTTGACCTCTTTTAATTTTGTATCAGGTTTTACAATAGGGCTCACTGCTACCTAGGCCAACCTAGGGCCTCCTCAATCCCAACACACATTCTTAAAAATAATACTATTTTTTATTAAAAATTGATTGAAGTATATACAAGTAAAGTATTTAGAATTATATTTATTGTATTATTTTATAAAATTTTAGTGTTAAAATTTAAAATCCTTGTTTTCCCAGACAATAGTCATGTGCATGCTCCTTCAGTAGAAGGATCACTAACATCATAATTGGATGTGCTCCAGTAGGGCCAAAAATATTATAATAATCCAGGTAGACTATTTGAACCTTAGCAATTTCATAACATAAAGGGATAAATAAATAATAAAAGGACCAAGTCAACACAAATAAATCACACATTTTAGATAGAGTAAAAAAAAATATTAAACACTATTAATATTAAATACCTGAAAATAAGGATCTACAAAAATGATAGTAACAAATATGGTCAATGATTCAAACACTGTACAAGCTGCTCTATTCTGATCTATCAATGCTCTACAATGTATGTTTATAAAAAACTAAGAATATGTAGGAATAAAAATATATATGGTCAGACATGTTTGGCAGTTTTCGTTACTCTTAAAAATGGGTTGAAATTATACAGACCCCATTTTTCAAAGTAAATTTGAATATCAAATTCGTTGCGGACTCCCAATTATTTTTGAATGCAGATGTACCTTAGGAGTAGTCAAGTCAAATTGAAGGCAAGTGATATATTTAATATATTGAAATGATATTTATATTATTATATTAAAATATATAATATTTATTTAAAATATGTATTATATAAAGTAAAATAATATTACAATATTATATACTATATGATATATTTTAATAATATTAAAATGATATTTATATATATTATATTAATATATAATGTTTATTTAAAAAATATATTAAAAATATATATTATATAATGTAATATAATATTACAATATTATATATCATATAATATATATGTTAATATAGTTTATAAATCAAATTATAATTATATATTTTAGTATAATATACTTAAATTTATATTATATATAATATATAATTTATATATAATATTACTCAATTTAATATATATAAATATTATGATATATGTATGTATGTATATTCACATACACATATTAGGACATATAATATATGTATATATGTATTGGTAAGAGGGGTTATGTAAAGTGAAATAATGTAAAATTATAATTGACAATTAAACCTAGTAATACCAAACCCTTGATGCTGTCAAAATATTAAAGTTCATCTTTAAAGATAATTATGGGGACAGATTGATCAAAATTTGAATCACCATACAATGATTTAGTCTATGATGGCTTGTATTCTTCGTGTAAAGAGATAACCTCTTAGCATGCAATCTCTACGTCAAAATTGCAACTCCTTTAGTTTTGATCAGGGTGCATTTATATTCACTGGATAAGGATCTCAATTGTGGTTGATCATTTTTTGTTTTGGTGATTACAATGGATAAATTGCTTTTTTTACAATGGAACTAATAAAAATAAAAGAGACCAAGAAGATTTTGGGGTTTAGAAATTGGATAAAAAATTAAAGTGGACATATATATTCCAAAGACACCATCTATTCCATGCATACCTACTATGCCTCGTGATGATGCATTCTCAAGTATACCACCATATTCTTGAATCTCCTAAAGATAATATTAATGTTACATATTCAAAAATATAGATGAAACTGTACTTAATATTATATAAGAGCCTATTTCTAAATCATTACCATCGATTCCAAATTTCCGTGATGATAATTTTACTTCTATTTCCATATTTGAACTTCTATAATTTTCATTGTAATATGGTCTTACAACAAATTATTGAACAATTTCTAATTCTTATGATCCGCTACATGTGATCCAAAACCCATGGTAGGAAATCCATCAAGTGTAATTTATTGGGACTTGTATAAGTCCTGAAGCTTATATCACAATGAAAAGCATTTGTTAGTAGAATGCATATGGCCCTAGTGGAAATCACAATATGCATTCTCATCATATTAATATTCTTATGGAAGAATTTTATTCATATCAACCTCTATACCTTAGTGTAAGGAGAGTTTTGAGTTAAAAATCAACAAACTTCTTAATAAGAAGCACCATAGGCTTTGTGAATCTAGTAATTTTTTTATGTGGTGCATTCTATAATACAACTTGATGTGGCATTACCATGTTCATTATTTGATTGGTATCACATTTTGGTTCATTCAAATTAACTTTATAAGATGGATTGATCTTAAATTTTATATTGGATGAGGCCAATGTAGTGTCCCCATACTTTAATAGCTTATTTAATGCAAGGAGTTTAATATATTAGTCATGCTTGGGTCACCCTTCATGTTTCTCATAAGTAATAAATTTTAGTGCCACAAAACATGGTGGCAAGGGTTGAAATAATACCTCTAATGGAAGAGGGTTATATAAGACGTATTGTGAATTAATTGGGCCATATTTTGATGCCTTGTAGGTGTTCTTCTCAATGAGAGAATGTTTTTTCCCCCAATTCTTTAATCATTTGTAATGAGGATTGTGAAAAATCCCCAACTTGGTTCAAACTATTCATTGACGTTGACATCAAGGGGGATGATTATGTATTCCCACTCAATGTATGCTCAATGTTTGATGTGATTAATAGACATAAAAAAGGAACATCCTCCATATTGGTCTCTATAGTATTTGATATCTAACCATGTCAGATATCTATTATGTTATTAAATTATTTAAATTAACTAATCGAGTCACAAGTGTAAATTTAAGAAAGGCGACTTGCTATCATAGGTATTTGAATTGATGATTTTTATCTCAAAGGTATTCCATGGGGGCTAAAAACTAATGAGTCAAATAACTATTAGACAATTTATCATGTAAATTAATAAATATAAATAAACTTATTTAATAAGAATGATTATAATAAATTATAAAAGTTTGTTATTTTTTTTATATTTGAAAACTATGTTTATTATTTATTTTTATCTATCATGTTTAAATATTTAAATATTTTTACTAAATAATTTATGTTTAAATATTTTTATATAGTGGTTAGTTTTAGCCTCCTTATAAAATGAAACATTTTCAAATGCAATGTTATATTACTAAATTTGTTATTCATATTCAAGTGGTGATAAATAGAAGAATCAAATCCATACTGATAAAAAGATTTAAACACTATCATAATTCCATTTCAAATATTCTGACTATTTTCTACAAGTCTAAATCTCTTTGAATCTAGATAAGGTTATAACCTCCAACAATAGGAATAACAAGAATCCCTCTACCATTTACCAAAATGAACCATACCAATTCTTATATACAATTTCATCTCTAAATCAATTTTAATGACTTGGCATGGATGTTAAGAGTTTATATATTCCACTTGAAATAAACCAATTTTTTAGAAACACATTTCATACTTAATATAATTTTGACTACTTCATGTGCCCCTGATATTGAATTAAACAATCGTAAACCATTTAGATAGTGGTAGTTATCTAGGTTTCATCCTATAATTCTTGAAAGTGTAGATCTCTAACTGTGGCCTATAAATATGAGTTGTTTCATTTGACTAAGACTCAAAATAGAAAAAACTACTAGATGGTTGTGTAGAATTGACTAATTAATTTTTTTAGTAAACCTCATCCATATGCATATTAGAATACAACATTGAACTAATTATACATCACATAATATAATTATCATAGTGTCACTCCATGGTGCATCCATCTAATTTCCATGCCTCCCCATAAATGTGAATACAAGAATTAACACACCTATAAGCTACATATGAAGTACACCATCACTAGTTATTTAAAATTATGATAGGAAGCCATTAGTTGGGCATTGGAAATCTTATTGTAGTTATTCAAAACTACCACAAGAAGATATGGTGGACATATTATGAATCAAGTAATTTTTTTGCATGGTGCATTCTATAATATATCTTGATGTGGCTCTATTGTGTTCATTATTTTATTAGTATCACATTTTGGTTCATTTGGTTCAAATTTATAAGATGTATTTATATTAAATTTTGTATTAGATGAAGCCAATGTAGTGGCCCCATAATTTAGCATGTTTAATGCGAGGAGTTTCATTTCTTGATCATGCTCATGATCACCCTTCATGTTTCTCATAAGTAGGAAATTTTAGTGTCACAAAGTGTGGTAGCAAGGGGTGAAATGTTACCTCTAATGCAAGAGGGTTATGCAAGACATATTGTGAATCAAATGGGCCATATTTGGATGACTTTTAGATGTTCTTCTCAATGAGAGAATCTTTTTCATCTAATTATTTAATCATTTGTAATGGAGATTGTAAAAAATCCCCACCTTGGTTCAAAGTATTCATTGAAGTTGAAATCAAGGTAGATGAATATATATTTCCACTCAATGTACATTCAAAATTTGATGTGATTAATGGATGTGAAAGAGGAACACCATCATTCATATTCAAGTGGTGATAAATAGAAGAGGTAAATCTATACTGATAAAAATATTTAAACACTATCACAATTCCATTGCAAATATTTTGACTATTTTCTACAAGTCTAAATCTCTTTAAATATAGATAAGGTTTTATCCTTAAAACATAGGAATAACAGGAATCCCTCTACCATTTATCAAAATGAACCATGCCAATTTTTGTATACAAGTCCACCTCTAAATAAATTTTAATGACTTGGCATGCATGTTGAGAGTTGTTTATATATTTCACTTAAACCACAATCAAATGTTTAGAAACACATTTCATACTTCATATTAATTTTTGACTACTTCATGTGCCCCTGATATTGAATTAAACAACTATAAACCATTAATAGTGTTATTTATCTAGGTTTCATCCAAGAATTCCTGAAAGTGTAGATCTCTAACAATGGCTTGTAAATATGAGTTGTTTCATTTGACTAAGACTCAAAATAGCAAAAACTACTAGATGGTTGTGTAGCATTGACTAATTATTTTTTTTACTAAACCTCATTTATATGAATTATTATTATAATACAGTGAACTAATACATCACATAATATAAAAATTATTAATAATCATAGTATCACTCCATGGTGCATCCATCCAATTTCTCCATAAATATGAATACAAGAAATTGACACACCTATACATATATGAAGAATAACATCACTAGTTATTTAAAATTACGATAGGAAGCCATTAGTTGGGCATTAAAAATATTACTGTAACTGCTCAATACTACCACAAGAAGATATGGTGGACATATGTGCCCCATAAAAATTATCCATAATCAACTAAAGGCCAACCATATTCTATATGATTAGTGACATAGTGAGATAGAAATATTGAAAGATGTGATTGACTTATTTTGATGACATGTGCCTTATGATAAAATAATTTGAGGATAAAATTATATCTATATGTAGAGATTAAATAAAATAACTAAATTCAAATAATACTATGTACAAAATAATTACAACAGGTCAAATGTATGTATGTACGTATATATGTATTGTTATGTACCTAGGGATAATTATTAAAGGAATATAAAATGTGAATATGGGGTTATTATGTTAGGAAATTTATTAAAATTAATCCATATTTACACTTAAACACAATTTACAAGTTCAACTCACACCTCAGTAAGTTGTTGCACAAATGAAATGACATTAGCAACACCTATGTCTGCTCCTACCCTTATAGATGGAAGAGTCTCAAATGAGGTCAAAAATGAAAGAAACAAAATATCATCATTAGTCAATTATACATACATACATACATACATACATACATACATGTATGTATGTATGTATGTATGTATGTATGTATGTATGTATGAAATACCATCAAATACAACCCCAAAATGTAGTCTTATTAATAAAGGCATGAAAGATGACCTCAAAATGCCATTTCCATGGCATCCAAATTTTAGGCCATGAAAATGCATAATGATAGTTAGCCATCACATTTATTGCAACATGGGTCAAAACCATATCATCTATCTAATTAGAAACACCACCATAATTGGTTTACATCAAATCCTTCTCCTCATCTAATTTAATTTCTAGTGCATAAAGCACCACAAGATTTGCATTAGTGTGGTCGAGTAGTAGTGTTAGTTAGACCATCTCCATGTCCACTCTCATAAGCATCAGTATGGGAAAATTGGCTCATATGTTACATGAGGGTATCAATAAGTGCTTCAAGTGCATGTAAACTATCAATATTTACAACATCCTTCAGTGTAGAGGGGATTGTCTTAGACTAAAGTGTTTATTTGATAGAGATTCTCATAGGTTGATTAGGCACATGATATACACCCAAACTATCTTATTGAAAGAATTTTTATTGGCCCTAAAACTCTTAATAATAAAATTAATAAAGAATTACATTCAGGCTATTGAATTTGTATTAAAGTTTCCTCAAAACATATGAAGAAGCCTCATTATTGTTAGAAGGTGGGACATCAAATTAACCTACAGAAAGGTAGGGGTCCTGTGCCAGGGGATTGTTGATTATTTTTGAGGGGATGCTATTAGAAATTATATCATTTTTTTTCCTAACTTATAGTCCTACGTTATTTAAAAATTTGTGCAAGACACACTCTTAGAAAAATTAGGAGTATTTTACTTTGAAAAAAGTTGATTAAAAATAAATAAATATGATTGGATACAAAACTACAGTTGGAAATAGTGAATTCATATTATATGAAATAAAGAGTTTCTAACATTATATTACAAAAACTACAACTAATTGAATGTGCATGAATACATGCATCTTAGTAACTATGCATTACAAAAAAACCACCAACAAGGTCACAACATACATAAGTTAAACATGCCAACCAGTCTTGTCCATAGAAACTGATGAACACATCTCCAGGTCACTTTTCAACTCCTACAATCAGAAACACCTAGAAACACATCTCACAATCATACTTCAAAATTGAAGTTAGTAAGAAATCATTTTGGTCTTAATAAATTAGAGAAATAAATCACAGGATCTGAGTAGAGAAATAAACTCACTGAGACACATATTCATTGATGCTAAATAAACTTATCTTGAGTTGAATATGTTCAACAAAAAAATTGTGTATCACTAACTAAAATTATAGCTTCAAAGACCTCATGGTTAACTAAAATTTGATTGTCATTTTGTAAATTATAACACATATTTCTTTATATAATTTGTATGTAATTCAACAATTCATAGAATTTTTATAACCAAGTTTGAAGGGCTAAAAAATTAATCATTCACATTAATTGAAATTTGATTATCCATCTACTTTACTACCAACTATCCTATGCGAAGTGTCATCTACAACATCAAATCTAATGTTTCATGATATATGATTTTAACTTCATGATACATGATTGCAAATTTTAATTTAAATCCTACCAAACATTAATGTTAGATAGATTTTCTCTTTAAAGTAATCTACCTCATCTATTATGCACATGGTGAAGCACTATAGAGTTTTAAATGTGTATCTAGGAGCACATTTTTGACCCCTCTCGTACAGAAATATTAAATAAATAAAAAACTCAGCCCATTTTCATGGTATGTGCCATTATATAATACATTAAAGTCATAAAAAATCATTTAATTTTGTTAAAAATTTAATATTATTTCTGTACTATTAACAATATATAGATATATAATTTCTATAATCTTGATAAATGAATTTTTTGTGATTAATATATTGAAATATTTTTTTCAAGCGTAAAGTTCCTTGGCTTATAGTTCCTTGTTTAAATTTGATTGATTTTACATGGATGTGATTTGGTCATGTATTTTTGAATTATCATTTTGTAAAGTGCAATAGAGATTTATTTGTATAATTTATACGTAAGCTAACATATCATATACTTTTAATAACCAAATTTGAAGGGCTACAAAATTAATAATTCATATTACTTAAAATTAATTGATTGCCCATCTGCTTTACTGTCTACTATCTTGTGCCAAGTGTTGTTTGTAACACCAAATTTAATGCTTTGTGATACATGATTTAACTTCCATGATACATGATTGGAAATTTTAATTTAATACCCATATCCTACCAAAAATTATTAATGTTAGATAGATTTTTTCTTTGAAGTAATCTACCTCATCTGTTGTGCATGTTGACGCTGGAGATTTGCACCCAGTGGTAGGAAAAGAGGTCCATGCCTTCTCCTCGCAACATGGAAACTCCTCTCTCACCTATGGGATGGTGAAGCAGGAGAGGAGAGTCTCTAGTTAAGGGCTAGCTCCCTTTGATGTATCAAGTTTGTTTCAACAAGTGCAAACTACAGGCATATATAGATTTATGTATAGCTATATAAACTGGGGGGATGAAAAGGGAGAAGAAATACAGGAAAATGAACTACTCTAAGGAGGTGATACACCAAAACAAGATGACCTTCTCATACTCACTCTCAAAATTAGGCAACACACTTATACGCTTCATCCTTGGTAGAAGAAATAATCTGCAAACTTGACAGGGAGGTAAAAATGAAAGATACAAAATAGAAGGTTCACTAAAGGTGTTATGAGAAGCACTTTGTAGATGATCCCCTCTGTTCTGCACTCCAAAGTAGAACTCTTCTCCTATTAGCTGCAGATGGTGCCTTGTAAATAGCTGGTGTGTTGATGTTGAACCTGTGACAGCATCAAAGACAATGACTAAACATAGATTAACACTCAGGACATACACAAGATATCTATCCAAGAAGAGGTAAAACCATGTTTTTAGATTCAGGTGGAAATTTTAGCAGAGCTATGCTTTTGTAAAATTGTGAAAAGATCCTTACAAATGAACAAGTTCAAAATATATATGAGAAGCAAAGAGGCCCATTTGGTGCTCCTAATTTTACAAGTGGCATACGTGTCCCTCTTAGAAAGAAAACAAGTCGCTCAAAATATTAATGAGCTATTCATTTTGCCTGCTCGAGAGCTGCATTTCCTGCTTAGGTAACTTACACGATTTTCCTTTCAATAAATGCAAATGGAGAAATCAGTTGTTGCATTGTCAGCTGCTCGCATCCCAAATGATTATTTGCTGGCACAATCTCACCTGCCAAAGTTGCTTCTTCAATTAGTGCCAATTGGACAAACTACCCACGCATTCCTTGCTTGTCGTTTTGTCCATTTGTTGTTCACACCATCAGGCAATAAATTGCTTTATTTATGCCACTTGGACTGCTTGACTGCTCCCTACCTTGTCATCTCTGCTTGTCACTTGGAATTTATCTTTTCCAGCCACTTGGCTCCTTGGGCAGACATACTGATGGGTCACTACATTCTGGCTCCTTCTTGGCTAGCGTTCTTGTTGTGCTTTGAAAAGGAATGGCTATTCTTATTTCACCAAATTTGACACCTCCTTGACCGTCATGCTTTGAAAACCAATGGACATTCCATATTCTTGAAATTGATGGATTTTTAAACATCATTGTTTTAAATTTAATGGATAAACCGTTATGCTAAATTTGATGGCCATCGGGACATCATCGAGTCCACGTGGCATCACTATCGGATCCTTTGTCAATTCTTTGCAGGCATCTTCCTTTGTTATTTTCCTTGGCAGGTCCTTTGGATTTTAACTATCAGGTCCCTTTGATCCTTCGAATGGCCCCTTGGAAAAGTCCTTTGCCACTTTGCTGGAAGTCCCCCGTAAGGGCACTTGCCCTTAGGGTCCTTCGATGGGTCTTTATTTGGCCCTTCAGACTTTTCTCGGGCTCCTGCAAACAAATTGTCCACAGACAATTTCCCTGGGTGAAAAAGCCTGGGTCTACTTGACTGTGGCCTTACTTTGAAATTTCATGGACTTTGTCCATGAGCATTTTCCCGCAGACAAAAAGTCCACAAAAATTTGTCCGCTCACTCCACCTTAGTCTTTGTAGAAGCAGCCCAAATTCCTTCAGACTTTGGTCTGAAGGAATTCCTTCAGGCAAAAGCCAGAAGGAATTTGAGGCTTTTTAAAAGCTTGAACAAAACTTGAACAAGTCTAAATAAAATAGAAAAAGAACAAAAGAGAACCACCCAATCCCTTTAAAATATATGAAGTGCATGTCCTCCACTAGGGCGCTTGAACTTTGAAGATGAAACAAGTGCCCGAGAACCAAGAGGCTAAATAAAAGACTAAACGAAATGAAGAACCACTAGCTTGAACTTGTGCACCCTAGAACAACTAACTTTGAATAAGAAGGCGAACAATTTTGGCCTGTGAACAAAAAATTGGTCAACACATGGCGACTGACAGGGGAAGCATGCCCGCCATGCTTAGAATCCACCGCCTTGAAAATCCATTAGGCATGGAGTCAGTAGTAACTTTGAGAAACAATCGTAGCACTTGTTATAACATAGAACCAAAAATGTAGATCCACCTCTGAGGAAAAGAAAACACACACGAGACTAGGAGAACTACAACCCATGCAACAACACTTAGGGAAAAATAGGAAAAAAGAAAACAAGGGAAATATGTACAAGTGAACCCAAAAGAAATCAGTAGCAATGCTTCAAATGTATCCCATTAATTGGGATACATAGCTCTTTGCCATCCAACCTAGAAAGCTAGAACGCATTATGCTGCTTGCACTAAGTGATTATGTAAGGACCACTCCATAGGGCATTGAATTTTGCATATTTTTTAGGCTTATCTCGATCTTCGTCCCACTTTAAGACAATGTCTCCTTCAGTGAAATATTTTGGTAGAGATTTCTAGTCAAAGTGTTTTTTCACTTGTTGTTGGTGACTAATCATAGAAGCCATAGCCCGATCCCTTACCTCTTAGAGCTCCATTAGTTTGCATACCCGGACTTCTAGGCCATTTCCTTCTTTGGACTACAATTGGTAGGAGAGATCCAATGCTAGCAATTCAAGTGAGATGGGAAGCTTAGCTTCCCTTCCATACATGAGCGTATATGGAAAATTTCTGATTGCTCTCTTGGGAGTAATTTGGTTGGCCCATAGAGCTGTCTTTAGCTTGGTATGCCAAGTTCTTTGATTCTCCTCCATAGTCCTCTTTATGATTTTGATCAAATTTTTGTTGGTGGACTCAGCCAACCCATTTCCCTACGGATAATAATTTGATGAAGTGCTGAGGTATATGCCATACTTTAGTGCCCATTCACTAGTTTTGGTCCCCAAGAAAGCCAAGGCATTATCTGAGATTATAGTAGCTGGGACCCTAAATCTTGTTACCAGGTCCTCATAGAAATCAAGGAGTACGCTTTCATTTACTTCTTTCAAAACAATAGCTTCCACCCACCTTGTGAGATAATCTATAGTAGTCAGGATCCATTTATGCCCAGCATTGGAGGGAGGGTTGATCATCCCTATAAAGTCCAGGCCCCACTACACGAATGGTTGCTCAACTTGGATGGGATGTAGAGGTATGGTAGCCAATCACTATTTTTCATCAAAAAGTGCACACTTCTAGCACTTTCTTACCCAAGCATGGGTGTCCTTGAAAAGAGTAGGCCAAAAATAACTAGCTCTCATTATCTTTGCTGCTATAGCTCTAGGTGCGAAGTGACCGCCTGCTGGCCCATCATGAAACTCAGCCAGTACCTTGTCAACCTGGTTTGGGTCAATACACCTTAGGAAGACCCCAGAGAAGTCCCTCCTAAACAATACCTCATCAACCAAAATATAAGGAAGGGTCTGGAGCTTAAAATACCTCGTTCTAGTCTTATCAAGACCTTGTGGACACTCACCTATGAGAAGGAAACACTTCATGTCTAGCATCCAATCCTTTATGATAGCTAGTTCTTCTACTGTGGCTGTGTCATGGATTAACAAGCTATCTTCCCTCTCTTGCTTTAAGTCTGTAGCCAGCTATTCACACAGGCCTCTTCCCTTCACCAGCTTGGTGACCTTAATGTCTATGTTGTACTCCATTACTTTGGTAATCCACCCTGCCCTTTTTTCTTTTAAATCTCAATTGGTCAATGAATCCTTGATGCCAGGATGTGGGACCATAAGGTGAATCTTGCTATTAGACAACATATGTCTAAATTTATTCAGGCTCCGCACTAATACCAAGACTTGCTTTTCTACATATGTGTACATGACTTCAAAGTCTTCTAACCCCTGGCTGAAGAAAGTGAGTGGCTATTCAAGGTCATCACCATTGGCTTGGGTAAGCATGGCAGATATCACCTTCTCATTGCTGAAAGTATAGAGGTTGAAGTCCTTATTGAAGTCTGGGCTGATCAAAGTGGGAGCTCGGGTTATGGCCTACTTGATGGCCTCAAAGCTGTCTTTCTTCTCAGCTGTCCATTTAAAGTCCTCACCTTTCTTCAACATGGGGGTGAGTGGCTTAACTATTTATGCAAAATTCAGAATGAATCTCTGAATGAAATTAATTCTACCAAAAAAACTCTGCAGACTTTTCTTGTGCTTTGGTAGGGACATCTCTAGTATAGAGCGAACTCTCTCAGGGTCAATAGACAAACCCTCTTTGGACACGATGTGTCCAAGGAGTTTCCCCTCGTGAATAGTAAACACACACTTTTTTGGATTAAGAGAGATGCCAAATTCCCTACACCTTTCAAAAATCTACCTAAGGTGCTCTATGTGTTGACTCGCTTTCTTGGAGAATACCGTTACATCATCGAGGTATACCATCACATTATTATTTATCAAGCCACCAAAAGCTAGGTCCATGGCCCACTAAAAGGTAGCATGAGCATTGGCTATCCTGAAAGGCATCTTCTTGTAGGCGAATGCTCCTATTTAGTGGTGAAGGCTATTTTGTGCTGGTCACAGCCTTGCACTAGAATCTGATTATACCCTGAATAGCCATCCAAGAGGGAGAAACGCTCACTACTAGTTACCTTCTAGAGGATCCGCTCCATGTTTGGAAGGGGGTAATGATCTTTTAGAGAGACTTTATTAAGGTCTCTGAAGTCGATGCATAGCCTGATCTCCCCATTCTTCTTTCTAACAGGAACAAGGTTGGCCATCCATGAGGAATGTTTGATTGGAAATATAATTCCAGACTCAATCAATTTGGACAATTCCCTTTGCATGAGGGGCTCAATTGTAGGATTGACAGGCCTTGTTTTTGAGTGACTGGCCTGGTGCCTTCTTCTAATTCAATAGTGTGTTGGGAAAGTCTTGGGTCAAAACCTTTTAAGTCACTGTAATCCCAATCAAAGATGTTGGCAAATTCTTGACAAAGCAGAATGAAAGCTCACCTTTCTTGAAATGTGTAGACTTTACCAAGTGCCAGTAGCTTACCTTTGAAAATTTTGACCCTTTCATAATTCTCCTCTTTGGTAGTGATGTAGGCCTTATCATTTCTCAGTTGGTCATCTCCGTTGAAAATGCTTTCAAGCGTGACTAGACCCTTAGGGAGTTTATTGTTCCTCAATTGAACAATCTGATTTCCATATTGCTGTTGTAATCTCACCTGGTTGTGTGTTGCAAACTTAGCTTCTTCTTGTAAGAAGAAATCTATTTGTTGGTCACTTTCTAAGACCTACCAATTTGTAACATTATCTAGGATTGAAGGCCGAACCACCACTTTCAAATGGTGCAAACCACAGTCTCTACTTATTTCCTTTGAAACATCAAACTGGGTGCCAATTGCTGCTAGCCTGTCAGCTTGTTTATTTTACTCCCTAGAAATCGAGGCAATGTTAAGAGCAAGAAAATCTTCCATCAAGTCCCAGACCCTATGCTTGTAAGACTTCAGCAAGGAGTTCTTGGTTAGATTCAGGGCTCTTACTTGATTTACAATTAGTTCACTATCTCCCAGGACTTGCAACTCCCTAATCCCTCTCTTTCTTGCCCATTCAAGCCCATGTATCAAAGACTCATATTATAAAACATTGCTGGTGTAAGAGAATTAGAAATGGAAAGCTGAAAAATACCTTTCCTTGGAAGGGGAAACCAACATCTCCCCACCACCAGTGCCTATTTTACTTCTGGAACTGTCAAAATATAGCTGACATAGACCAAGGTCTTCCTTGCTTTCCTTCATTAAATTTGGCATGAAGGCACCCTCTTCATGCATACAATAGACTCCAAGATCTGCCTCCTTAATGAATTTGTATGGATCATGTTTGAAATTATCATTTCCCCACTCATCCAAGAGTAAGTCTATGACTCCTTCAAGAGCAGAGGATGGAGACTGGTCTGTTTGAGATTCTTCTAGGTCAATGATGGTGTAATTCACATTTGCTACCTTGGGAAAATATGGTTCTAGGTGGTCCTTGTAGAGTGGCTCAGACTCAATTTTCACTCTGGTCCCATACTTGGTTCTAAAAACTAGATATGACCAATTCGCTGCTAGATAGCCACCTATCTTGGATGTGAAATCCCTGGACAAGCAAATTGTGAAATACAGAGGAAAATCCGCTACCACTATATCATGGGGAATTGAGAAGGTTAGGCAAGCATGCAACGTCAAGCCTAAACCCTTCACAATCCCAACTATTTTTCAGGTGTCCCATCTAGTTGTAGGACTCCTTTATTCATCTCTTCATACTTTAATCCCATCTTATCAGCAATGTATTTGGGCATTACTGAGGTGCTGGCCCCGCTGTCAATTATGCAGTTGTGTACCAAGAAGTCCCCAATTACCAAGGACACATAGAAAGGGGGAGTTTTCTCTTCTTTCTTTACCTGACCTAAAGTGGAAAGCTACCCAGTTGTCATCAAGATGTTAATCAGTACCTACTGGGATTGCCTGGCAATCTAGCTCATGTAATTCTCTTTTCAACACATCCTTTTGGCCTGGAAGAGACAAAGAGTCCCATAGGGAGATATTAACATTTAGCTTCTTCATCTGATCCACTATATTGATTTGAGGACTGCCACGCCTTAAGCTTTCCTTGGGATTGATTCCAAGGGAAGCAACAGGCTGAGGGGCTAAAGGTAAAGGCGACTGCCTAAAGTTTGGGGCTGCATTGGAGTGTGATGGAGGAGGTGCTACTACTACTGCCTAGGTGGTGGCCTAGACTTCTCCCATTGCCCTTCTCTTGAACCTTGTATTGGCTGCAATACAATCAGCTTGACTGTCTACATTGCCCACATAATTTATTGAATGAAATTCCCCTTCCAAGTGATTCATCAGGGTAGAATCAGGCTAGGCCTGATTGTTACTTGTGCTAGGTTGCATTGAAAGCTCAAAGGCCTGAGATTGAGTATTTGTTTGGTTGTTTACATTCTAAAAATAGTTCATCACCTCATTTGTGTAGATGACCCATTCTTGACCATATCCCATGGTCGAACCGTTTGGCTGCTCTTGTACTAAGTTGTTTTGAACAGGTACCATGGCCTTAGATGACGAAGAAGGACTAGTGTTGAAATGGCCTAGTTGTAGTGAGTTGTCCCTGACCTTGGTTATAATTTTGAAAGGGGGGTATAGGGGCTTGACCATAATGTTGATAACCCTGGTTTGCCCTGTTGCTTTGAGCTTGCTGCCTTTTAAGGGCAACAAGTTTGTTTGACATGCTTTGTAATAGGTTTTTAACTTCATGGAGCTCATTGGACGGAGCAGCAACTAGTTTCTCAATGATAGGTAGGGGAGCAATTATGGGAGCAACAACCTGAATTGGGGGCAGCGATTCTAGGAAAAGTGGCATGTGAGGCCTAGGGGCAATTTTCCTAGCTTGGACCAAGCAATTCTCGACCACTATGGCAATGTCATAAGTAGCTGGCAGTATATGTCCTCCCATAGATTGGATCATCATAGAAATATCACTATTTAACACCTTTAAATAGTACAAAAAAGTGTAGCTGGGAGTTGGCCTTACTAAGATGGGAATTCTATCCCAAGTCTTTTGAAAATGTGTGTTGAAGTCTTGCATATACTCGTGTGGAGCTCTCTTAATTGTTGTCAGCTGCTTAGCAAGTGAGAGGTCGTCACTTTTTTCCCCAAAATAGTCTGTTAACTGAGTGTCAAATTCATTCAAGGAATGTATGGAATTCACAGGCAAGGTCCCATACCAGTCAAGAGCCTTGCCTTTTAGAGACAGCGCCAACAATCTGATGGCAATATTTTCTTCTATTATATTGTGGATATTGTAGAGGTTGGCAATATTCCTAATGTGCTTGACAACGGTAATTGGCCCCACTCCATCGAAATAAGGCACATTTTTTTAAGCTATTTCTAGAATTGGATCATATTGTGGGAGATTTAAGGGGCTCTAACCACGAAAGGCCATAAAAGGCAATGCCATGGCTGGGAACGACTGTAACTATGGCTGGGCTAGGTTAGCATTCCTTATAATAGGTCTAAGAGGATTAATTATTGGATAAGGTTGAGTTCTTTCAAACCTTAGCCTTTTATCAGAGTTTAAAGGTAGTTCAATGAAATCAAAGGGGACCCCTTTTGAATTAGACCTTGTTGTGACCTTAGGCATAGAAACTTAAGCGACTAGTCTTAAAATAGAACTAAAATTCTTACCAATGGAGTCGCCAGATGCTGGAAAACTTTAAAATGATATAGCAGGACCAACATCAATCCTAAACTTTACTCAATTATAACTGGGTCCCACTGGGCATGCTAGAACTGTTGACGCTGGAGATTTGCACCCAGTGGCAGGAAAACATGTCCCTACCTTCTCTTCACAACATGGAAACTCCTCTCTCACCTATGGGATGGTGAAGCAGGAGAGGAGAGTCTCTAGTTAAGGGCTAGCTCCCTTTGATGTATCAAGTTTGTTTCAACAAGTGCAAAATATAGGCATATATAGATATATGTAGAGCTATATAAATTGGGGGGGTGAAAAGGGAGAAGAAAATATAAGAAAATGAACTAATCTAAGCAGGTGATACACCAAAACAAGATGACCTTCTCACACCCACTCTCAAAATTAGGCAACACACTTATACGCTTCATCCTTGGTAGAAGAAATAATCTACGAACCTGACAGGGAGGTAAAAATGAAAGATACAAAATAGGAGGTTCACTAAAGGTGTTGTGAGAAGCACTCTGTAGATGATCCCCTCTATTCTGCACTCCAAAGTAGAACTCTTCTCTTATCAGCTGCAGATGGCACCTTGTAGATAGTTGGTGTGTTGATGTTGAACCTATGACAGCATTAAAGACAATGACTAAACATAGATTAACACTCAGGACATACACAGGATATCTATCCAAGAAGAGGTAAAATTGTGTTTTTAGATTTAGGTGGAAATTTCAACAGAGCTACGATTTTGTAAAATTATGAAAAGATCCTTACAAATGAACATGTTCCAAATATATATGAGAAGTGAAGAGGCCCATTTGGTGCTCTTGCTTTTACAAGTGGCATATGTGTCCCTCTTGGAAAGAAAACAAGTTGCTCAAAATATTAATGAGCTGTTCATTTTGCCTGCTCGAGACTTGCATTTCCTGCTTAGGTAACTTACATGGTTTGCCTTTCAATAAATGCAAATGGAGAAATTGATTGTTGCATTATCAGCTACTTGCATCCCAAATGATTACTTTTTGGCACAATCTCACTTGCCGAAGTCACTTCTTCAATTAGTGCCAATTGGACAAAATGCCCACTCATTCCTTGCTTGTCATTTTGTCCATTTGTTGTTCATGCGATCAGGCAATAAATTGCTTTGTTTATGCCACTTGGACTGCTTAACTGCTCCCTGCCTTGTCATCTCTGCTTGTCACTTGGAATTTGTCTTTTCCCACTGCTTGGCTCCTTGGGCGAACATACTGGCGGGTCACTACATTTTGGCTCCTTCTTGGCCAACGTTCTTCTTGTGCTTTGAAAAGGAACAGCTATTCTTATTTCACCAAATTTGATGCCTCCTCAGCCGTCATGCTTTGAAAACCAACAGACATTCCATCTTCCTAAAATTGATGGCTTTTTGAGCGTCATTGTTTGAAATTTAATGGCTAAACTGTTATGCTAAATTTGATAGCCACCGAGACGTCATCGGGTCCATGTGGCATCACTATCGAATCCTTTATCAGTTCTTTGCGGGCATCTTCCTTTGTTATTTTCCTTAGTGGGTCCTTTGGATTTTAACTGTCGGGTCCCTTTTATCCTTTGAATGGCCCCTTGGAAAAGTCCTTTGCCACTTTGCCAGAAGTCCCCCGCAAGGGCACTTGCCCTTCGGGTCCTTCAGCAAGTCTTTATTTGGTCCTTCAGACTTTTTCCTGGGCTCCCGCAGACAAATTGTCCGTAGACAATTTCCCTGGGTGAAAAAGCCTGGGTCTGCTTGACTATGGCCTTGCTTTGAAATTCCACAGACTTTGTTCGTGGGCTTTTTCCCACAGACAAAAAGTCTACAGAAATTTGTCCACTCACTCTGCCTTAGTCTTTGTAGAAGCAGCCTGAATTCCTTCAGACTTTGGTCCGAAGGAATTCCTTCAAGCAAAAGTCAGAAGGAATTCGAGGCTTTTTAAAATATTGAACAAAACTTGAACAAGTCTAAATAAAATGGAAAAAGAACAAAAGAGAACCACCTGTTCCCTTTAAAATATATGAAGTGCCTACCCTCCACTAGGGCGCTTGAACTTTGAAGATGAATCAAGTGATCGAGAACCAAGAAGCTAAATAAAAGACTGAACTAGATGAAGAACCACTGGCTTGAACTTGTGCACCCTGGAACAACTGCCTTTGAATAAGAAGGCGAACAATTTTGGCCTGTGAGCGAAAAATTGGTCAACAGTGCACATGATGAAGCACCATAGAGTTTTAAATTTGTGCCTATGAGTGAATTTTTGACCCCCTCCTATATATGAATGTAAAATGAAGTAGAAAATCAGCTCATTTTCATGTTACATGGCATTATAAAATACATTGAAGGCATCAAAAGTCATTTAATTTTGTTAAAAAAAATATAATTATTTTTCTACTATTAATGATATATAGATGTATTGAAATATATTATACTGAAATATATATTATATAATATTGATTTATAACTTATATTAACATATATATTATATGATATATAAATGTATAATTAATTAGTTTAATATATAAAAATATTATGATATATATTATATGTCAATATTTATTTAATAAGTAACATAATTTGTGTGTGTGTGTGTGTGTGTGTGTGTGTGTGTGTGTGTGTGTGTGTGTGTGTGTGTGTGTGTGTGTGTGTGTGTGTGTGTGGTAAGAGGGGTTATGTGAAGCGAAAGAGTGTAAATCAAAAATTAAATCTACTAATTACTCCAAACTCATGACAATTTCAAAATAAGTTCATCTAAAGTAATTGTGGGTGCAAAGATATCAAGATCTAAGTCACCATGCAATGCTTTAGTCTACGATGGCTTGCATTCTTTGTGCAAAGAGATAACCTCTTAGCACAATCTCTACATCAAAATTGTAACTCCCTTGGTTTCAATAAGGGGGCATATATATATTTACTAGATAAGGAGCTCAGTTATGTGTGATCAGGTTTTATCTTGGTGATTACAATGGAGAAATTGCTTTTATTATAAGTACTCTAAAAAAATTAGAAATGACCAAGAAGAATTTTGGATTTATAAATATCATAAAATTTTCAAGTGGACATATATGTTTGAAATACATCATCTATTTCAATGTGTATGCCTACTATTATACCACTGCCACTTGTTTCTCCTAAATATATTAGTAATTAATACTATTACATCTTTAATAAATGTAGATGAAACTCCACTTATTATGTAAGAGCCTATTATTTCTAAATCATTACCATTGGTTCCAAAGTTCCATGATGATAATTTTACTTCTATTTTCATATTTAAATTTCTATTATTTTCAGTGTATAGTCTTTTAGTGGATTATTAAATGTTTTCTAATTTATTGTGACGAGTTTGTTGGTAGGAGACCCATCAAGTGTAATTTGTGATGATGAGTCTGTTGCTATTTTTTGTGATGAGTCTATTGGTGGGAGACCCATCAAGTGTAATTTGTTGTGATGAGTTTGTTGCTATTTTATTGAAATGAAATTCCCTAAATTATAAAAATCTACATTTAGATACAAACTATAAATAGAAAGTCTATATATAGAAAAACTATATATAGTAAGTGTTCTGAGGTAGATTGCTTATGCCCTCACATAACCATAATTTATATAGGCACATAGAATTATTTTTCAAGAGGTCTTTGAGTTACTAGGTACAATTTTGAGTCACTTATTTAAATTACCATTTTGAGGTTGAATTCATCTCCAAATATTAGTTTGTAAATTCAAGAAAGGTGACTCACCCTCATAGGTATTTTAATTCGTAAATTAAATTATCTCAAATGTATTCTAGCAAGATAAAAATTAAGGAGTCAAATCCCTATTAGATAATTTGCTTATGTTACATCTTCAAAAAATGTGGATAAAACTCCACTTATTATGTAAGAGCCTATTATTTCTAAATCATTACCATCGATTCCATAGTTTCATGATGATAAATTTACTTTTATTTCCATATTTGAACTTCTATAATTTTCATTGTATGTCTTATAATAGATTATTGAATATTTTATAATTTTGATGATCCCCTAGATGTGATCCAAAACCTATGGTAGGAGATCCATCAAGTGTAATTTATTGGGACTCGTATAACTTAGAAATTGATAGAATATGTTTAGGGGTTTCTTATAGGTGTAGGAAGAGATATGAGTTGACACTCAACCAACTTCATAATAAGAAACATCAGAGGCTTTGTGAATCTAGTAATTTTTTTTGCATGATGCATTTTGTAATATAGCTCATTGTGACACCATCATGTTCACTGTTTGATTGGTATCACATTTTGGTTTATTTGGATAAAACTTTGTAAGACAGCTTGATCTTAAATTTTTATGTATTGGATGAGGCTAATGTAGTGACCCCAAACTTTACGATGTTTTTTAATTCAAGGAGTTTCATTTCTCGATCATGCTCAAGGTCACCCAGTTATTTCTCATAAGTAAGAGATTTTAGTGCCACAAAGTGTGAAAGCAAGGCATGAAATGATACCTCTAATGCAAGAGGGTTATGCAAGACATATTGTGAATCAAGAACATAATTTGGATGCCTTTTAAGTGTTCTTGTCAATGAGATTTTTTTTCTTCCAATTCTTTAATCATTCGTAATGACAATTGTGAAAAATCCCCACCTTGGTTCCTTTAGTTGGATTTACAATATTTTGTCTCAATTAAAAATCTATATCTAAAGACATATATAAAAGGATTCAAGTCTAGTATATAATAATTTATGGAAATATTTATAAACATACTATATAAATAGAAAGTGTTTTTGTGATAGCTAGAAATGATCTTAGTCATCATAAAATGGACCAATCAGTCATCATAATGCCTTAGAAATGCTTTTCAAATGAGTCAGTAGCTGAAAATGGAATTGATCATCTTGGGATGTACCAAGTAATCATCAAAATACTCTTGAAAATCTTCCCAAATGAGTATGTTACTATTTTAATGGAATGAAATTCCCTAAGTCATAGAAATCTATATTTAGATACAATCTATAAATGGAAATTCTATGTATATAAATACTATATATAGTAAGTGTTTTGAGGTAGCTGAAAATGGTGTTGATCATCTTGGGATGTACATGATTTTAGTAAACTAAATCTACTCAAACATCAAACTACCTAAGTAATATCTAGAACCATTAGAGCTGAATATAATTATAGATGAATTCAAAATTCAAATCAACATTTTAATCCTAAAGTTAAATGATCTAAATCATGATTAAATAGAATATGAAAACAAGAGGATTGGATTGATTACCTTAGACTCAAAATTTTGACATTAATAATGTTGGCATGATCATGGATTATCGATGATGGATTAGATTGGCATGGATACTCTTGATTGATTTAATAGTTGGAGCTAAATTTTATATATGATTTATAGTTAGCTCTAATGGAGGAATGGATTTGTTTAAATATAAAGAGGAGGGAAGGATCAATCGTTGAGATTCAAAGTTGGCTTGGGGAGATTAAAGGCTGGGGATTATTCTTGGAAGCCTCTAGATTTAAAAGATTTTAGAGAGGAGGAGTGAGGATAAAAAGGATTATAGAATTGAAGAATTCTGGAATACTCTTAGAGACTAATTAGGATTAGGTAGGGGATTAAATATGGATTAGTGGGTGAATAGGGACTAGGGTTGTAAGAGAGCCTAGGAATAGGCTAGTGTATGTGGGTAGGTGGGTCATGGGAATTTAAAATTTACAAATAATAGATAAGTGGGGATTAGGATAAGATAATATGGATTTATAATAATTAATTGATTAGTATGGATGGATACGGTTAGTACATGACAAATAATGAAGGAAGACATTAGATAAATAATTATAAAGGGGTGATAAATTAGTGGAATGAAAGAAGATAAATTAGATAAGCAAAATTAGTGTTGACTAATAATAATATTATTGATGTTAAATGGAGTGAGAAAATTTAGATGCATACATCTTAATATGTACTAGTTAATGGTTAAAATGCCTTTGAAAATCTTCTCAAGAGATATAATTAAATCTTGTGTTTTATTAGTAATATAATTTATATAATCTTGATAAATGATGTTTTTGTGCTTCTTGTATTAAAATATTATTTTCAAGAGGATTAAAGTTACTTGGCTTACAATTTTCTATTTAAATTTAATTACTTTTACATGGATGCGATTTGGCCACATATTTTTGACCCCAATATTGGGCTTCAAAGCTGAAGCACTTGTGTTATTGGCCAAAATGTTTAACCCTGACTCTACATTGAGATATCAAACCTTGTTGTCATGAATAAAAAGTTAATGTTTATATATTGGTATGGTGTAGACTGCTTATTCCCTCCCATAACCATAATTTAGATAACCCCACAAAATCTTTTTCTAAGTCTAGGTTTTTGATTTACTAGGTATGATTTTGTGTCACTTATTTTAATTACTATTTTGAGGTCAAATTTGTCTCCAAATATTCGTTTGTAAATTCAAGAAAGGCAACTCACTCTCATAAGTATTTGAATTGGTGAATTAAAGTATCTCAAAGGTATTCTATGGGGCTAAAAATTAAGGATTCAAATCCCTATTAAACAATTTAATCATATAATTTAATGAACAAATATAAATAAACTTTTTAAATTAGAATAATTATAATAAATAATAAAAATTTGTAAATATTTTTATATTAAAAAACTATCAGTGTTTATTATTTATTTTTATTTATGTTTAGATCTTTAAATATTTTTATTAAATAATGTACATTATTTAAACGTTTATTATGTTTAAATATATAAATATTTTTTTAAATAATTTTATATGTTACAAATTTTTATATTAAATTTTAAATTATTATAGAATTAAAAATTATTGCATGCTTTGAAATTAGGGTTAATTTTATCTTTTTCCCTTTCTATTATTTTATCTCAATTTCTCTCTCTCCCTTTATAAGGATGGAAAACATTATTTTATTGATTGTTAGGTTAATTGTTAGTGGTGGAAGTGTTGACCCCAATTTTCACTATCATTTCTGTAAGTCCTTCTCAGGTATTTAATCTATTTAATGTATTATTTTATTGTATCTGAAATGTGTGATTTTTTTGTCTTGACATGACCCTTTTATTGATTATTTACCGCTATAAGTTATGAAATTGTTGAGATTTAGATAGACCTAGACTTTTGTTATGAAATGGCCGAGATAATGAAATGATGAAGAATATGATTGTTTAATGCTTACTTGTAATCAATAGGGACCCAAATGTGAATTTGAGGAGAAAGATAACATTTTTTTATTAATTGTAAGCAAATAATCATAGTAAATAAATTTTATGATGCGAGAGGATTTTAATGGTTCTACCTTATCTCTATCTCCTCGCATCATTTATCTGTTGGTTATGTTCAAGATACTATGAATTATTTCCATTTTAGATTGAGTTAAAAAGTCATTTTTTTGGCTTGTTCTACGTTATTATTATTTGATTTGAATTTTTTTCATTTTAGATTATGTTAAAAGGTCATTTTTTGAGGTGGCAAACTTTTCCCTCATGTTGTGTCATAAAATTTAATGAATAAATGATTGAATAACACCTATCATTATTATTTGGGGTGGCATACGTTTCCCTCATGCTTTAATATTCTAGGGTAGAGGGGTACCATGCATCATTATATATTAAAAAATAGATTATAAAATATTTACACCTTAAAAATTAGAGCAAATACTATTTAGGGAGAAGTTTTTGAGGGGTGAGAAGTAGTAGGGGGATGGAGATTTGTATGGATGCTCCTTTTTTTAGTTTCCATCTATTATTTACATCCAATCACATTTTTATTTTTTCAAACAAAATTTTTGTAGTAAAATGTTCCTAATTTCTCTCAGCAACATGTATTACACATAATTTTTGTAGTCTTCAAAGCACATCTAGGTATCTTTGAAGCATCCTGTATAGGTCTTTAGAGTACCCTATATAGGTCTTTAAAGAATTCCTAGAATTATTCAGAGCATCCTATGCATATATTTGAAGCACACACAAAACATTTTTAGAGTGTCTTTGAAGCATTCAATCTTCAAATCTCATTTGTTGAATCCTCAAAATTGTAGCCAAAAGAATTGTCACAGCTATGTGTTGCCTTCTCAAAATTATCTCATCCTTGGGATGTTTTATTGTACTCAAAATTGAATAGAATCCAATTTAGACACAATAAAAATGTAAATAATTAGTAATAAATTAAATACAAATAAAGAACAAATTGCATTCATATCTTCTTTAGATCATATTTTAACTATTAAATGCAATACAATATATAACAAAAGGCAACACTTTATGGGTAGTTTATATAGCTATGATGAGCTATATAAAATGTTCATCATTTCTCCCCCACACTTTACCTTTTGCAAGTACTCTTGTAAATATGTGGGATGTCTAATCGTTTATTCAAATTTTATAAGTCAAACCTCTAAATCAAATCATAAACTTCAAAATGATGGCTCCAATCATGGTTTCCCCTTGGCAAGAATCCAAGATCTCTAACAATTTTATGAAACTAAGATTTAAATTTAAATTTTACTTGAGAACTCCAAAAATACCATGGAGATAGAAGACAAATAATATAGGAGGCCTAAAACTCATCCCAATCAAAACATCCGAACCTCTTTCCTCTAAGAACCAAATGATTATTTAACAAACTGCTTTGGCTCTTCTTAGACTCCATATAATATTGGTGGGGTTGAGGATTTCCTTAAAATTTAAATCAAAAGGTAATGACTCCCACCTAGAAATAATTACATTGATAACATTGGATTTATAATATCAAAATCATGAAAAATGCATAATGGACAAAATTTTATGTGTTTTCATGTGCCAAATCAACCTGCATAATACTTTTCAAACACCACCAAATCAAGTCGAATCACCTTCAAATTTTACATGATGATAGTCAACTATGAGAAGAATGTGAGGGTAAAATAAGTATTATAAATTCATTCTCATGTAAAAAATTCAAAACTATAAAAATTGGATTCTAAGCTGATTTTTACTTGGTCAATTTTTTGTGTTTTTAGTTTTTAGATCTGGCTGGTGCACATGTTTCAAGCTCATTTTATCAATGGTAAAGTAGATCAAATCTTCTTCAAATTTATCATAGTGATAACTAAATGTTATTAAAGTGAAATGAGAAATATAGTGCACACATATTAGATATAATGTGTGGAATGCACAACTATGAAAATCAACTTTTGTGTTGATTTGGCATTTTCTACATCTCCCAGTTGCTAAATATACTGAGTGAGCAATTTTGAATCCCATTTGCATAAGATCAAATGGAGTATAAATTCCATAATTTTTATTATTATTTTACACTAATGGTATGAGAAGGTAATGCATTTTTATTTGTAGCTATGTGAGCTTCTAGTGAAAAGCTATGATGGTATGAAGTGACCCTTCTAGGAAGGTTTATTACTAAACCAACTTTTCACCAAAAAACACTCAGAGAGAAGGTCACAAGGATTATTTTGATCTTAAAATAAAAATAAAATACCCTTTTGAGAATATTTTCAATATATTTCTTTAAATATAATAAATGATGCATTTTACTCATATTGTGCTATGTTATTTTCCATTTTTCCATGTTCTGAAGGTGCTTATACGAATGTGTACGAATGCGTGTTGGTTTTTTAGCCATATCCTTTGATCCAAAACTCTATTTTTGATACAATTTATTGTGTTGGAAAGATTAATTTTCTCCCTTTAAAACTATGTTGATTTTAAATTGGAGAAATGTAGGATCAAAATTGGTTAATATCATAGTTTTAACACTATGTTGGTTTGATAAGACTTCACAAAATGTCTAGAGGCCTATAGAAGACCAAGTGGGAGATCTGATGAATTTGGCAAGTGAGAGAGGTTAAGTGTAAAGAGGATGAAAATCAAACAAATTAATAATCCTTCTAGAATAATGAATACTTTATCCATGTAGGATGACATCACTCAATTCATCATCTATTTTCCCCTTTTCTATCTTCCATTTTCTTCTATATATCTATCATTTTTTTCATTGTAAGAGACTACTTTCTCTTATGGTATGTCTTAGCCCTACCCATTTTATAATGAAAACACCTCTTGGAAATAATATAAAAGTCATTTACCTTTATATATGCTTTCATCTTGTGTTTAGTTGAGTTTGTGCATGAATACTTTATGAAGGGTCTCTCTTTATTAGTGTTTGTCCTCTCTCTCTCTCTTACCTCTATGCAAGATATTTTTATGTTTTTAGGTCTTAAGATGTGATATATCAGTAATGAGATGAATATAGGCTATGGATATGATCATCCCTTCCTCCTTTGTCTTATTTCTATGATCTTTCTTAATAAACACTTATGCAACAAGTTAGTTATGGAGTTTATGTGAGTGTATGAGTTCTTGGCTATCATATGCATGTGTCTAAGAGAAATGAGGAGTGTCAAAGATTGGAGTATCACCCTTATTTATTTTTAGTCATCCCTTTATCCTCTTTCTAACCCTTTTCTTTGGAAATTAATAGTTTTGAGTAGTTTTTTAAGAGTTTAATTGATACACCTAGTGATAGGCTATTGTTATACCTCTCATTTAATCAATAAATAGATTGGCATCATTTTAAACTAGAATAGTGTCCAATAATTTTTTTCAATGAGAACATTTGGTATTAAAGTTATACAATTCACTGTTTGAGGGGTTTTACTTTTGTTGTGTTTTCTAAATCCTAAAAATAGTCAATAGAACTCTAACTCTAGTTTACAGGAAAGTAAATCTAATTTATTTTTCAATCATTCACACTATCAACATCCAAAACTTAAACATTCAAAGCTTCAACATTCAGAACTTAAACATCCATAAATTCAAACTAGGATCTTAATAACTCCCTAGAATGAGAAAGAGATGTGTATTTAAACTTGTTTTAGCATATATTCATAGGATATAAAATCTTGATGATCTTAACACCTAGATCTATTTATTCAAAATATAGACAATCTAAGTGTTGAATCCCATGTTGTAGGAAGGTGTTAGAATTGAATCAACTAATCATAGATAGGAAATAACTAATTTAAATCAAAGATACTTATGTGGTTTACAAAATAAATATATAAATATATCTAGACTATTTTAAGCCATTACCATGAATAATAATGTCTAAAATAAGACATAAATATAGAGATTCTATTTATAGATATTTGCAAAATTACTATTCCATGTAGTAGGATCCAGTTGGTCTTCAGAGCACATTCAAGTATCTTTGGAACATCCTGTATAAGTCTTCAAAGCATTCTTAGACTTTTTTGGAGCATCTTACATATATATTTGAAGCACACCCAAAGCATCTTTAGATCAATTCCAGAGCATCTTTGGAGTGTCTTTAGAGCATTCAATCTTTACATCTCACTTTCTAAATTCTCAACATTATAGCTGAAAGAGTTTTCAAAATTGTGTGTTGCCTTCTCAAAATTACCCCATCATTGGGATGTGTTGCTATAGTCAAAATTACACCATCCTTAGGATGTGTTGTTGTACTCAAAACTGCATTATTTATCCAAGTTAGACATAATAACAAGGTAAATAATCAACAATAAATTACATAAAAACAAAGGAAAAATTACATTCATATCCTAATTAAATCAGAATTTACCTATTAAATGTATTACAATATATAACCAAAGGCAACACTTTATGGATAGTTTATATAAATATGATGAACTTTATGAAATTATCATCATTTCTTCCCCACACTTTACCTTTTGCAAGTCCTCTTGTAAATAAGTGAGATGACTAATCTTTAATCCAAATTTACCAATTCAAATATTTGATTTAGATCATAAACTTCAAAATTATGGCCCAAATCATGGTGGCCCCTTGGAAATAATCTAAGATCTCTAACAATTGTATGCATACATGCTTTAAATTAAACTTATACTTGAGAATTCCAACATGGCCATGGAGATAGGGGACACAAAATGATAGGAGGCCTAAACCTCATCAAAATATAGACATCTAAACTTCTTTCCTCTAAGTGCTAAGTGATTATCTAGCCAACTCTTTTGGATTTTCTTAGACTCCATCTAATATTGGTAGGGCTAAGGAATTCCCTATGCTTCAAATCATTAGGGAATGTCTCCCACCTGGCAAGACTTGCATTGAAACCATTGGCATAATGATGATTTATAAAAGCTCTAAAAGTATTAATATTATATCTCAATAGCTCATGATACTTGTTCTTCATATATATATGATACAGTGGTTAAAAAGAAGAAAAAAAATTCTTTGCTTTTATAAATTGTGGTCTCATGCATAACTCAATGGTTCTTTGTAATTATATAAATATATTATTAGGATATTACCATGCCATTTGGTTGATTAGAGTGGAGAAAAAGGCATGCAATTGTGTCTCTCCCATAAATAAATTTATTAGAAAACTAGATTGATATCCTAAAAACAAATTGAAAGTATATAACTCACAAATAACATCCTACATTTCTTCAATGCTCTTTAAAAAAATATACATAAATACATGCTCATATTCAACAATATGTGAAAAACCAAGGGAAATTAACTGAGTCTACATTTATAAAAATGATCATGTAAGAAAATAACATAAATTGATGAAGACTACCTACATGATAATAGTTTCTCAGAAATAACACAAATGTGTTGGATAAAAGCTTGTGCTTTTTGCAATTATAGTTGGGATTTTGCCAATTGCTTTTAAGATTCATCCTTAAGTTTGGCATTTTCATGCTTCAATTTTTAAATTTTCTTTTGGGTACTATGCTAGATAGAGATTATTTCATGTAATGGAATAGGGAAAGAGGGAATGACTCTTGTTTAACCCTCTGTTTAAACTAAAATTTCTCATGTTTCTCTTTGCATAGCCTGAATAAAGGATTGTAACTCAGAATTCCAAGAGATGAAATATATTATTATATTAGTATGTTGGGAAAGAATTGTATTTATATCATGAACACTTTCTCTCAAATTATTAATCAGATTATGCTTATCAACATTGGCATTTCATAAATCAATAATTTTTGTGTCCTTGATAGCAAGAGAATTCTATAAATTTCTCAATTCTTGGGTCTATGGAAACATTGCATTGTGCACCCTAGTCTATTTAACTTGTATTCCTTGAAGAATTATATATTTTTCACTAAATCTAGTAATAGATTCTTTCCACCTTTGTTTTATATTAAAAATCATCAAGTTCTTACCTTTCAAAGTTGATTGGAGAACATCCATGTTTGTTATAGTTTGATTGTTTTCTCATGAAATGATAAAGCAATGGCATGATGTAATTCTTTTTTTTCATTGACATAATGTGGAGAAGATGTATCTTATTGAATAAAGTGTGCCTTACCCTTATTATAAATAGAGGGCACATGAAAATTTTCTTCTTGAGGTACAACTTCTTCATATCCTATAAGTCTTCTTCTTCTTCTTGTAAGATAAGTCAGCTAATGCACTATATTTTAGTTAGACAAGGATGAGGGGGGTTTGAATAATTTTCCATTTATCATTTTGATCTCTAGTGCTGTATCTTTAGAACCAATGGTGGTGGATATGGCCATTCTATAATTTGTACTATGGGTTATCCAATCTGAATTGTAGTGGAAGGAGGAGAGGCAAGGCTTGGTGTCTTTTTGGTAGGAACTAGGGAAAGCTTTTGGATGAAAAAATACCAAGCCTATTCACCCCTTGGTTTACTAAGAAAATAATGATGACAAATGAGTATAACTAGCCCATAATGGTGGGTAGACCTTGTACCTCATCTTATCTTCCAAGAAACATTAATCAGAGCATTGTGAAGAAAAGAGGGAAGATTGATTTTATATTCTTCTTGAACAAATCCTTTCCTCAAGTGAAGGAGTCTCATAGTATCTCCACCCACTACTATAAATTGATCATCAAAAGTGATATATTTAATTATCTAAAAAATAACATTTTGCCAAGGTTGAGGAATACTTTCTCTTAGAATTGCCTTGGCCATTTCTTGGGTGGATTTGGCCAGTCTAGGGTGTGGCTCATTTCCTTCATCCTTAGGCATCCCAAATAGAGATATGATTACAAAAAGATTTATTGGAATTTTATTCCCTTTGATAATAACATGATCTTCATCAAAATTCTCATAGAATTCTTGCATAATTTCTTCATGGAATCTTTGAAACATTTTTAATAAATTTACCCAACCTGCTAATTTAAATACATCCCTTACTGCTTCATCTTATAGCAATGCATCAGATGATTTTGGTTCAATTTTTTTATTTCTCACAGCCATCTTCAAAGGAAACACTATTTAATTGCAAATCTAACTATACTATAAAAACACAAAGCTCAAATTAACACTAGGAACAAGGGAAGCAAGAGGTTAGAGATATGATATAACAATTAATGGTAGTGATAATGTAATAATGAATAACAAAGCAAGTTATATGATGTGATTATGATAAGAATGATGGTGATAGTTATGGTTATCTCTTTGGAGCATGTGAGATATAATAGGAAGGTGATTTATCTAATCAAGTACTAATTACGTGTCATAAAGGTCATTATTGGTAGTACTAGGAGCAATAATAATAATTAATTATGTGTCATACCAAAGTTTTTTGAAATACCCTCTATTTAAAACATAGTCACATCAATCTTTTTTTTAAAAACCATTTGGAAACATCATCACATCAAATCTATTGGAGACATTTTGAAAATACTATCACATCAAATCTATTGGAGGAGATCTTTTAAAAACACTATCCCATCAAATTATGGATTGCAACATTGGTTATATAATGGCATTTTCTTGATTCTCAATGATGGAGGTGAATTCTTTCCATTCATGATTTTTCATCTTAGGAGCATAACTATTAGTCTTCAGAGCTAAATCACTAGTCTTTAGAGCTAAACCTTTAGACTTTGAAGTAAAACTACAGTCCAATTTAGACTTTGTTTATATATATATAAGTATAAATCACCTTATATATAAAGCACCTAATTTATTATAAAATCCTTATCTATATTTATCACCTTATATATATAAATAAATAACCTTATATATATGGTGTTTTTTGTATATATTTGTCATATGTGGTCAATGCAATGGTATTGAAATTGGTGTCTCAAAAGACTATGTTTATCCCATATGAATAGAAAAATGAGACCTATTTTGACTTGGCAGTTCTAGACATTCCTACTCTGATCATGGCCTTAAAATTTTGATTGATGAGCTCATATATTATCTTAATGTGGGATGAATGAACAAAAGTCATTTTTAGCAAGATTAATTAATACAATGCTAATGGTGATCTTAGTTTGTGCCATATTAATGGCAAGCTTGTCAAACTTCAAACTATTGATTTTAGTAATTAATTACACCAAAATTCAATTTATCTTTAATTTGAATTTGATTTGCCATAAATTTTAGCTTTAAATATAAATATTTACACCTTTTGACACGTGGCTTCCACCTCAAATCCAACTAAGTACTCGTGTGGCCTGAATATGACTAAGCTACCTAGTTGGCTCAAAATCTAAACACATGGTATCTTTTGGTTGCCTTGTAGATTTTAGGAATGCATCTTTATGTGATGACTCATTTGTATCTCACCACATGGAGACTCTCAATTCATAGTGAGCTCTTGTGTGGTGCCCTTTAATTTTGATACCTTAAAGGGGAAATCCACTCTTGTGCATATTTGAATGGTATATCCTAGGAGATACCTTGAAGGTATTGCAAAAGCCTTCAATAAATCACTTAGTAGTTCCTTCCATGTAAAGTAAAATTCCATTTGTTTCTTGAAGGATAAATCCACTCTTATGCCTATTTGAAAGGTATCTCCTAGGAGATACCTTGAAGGGGAAATCCACTCTTGTGCATGTTTGAAAGGTATCTCTTAGGAGATACCTTGAAGGTATTACAATGGTGTTGATGTACTTATTATGTTCCTTATGTTAGTAGAGAAAAAGGGGGAAATAAGAAACTTAATTTTAAGTCGTAAAAGACTTAGGTCTTGAGTTTTTTATATAAGTAATGTTGGGAATAACACAAATAGTAGAGATTTGGTCACCACTTTGAAAGTATGCAATAAGACCCTACTGTAGGACAACATATGTTTACGCAGTGACATAGTTTCTTGCTAATCTTAGTGAATTATTTCAATATTTGTCAATTATTACCCAAAATACAAATAAACATTGGATATTTACAATATGAACTAAGCTAAGGTGGTTCATGGGTAGATCCAAGAGTGATTAGGGTAAGGCAAAAAAGAGAATGTGCTTAAGATGATTAAATATACCTATTCTTCTAAATTCTAAGGCAAGAACACAAGAAACTAACACTCACTAACTCTAGTGTAATTATAAAAGATAAATAAATGTATTTGAGTCTTTAGAGGAAATAAAACGTATATATATAGAAGCATACATTACACAAAGGTAACTCACTCATAGTGAATTGTATAAACACATCTAGTTGTAAATGAGATGAACATAGATCAAGATACTAGCATAATTATTAGCCTAGTGTTAAAATAAAGTTAATAGATACATATATTGAATGTAATTTCCAAATTAGTCATCATAAAATAAAATTTTAGTCATCTAGAAGCATGAGAATCATAGATCACATAATGCACACAAAAGAACATTATAAATGAACTCTCAAATTCTTTGGCTCTTTGTATTAATTATGATCAAAACTATTTTTATCCTTAAAAATGAGGTGAAAACCTCTATTTATAGGCTTAAAAATGCCTAAGACTAGATTAAGTGGACCCACAAGTGGCACCCAAATATCCAAGTTGCTAAAATTTTGCATATAAAGGAATATTCTATATTTGAATTTACAAAATTAAATAAAATATTCTTTGAGGGTCTGGAGGTGGTTTTTGGCTTGCTTCTTCTTCTTCTTCTTGTTGTCTCTACTTATTTTCCATTTATTCCTTGTTCCATACCTCTACACATGCATGGTAATCTTGATATATTTGAGTGAAGTCTAGGACCATGGGCCTATATAGGTAATGTATCTTCTAGATGAGCCTAACATGTTCTAGGAGTATTGGCCTTGGTATATCTTCAATTAACTCTACCTTTTATAACCTTTGTTTGGAAAATGTTACAATGCCCATCACCTATGTAGAAATCTTCAAACTAGATACATCTTGCTACAATTTTGCCAGAAATACCTTCATATAGGATCTAAAATCTTGAACATCCATGAAGGATCCATTAGACTTGGTCACCCTGGTAACCATGGCATCTTTCAATAGCATAGAAATTTTGAATTCAATTTAACCTAAGGATGTGTTTACATCCTTGATTTGGTTAATACATGTCTTCAAAACCTTCCTCCAATTCATGAGGATGGTTTGTGTAGGAATAATATCTTCAAGTGGTAGCACCTTGAGGTCAAGGAATTTATTATTCCTTGTAACTATAGCCAAGTTTACTATCTTAGTGTTATAGAGTGTGAGATTTTTGTCAAGTTTTATGACCACCTTGGATTGTTTGATCCCATATTATTTCCTCTTCTTCATCACTTTATATGATTTGAAGAAATTAATGATATCATTTATTATTTAAATTAAAGTGTCCTCTGACATAGTTGGCAATGCCTACTCTTTTAGCCTTTTCATCTCTTATTGCATCCCCTATATCAAGGTAATAGTAGATTTTACTTGGGATTGAATTGAAGATATAGGGGGTCCTTTGCATACTCTTTCACTTATCAAGGGATTAATTTCCTCTTTCTAGTAAAGGTGAAGAGGGACTCTTCATTTTCATGAATCATAATTAAGCTTGACTGTGGCTACTCCACTTGTCTTCAAACCACCCTCTTCATGGTGGTAATGGCAGGGTCAAACCTCATTGAAATTTGAGGTGTAAAGAATACCATATGAGGCATCTCTAGCCTTGATATTTATATGATATCCCTCACCTAATTTAGGGAAGCTATAGATGGTGGCTATGTGGGAGGTGGATGCAATGGGTGTGCCTAGGTAGAGGATGAAGAAGCCAAGGTTGTGGAAGGGATGAATGAACTGGTTGGGTCTAATTAGCCAAGTGAATCAAATAAATACTTAGTAGGGCCCATGTTGAAAATAAATGAATGTAACTTTGAAGGTGTACTTACTTTAGTAGCCTTAGTAATTTTGAGTGGCCTCTGCTAAGTGAATGGTTTTACAATGGGTTTCAATGGCTTAGTGGATATAGGGGATCCAAGATTGAGTGATGCACTAGTAGTGGCTACTTGAGAAGGAGTATAACCTACATTCTAGCCAACACTAGCGATTTGGGAGATCAATAGAGGTGAAATGTTGGTAGTGGCATGGGAGATAAAGTCAGGGATGGTGCCTCTAAAACAAGTAATGGTAAGGGATGAAAACATGGGAGTGGAAACAATAGTAGGAGGAGGAGCAGTTCTAAATGTACTAACAACTAGTGATGAAGGTAGTGGGAGAGTAATTACATCAATGGTAGCCTAGGGAACCTATGGAGGAGGCACTAACATTCTCATGGAAGCCTTGAAAATTTTATTTCTCTTGTATACCTTTTCAATATTTCTTCTTGATAGTGCTTGCAGTTCTACCATTGAGATCTTTATGCTTCTTACAATTATTTAAGATCATCAAAAATGTTAGGGCTAGGTTGATCTAAGCTCTCTATAGCAAATTCCATGGTAGAGGTAGAAATGAATGTAGGTCCCTAGGAGGGACCTGTTTAGGTGTTAGTTTCTCCTTGATCGGAGCTCAGAGGTATGCCCTAATTAATTAGAGTGGCTTGGAGTGGAGGTCTGTAGGGTTTATTCCTTATGATAAGAACATTATCATCTGGCTCTTCCTCTTGTCTAGCCTCATAGTTTACATTAAACATGCTCCCATGAGTTGGTGGGAGCTAAGGATTTACTATGTACTTCTTCATCTCCCCATAAAGCCTCATTTCAATCTATATGTTTTTATTAGATGCATTCTTGAGGACTAATTCATCATTCATAACATATTTGTAGATCGATTCATGGACCTCTTCTTGATGATTATATTCAAATGATATATCCTTCTTAAACCTAATCAAGTGCTTTTCAATGACATTATTGGTGTACCATGTTTGGAAGTCATCATTGGGCAATAGGTAGGAGTCCCTCTGCCTTGTAGCTACTACAATGTCCTACCACTTTATGATTTTAGTTCTCCCCAAATTGTAATGAGTTTTATGGGGAAAATTTTATTTTATTTTTTAAATACACCATCAAATCCATGAAGTAGTTAATAGGCCATCTCCTCCTCAACCAATTTCATAGGTACATACCTTGACATCCTAAGGGGAACTACCATTACTCCCTCCACTTAGATGATCATATAATTAGGGTAGATCCATTAGACTCCCATTTCTTTCAATGTTTGCATAACATCTAAAAGAACTCTTTACATTTCACATTTAGTGATGGATTTTTAGATAGGAGGTTATGAATATTCTATAGTTATTTTGATGTGGTACCTAAAATAGTGAATGCGCATCATTGAGAATGTTTGGGGCACAAATTCATCTCGTGTAGCAGACCATCTGTTCAAGCTTAGTTATGATGTTATAAATATAAAATTCAATAAATAACCCATCATCTAGAATGGAGACCCATTATATCAAGTATCATGCATATAAAAGAGTAGGTTATTACTAATGATGTCTCTAAGTGATTGAATTTGCTGATCCTCTACGATTATTTATAATAATGAGATAGTTCTTATATCTAAATAATCAATGTGTGAATTTCTAAACACTCTATTAAGGAGGGTGAGGCTAAATTTGATTCCCTTTCTAAACTGATAAATGAGTATATTCCCTTGGTCATCCATGAAGACCATTCCAATTGGGTTAGTCACCCATGAGGCTAAGACTATCTCTAGTTTGTGTACTTCATACCATTTGTCAATTTCAATCTAAATATAGTCTATTTGTGGGGAAAGAAAGCCATAATAATTATAATGAACTATTACTTTTTAGAAGGGCCCTCTAATTTTGGTTAGTTATGAGAGTGCCACATGTTGATTTCATAGGCAATCAGAGTTTCTTCTTTGCCATGTGGCTCTCTCATGGGAAATCATGACTTTGCTTTGATAGGTGGCTCTCTCAAGGCTCTTGGATCTTCCCTTTTCTAGGTGTCACCTTTATAAGGCTTCTAGATTACATATTGGATGCATGGTATCTTTTATTGGATAGGCATGCTCATGGGGGCTAGGATCATGACATGTAGCCTATGTATTTGAATTCCAATGGCTAAATCTTTTGTGAGTTATTGGGATGATTCCACATGGTTCACAAGCTTCACATATTTATTCCAAGTGTACCACATAGGCATGATGAATCACTAAGGCATTATGAAGGTTGGTGATGTAGACACCTATCTTCTTTAGGTCTTGATCTTTAATTTGACATATTGTAAGGCATCACAAATCACTATTTTTAAATTGACATCTTGTGAAGCCAAGTGAGATACTAAGTTAGACTTATGAAAATGTCAAATGCCCATCTTAAGTAAACTAAGACAAGTTTAAAACAAAACTTTACAAGTGCTTAAAAACAAATATAAGGTTAGTCTAATAAGATTAGGCAAAGATTATTGCATTCATGCCAATTGGAGAATCAAGTAGGGTATCCTTGGTAAAGGTTTGTCTGCACATTTTGAATCAATTCATGGTTAATTATTTATTATTTGGATAAAACTTGAATAACTTATAATAACTTGAATATTTATAATTACTAATTATTATTGAAACATGAATACATAACTAAAAATTGCTAAAAAGTATTAAATCAACTCTCTATGTAGCTAAACAACCTAACAATCTTGGCATTTTAGGCATTTTGGAAAATTAAGAAAGGAGGGTCCCCATTCTAGGAATAAAGGGTAGTTGAACATCAACAAAGGGCCTTCAAAATATCACCTAATAGTGCCTTACATGTAAAGGAAAATTCCACTTGTTCCTTGAAGAAGAAATCCACTCTTGCTCTTGTTTTAAAGGTACCTCCTGGGATATACCTTGAAGGGGAAATCCACTCTTGTGAATGTTTTAAAGGTATCTCCTAGGAGATTCATTGAAGGTATTATAAGGGCCTTCAAAATATCATCCAGTAGTTCCTTCCATGTAAAAGAAAATTCCACTTGTTCCTTAAAGGAAAAATCCACTCTTGTGCATGTTTGAAAGGTATCTCCTAGGAGATACCTTTAAGGTATTTCAAGGGCCTTCAAAATATAACCCAGTAGTGCCTTCCATGTAAAGGAAAATTCCACTTGTTCTTTGAAAGAGAAATCCACTCTTCTTCCTATTTGAAAGGTATCTTCAGGGAAATAATTTGAAGGGGAAATACACTCTTGTGCATATTTGAAAGGTATCTCCTAGGAGATAACTTGAAGTTATTAAAAGGGCCTTCAAACTATCACCTAGTAGTGCCTTCTATGTAAAGGAAAATTACACTTGTTTCTTAGAAGAGAAATCCACTCTTGTGCCTATTTGAAAGGTATCTCATAGGAGATACCTTGAAGGAAAAATACACTCTTGTGCATGTTTTAAAGTTATCTCCTAGGAGATACCTTGAAGATATTACAAGGGCCTTTAAAATATCACCCAATAGTTCTTTCCATGAAAAGGAAAATTCCACTTGTTTGTTGAAGGAGAAATCCACTCTTGTGCCTATTTGAAAGGTATATCTTAGGAGATACCTTGAAGGGGAAATCCATTCTTGTGAATGTTTGTAATGTATTTCCTAGGAGATATCTTGAATGTATTACAAGGGCCTTTAAAATATCACCTAGTAGTGCTTTCCATGTAAAGGAAAATTCCACTTGTTCCTTGAAGGAGAAATCCACTCTTGTGCCTATTTGAAAGGTATCTCTTAGGAGATACCTTGAAGGGTAAATCCACTCTTGTGAATTTTTAAAAGGTATATCCTAGGAGATACCTTGAAGTTATTACAAGGGCCTTAAAAATATCACCTAGTAGTGCCTTCCATGTAAATCAAAACTCTGCTTGTTCATGTTGAAGGTATATATTATGAGTTACTTTTAACATTCCCTTCAATGTATGACAATGCCCTTCAAAGTATCTCCTAGGGGATTATATCAAGGGCCTTGTAATTCCTTCAATTTATCCATCAAGGTAATAAAAGGCCCTTGAATTAATCTTATAGTAGATATCCATAAGGGTGTTATCATACATATCAATAGCTATTGCACATCTAAGACTATAATATAAATCAAGATAAGAAATAACTCACTCATATTTTGCACATTAAGAGTTATTAAATCATACAACCAAAGAAATAAGACTAATTACACAAAAATTGGAAAGAAAATACACAAACACATGAGTTGACAATTGAAATTTCTCTCACTCCTATATATTGAAAATTCTTTGACCCTTCATAAGTGTGAGTTACATGTTTTTAAACAGACTTGGGGAAGGGGTCACCTCATCCTCCAAGTACATACAAGATAGATCAAATGTCATAGTTAGAACTTCAGTTCTAACTACGATCAAAATTATATAGATTTATATTACCATTGTTAATAACTTAAGTTAGCCTTTATAAAAAACATGCAATATGTGCATGTTTACAAAAATGAATAGGCAAATTTACAATATGGTTCAAACTATAATAAAACTATAAATATAGAAATATACACTGCTATAGAAATGTATATAAAAGAACTTGGTCCTTCATGGTTGTGTCGATGTCCAGATGGCTGCATGAACTTAATTTGGCATTATAACTATGCTTGTTGATGTAAAACTAGAAGTGAAAGCTTGAATCTATTTCTTCTTTACCTCTGTCTCAAGCCAATATTTATGTGATACATTATGATGCTACTAAATTATGTCCAAATTCAAAAGAGGGGGTCTTTGCACCCTGTCGGCCTATCCTAGTATCTTTTCATACTTTACTTTAGTAATTTTTAAGTTGATCTTGGAGATCTCAACTTCAGTCACCTTCTTCCTAGCAAAGGTCAACTTGGCTTCTATGTCCTCCAATGGTAGTCCTTACAGACTTTGCTTAAATTTTTTTGAAGCCTCCTAAATAAGTTGATCAAAGTTCATCTTATTTATTAAATTCCTTGTAGCATCCTTTACTTTGTAATATTTCAAATCATTCAAAATTTGGAAAATGAGGGCCTCATGCTCTTCATATTTGGGTACCAAATCCCTAGTTACTTTCACCCATTCCATGACCTCTTCTATCCGAATGACCACTAGGTTGAGTGTGTTGGAAGATTATAATGGTGTCATGAGATCTAAGTGGCTATAAACCTTATTAGTTATGTAAACAATTAACATCTTCAATTTATTCTTGTCAAATTTCAATAATTAAATAATTTGTGAGTATTGACAACATGGGGGGATAATTTAGCCTTTATAAAATATAATACCTCTAAATAATCATAACACTTTGATGGTACCTCTTGGACCTCAACTTCAATGCCAAATGGGATATGCACTGTCTTATGTTGTTCTTTTATTTGCTCAAATTCTACTTCCAATTCTTATATAGCTAGCTCTGTTCCTTCATGAATTACCACTATGGCATCCTTATGTTCTTTAGCTAGAGATTTGAAGTCTTTATTATAGGGGGATTTACACAATTTTCTATTTTATCTTGGTAAAAAATAATAGTGTCTCTCTTCAAAAATTAATTCCCTACTAAAATCATCTTCAATCTTCTTATTCATTACCCTTTGAATACTCTCAGATAGCTTGTCAAACAAAGTTGTAATATATAGGAGATCAATTATTTTGAAGCTAGGCATTTGAGAGGTCTTAGACCTTAAATCATTGATGCATGAAGGAATTATCTACTGGTTGAAGTCTATATCCTTTGTGGTTTTGACCATAAGTTCTTCAACTTCCTCATTTAGTGATGTTTCTTCATTGCCTTGACAATTATGTCAGGCAAGGAAGGCCAAATAATTTTAGATCAATCCAAACTACCATATTGGTGGAGTGGATGGACTATGATAACCTATGTTTTTGATTTCTTTCCCTTGCCTTAGTTAGTGACAATGGTTTCCTAGGATGGAGTGGTGGATGACATGGGGAGAGTGATTTTGGTGGATGAGAAATGGAGATGGGGAGTGGCCATGTCTATCTCAATATTCTTGGATGCATTTTTCATTTTCAAGGATTTGACTATGGTAGTGATAGAAGGAATATTTGAAAGTGGCCATGATGGAAGTGAATGGCAGGGTGGTGGAAGATGGATCAAAGGTAGTGGAAGGTAGATCAAAATTGGTAGCATCCTTCACAATTCTTAGGGTGAGTAGAGGAAAATTAAAGAAAAAGGAAGTGGTTAATGGATCATTAGGAGTGGAAGTAACAACTTCCACCTTGGGAGTTTTTAACATTGATGAAATTAGCACAAATGCAAAAATATGAATAAAAAAATAGAGCAAGGAGGTGGTATCTAAAAATAAAGCCTTTTTATCTATTATGTCTTCCATAGGTGATTTTTTCCCATTGTCATCTTTGAGGCTTAAATCCTTGGCTTTGTCCAACTTTTCTTCTTCATTAGAATCTTCTTCTTCTTCTTGTAATACTACTTGTTGGGGCATTACAAGAAAACTTTAAGACTATTCTATTGTAGGACTGCCTATGGAGGGAGTCATAGGCTTCCTTTTGTAATAAATAGTAGTATTAGGCTGAGTGGGAGCCTTACTAAACTAAGGTATATTATTCCTATGTGGCTACCCCTAAAGATGTAGACTCTTATTCTTGTGGGGTAGCCACATGCATTTTAATTACACTGGTAGATGGGGGCTCTTGCCCTTTCTCTTCCTCATCAAAAAAATATAGATTAATGGGGTCTCCTAGAGCTCCCCTAGGATTAGGTTCACTCACTCCTAGTTCCTTTTTGATAGCCTTCAACTTGAAAGGAAGATCTTGTGATGGATATCCTTATTCCTTAGATTGCTCTATGGGTTGGTACTTCCAAAACTCTGAGGATGTCCATCCTAAAAAGAGTGGTATTCTATTATGAAATTCATTCATAATGATTGAAGGTTATTTTTGAATCACCCTTAAGTGATCCTCCTTTAAACTGACAACCCTTACCCTTTATAAGATCTCATCATCATTATATGCATTCATGAATAAAAAGTCATAATCATAATGGACATGTTGGTAAGGGATACTAGACCATGAATTTATTTTTAGATGTAGCTGTGAGGATCCCAAGCCCTATGTGGTACTGTGGGAAAATTATAACTATTTATTTTTCCACCCACATCTCCAAATTGATGTCTCATTATGTATACCATCATGCCAATGACCATTTGGTGCCTATATACCATGCTCTTCTTATTTTTGAGCAAGTTATCCTCAATGCTCCACCAAAGATGGAAAGTAATTTATTTCTTAGCCAATTTATCAGGTACATATTTTTTAAGATCAAAGGATGAACCTTGTGCCTAGAGATCATAATAATAGTATAGTTAGGATACATAAAATAATCACCTCTTCTAGATAGTATCTTTATAATGCTTGCTCTGACTCTGAGCATTGGAGACTTGTGGATTGATTTCTAGACTCGAGGATAAACATCCTCAACAATCCTCACCATATTCTTGGTATAATCATAGATATGTAAAAAATTAAAAATGATCATAAATGTGATTTTTGATACAGTCAATGGCTAGGCTCCATAGCTTACTAAGGACTTTATACACTATTCCCATTATAACGTCTAAAAGATATGACATCATATAGAATTGGCCCTCTATAATGGGTTAATTATCCATTTTAATGATCTATTTTTTCAATTGGCAGCTTATAATTTCACCCAAGGAAAATACTGCATCACTGGTCAACATCATATACAACAATGGTACCTAGTCCAAATTGAGAAAGTGGATACCTGACATTCCATAGAGCCTATTGATTAGCACAATGCCAATATTCACTCCCATCTTAAAATTACTGATTGGAGTGGGATTATTGACTTTAAATATCATGGTTTACTTGGGGAGAAGCCATGAATTCAACACCTTTTCCATTAGTATTATCTTGATTCGACAAAACTAGCCTGTGTTTATCAAAATAAGCATCTAATACTAGTAGTGATAAATAACTTTGAAAATATGCTTTGGATATGAACACCATAACCATTTTCTTATCCATATGGTATATAAAATCATCATACATAACCTTGTATATGAATAATAATTCTTTGAGGAGGTTGATGCATGGAATCACCTTGAGCTTGGCTGCAATTAAATACAATCCCTATCTCTTATGTGCTAGCAAGTCTATGATGAATAGTCACTCTGAGGGAGATAGATTTCAATCTAGTGAAAATATATCAACAAAATCAACAACATCCTATAATGTAGATGTCAGGATCTTGCTCCACCAATTAGAGCACATATGATTACTTTTTGTATTAGCAACTAAACATAGAATTTAACTAGAATGAATAGTAACTAGAAATATGAAACAACACAGGAATATGAGAGAAAATACACAATTGTATTGATAATCACTCAGAAGAAAATACAATAAAGAAGATGCCACTTCTTTTTCCACCTCAAAGGCTCACCACACCTCAAGACCTTCTTCCCTCTCTCTCTCAGTCCCAACAATCAACTCCAATACAGAATTGATGTTCACCTCCACCAGTCAGTAACACACTACCAGTACACCAAGTACACAACCATACTCCAAGTAGATCTCCTGCTCTCTGCTACTACCTACAAATCACTAGACCTTACTCACCATTGTAGATCTCCAAAAGAAGCCATGCACACCTACTGACCAAGATCATACATATACGAAGAACCCCTCTGATTCTTCACACTAGCACCCACCTTGGTACTATGGCACTAGGAGGAACACACCATTGCTCTCCTCTCTCAGAAGGAGCTTATTTGCTCTCTTACTCTCTAGCACTCTATTAAAATACAGCCCATGAGTCCATATATAGATCTCATACTTACAATAATTAGACTATCTTAATTACAATAATTAGACACACAACTCAAGACTATAACTGGCCTTTAACATGTAAACTAACAGTCTCAAAATAGACTCTCCAAAATCAACATGCAAACTGCATGTTCACGCACAGGCTGCCAACGTCGGCTCCTCCCTGACTGATGTCAACCGACTAGTAATCGACGTCAGTTGCTTCTTCACTGCTATCTAACTGCAGTTGGTTGATCAGATTGATGTCGGTTGCCCTACAACTCATTCTGCAACTCTCCGTAACCTTCGTAACCTTTGTAACTTCTCCTGTTTACATCTTGGTGAAGCTTTTAGCTCCATAACCTAACAATCTCCCACTTGGAGATAAACAACTACACCTGTACCTATACTTGTACACCATCTAAATTATTCCCTGGCTTGTATCCCTCTTCAAGATCAATCTTGAAGACCACCACCACACATCCTGTGATGCTACACCTGTCATCCAAGTAACCTACCACACCTGAACCTACAACCCATGTAGTGAAGACCTTGACCCTGCATGGCATGAATCCCTACTACTGATCCCTCTCAGATACCTAAGAATCCACTGAACTACCCTCCAGTACTCCTTCCCCGAATTGGCTCCATACTTTCTGACAACCCCCACTGCTTGGGAAAACTCAGGTCTACACTAGACCTTATGTGATTTCAAACCCTGTTCTAAGCTAACCTTAAACTGTCCAGCCCTTGGTGTGCTTTTTGATTCTGCATCCTACATCATGAACCCCACCAACACTGTCCTCACACCAGCTCCCACTGGAGACAAAATCTCCATGTCTCTTATGCCAAAGAATTTCGCTGCTCCAAATTCTCCATGACATACCTCTGAACTAACCTTACCCTTAGCTCAGCAAATCCCTATATGTACAAACCTACTAGCAAATTACCCACATACAGTAATTGGATAATGTCATTACTCATCATCCACCTGGTAAGACAAACACAATAGTTATACTGACATTGATAAAAGCTCTACTTTGTCATCTACCTGGTACCACCTATCAGCTCTATACCTGTAACTTCCTCAAGACCATATACCTTGGCCTTCCATCTCACGTATCCATCCACTCTCTTCTTTAACTTGGGAATCCATCCCTCATCTAGTGCCTTCTTCCAGCTGACAACTCCACCAACAAATACCTGTTTGGTTCTTCTCCAATGACTCACACTCCTCATCCATGCCAAGCTCCCACTGTTTCTAGATTCTACCTGCATTGCCTCTTCACGTCTTCCTAGTTCTTGACCATCAATAAGCAATATAAAGAAGGTGAATAATGAATATGAGGTTCACTTACCATTTTTGACCTCCATATGAGCATTTGAGACTTGTTAACAGCTTACTGTCTACCTACCATCTGTTCTAGTGACCGATCTCAGCCATCTCCCAGTCTACAACCAATCGATATCGGTTCCCTGCACTGCCCCTGACTATCAACATTGTTTCCCTGGCTGATGTCAGTATCCTTTTGCTAATGTTAGTTCCTTATGACCAACGTCGATCTTCCTATTGCTGATGTCGGTTATTGTATGATCGATGCTGGTACCTCTGTTCACCTGTGAGTGATAACTTTTTACCTGCGAGCTCTCCATGGATCAAAACCCTGTTTAAATCAACACAGCTCTGCTTAGAATAATTTAGTTCCCTCACCTGATCTCTATCTGTCATCTCCTCCATGAACACCAAGGATTTCCAGTTCTTAAGTTTGTCAAAAATGCATTCCCCTCCTACATATGTGACCAAGCCTACAAAGCCACATCTCTATAACAAAAGGTGAATTAGTAATATAAGTAGATAGATAAAGGATACCTACTTTCTTACCACCATCTAATTCAAGTGCATCCACTGTGAGAGTTACAGTACATCTCCCATCACCCAACTTTCCTGAAGAAATTAGACTCATCTCCAAGACTAGGCCCTGCATGACCTCCTTCACCACCCGTGTGTTATTCGCCTGCAACTTCAGCTTCACTTCCCCTTTGTCAATAATATGACAAGGCTCTCTAACCCCTAAATAAATCTCTCCAAAGTCTCCAAAGACATACCCATGAAAAGATGCTCTATTTCAGGCTGCATGGAAAGAGGACAAAGAATCTATAAATAAAGATTCTAATTTATCCAAAGCAACCTATGCAACATCCCCTGCAACATCTACTTCTACACACTGATATTCTACCAACCAACAATTTCCCTTTACCTGCTCTTTTTTTTCCATCAATCAGACCATTCGTGCTATTTAGTTTCTCCATTCGTAGCTTATTTTCTTCTGCCATTGCTATACTCCCACTCAATCTGAAACCCCTGCGAGTGACCTGTAATCAAAAACACTACCAGATCTGAACCACCTATTAGTCAACCCAACCAAAAGCTCTGATACCACTTGTTGGTATTAGCTCTTAAACCTAAAACCAGGCTCTGATACCACTTGTCGAGATCTTGCTCCACCAATTAGAGCACATATGATTACTTCTTGTATTAGCAACTAAACATGGAATTTAACTAGAATGAATAGTAACTATAAATATGAAACAACACAAGAATATGAGAGACAATACACAATTGTATTAATAATCACTCATAAGAAAATACAATAAAGAAGATGCCATTTCTTCTTCCACCTCAAAGGCTTGCCACACCTCAAGACCTTCTTCCCTCTCTCTCTCGGTCCCAACAATCAACTCCAATACAGAATTGATGTTCACCTCCACCAGTCAGTAACACACTACCAGTACACCAAGTACACAACCATACTCCAAGTAGATCTCCTACTCTCTGCTACTACCTGCAAATCACTAGACCTTACTCACCATTGTAGAGCTCCAAAAGAAGCCATGCACACCTACTGACCAAGATCATACATATACAAAGAACCCCTCTGATTCTTCACACCAACACCCACTTTGGTACTGTGGCACTAGGAGGAACACACCATTGCTCTCCTCTCTCAGAAGGAGCTTATTTGCTCTCTTACTCTCTAGCACTCTATTAAAATACAGCCCATGAGTCCATATATAGATCTCATGATTACAATAATTAGAATATCTTAATTACAATAATTAGACACGCAACTCAAGACTACAATTGGCCTTTAACATGCAAACTAACAGTCTCAAAATAGACTCTCTAGAATCAACATGCAAACTGCATGTTCATGCACAGGCTGCCGACGTCGACTCCTCCCTGACCGATGTCGGCCGATTGGTAACCGACGTCAGTTGCTTCTTCACTACTATCTGACTGATGTCGATTGATCAGACCGACGTTGGTTGCCCTACAACTCATTCTACAACTCTCTGGAACCTCTGTAACCTCTGTAACTTCTCCTGTTTGCATCCTGGTGAAGCTTTTAGCTCCACAACCTAACAGTAGAGTAGTTCCCATACCTATTTTCAAAAATGGTGGCATTATAAACTATGTCCTTGAATTCGATCAAATCCTTAATAGAAAATGGTGATAGCAAAAGTGCTCCCATGAAATAATTAGATGAAGATTATATTGAAATTATGTCTAGTTATTATAGTTTGTTTACATTCTCTATGAAAAATTCTCCTTTTTGATAGTCACTTGTTTACTTGCAATAGTCTCACAGGTAGTTAGGGCTTTTCTTACATAGGATAGTAGTCGAGTTCAAATTTGTTCAAGAGTAATGAAGACATAAATGATTGCACATAATGTATATATCCTTAAATTATATTTCATGTAATTTAAATGTTCAACATTCACATGTTTCATATTTTTTTACATAGTTTAAATCTAGTTAGTTTAGTTGGCAGGTATCTTTAGTAAGTATCGAGAAGTATTTTACGTTATTGGCCAAGTATAGTGGGATATCAGTAGTTGGGAATTAGGAGATGAGTTTTATGTTGTGAAAAATCCTAAAAAATATTTGAATAAATATTTTAAAAATAAATGCCAATACATAAAACTCAAAGAGCAAAATTTCTAGTAAAAGACAAGTCATTCAGAACATTTATTCACACAAAATGTCCGATGTGAAAACTCTAAAAAAAAGTTTGAAGACCAAAAGTCCCGAATAAAAAATATGAATACCAAAATATTTTAGATAAAATGTTTGAATAAAAAACTCAAAGACCAAAGTCTAATAATAAGGCCCAATCAAAATGTCCAAAAACCAAATCCTCAATATAATTCTTCTGAATAAAACTAAGTCTCAGAAAGGTCCTTTAAATTATCACCTTGTAGTGCCTTCAGGGTCAAGGAAAATTCCACTTATATGCATATTGAAGGTATCTCTTAGGAGATACTTTCAACATTACTTTCAATGTATGACAACACCCTTTGAAGTATCTCCTAGGATATTCCTTTAAATGGCCTTGTATTTCCTTGAAGGTATGGTAACGCTCTTGAGTGTAATTCTTGTTCAATACAAATGATGTAATAATGGATTTTCCTTGTTCAACTCTCTCTTGATGATATTATGAGGTCTAAAATTTTTATGGGTTTCACATTGAATATTTGAATTAAGACACCTTTACCCCTCGATAATATCTATAGAAGACCTTATACATAACAATCATTATATTGTTAACTACCTTCTTTAATTGAAACACCTATTTACTCATTGAATCCTTTCTACACGACAATAATGATGGGTAAGTTCAACCTCAAGGTATCTACTAGGATATTCCTTCAAGGGCCTTGTAATACCTTAATTGGTGACTTGAAATTATCTCCTTGAGGGTAATATGAAGGTATCTTAATGGGTGACTTGAAATTATCTCCTTCAAAAAGTTTCATTTTGATAATTTTCCAAAATAGAGGGAAGGGTAGAGTATAAAATAAAGTATCTATGGTCTTAAGATTTACCTTTGAAGATGGATTAATCATGGATAAGTGTTTTTAGAACTAGTGTTTATTATGAGTAGTTGTTTCATGCATAAATCCACTCTTGTGACTATTTTAAAGGTATCTCATTGAATCCATTATACACCTCAATAATACTAGGCAAGTTCAACCTTGAGGTATCCACTAGGAGATTCCTTCATGGGTAACTTGAAGGTATCTCCTAGGAGATACCCTGAATATATTACAAACCTCAATAAAACTAGGCAAGTTCAATCTCTAAGTATCCAATAGGATGTTCTTTTGAGGGATTTCTAATACCTTTATGGACAACTTGAAGGTATCTCCTAAGAGATACCTTGAAGATATTAAAAGGACCTTCAAGGTAAAGGAAAATTTTAGAGGTACAAGGTAATTATTTGAATCTAAAACTATTAATGTAATAGGGAAAATTGTTAAAATAAATAGAGGTGAAACGAACATATGCCCAAGAGGACCTAAAATGTGTGCTCTTATGTCCAGCATATCATCTCCCATGTGTACTCTCCCAAGTATTAGAAGTCCCTTCAAGTTATCACCTAGTAGTGCTTTTAAGGTGAAGGAAAGTTCTACTAAGAGATACATTTAATACCCCTTTAAATGTATGACACCACCCTTCAAGGTGTATACTATGATGTTCCTTCAAGGGATTTGAAATACACTTGTAATACCATCATGGTTAACTTGAAGGTATCTTCTATGAGATTAATTTTAATAAAAATTCACTCCTATGCATGATTGAAAGGTATCTCCTAGGAGATACCTTGAAGGTATCTATTGATGGGAATTTTGACACATTATAAACATACTTTGCCCTCATATTTCTCCTTTAAATCAAATGTTTATGGATTCTTTTGTCCATCAAATTATATTATCTAGTGTACATATAATTTATTTTTGGTTTGGTCACACCTTATTAGTTTAAGTGTGAGTTAATTTATTTTAACTAAAAATATTTAATATGTATTTTGTATTGTAGTTTAGAATTAACACTTGTTGATATACAATTAATCACTACTTAATCACAAAAAAATTCATGAATCGATGCATTAAGCAACTTGCATATTAAAGAATATCAATATTTAAATCATTTCAATTGCTTTGTAGAATATCTTCTAGTGAAAAAAGAATTCTCACACTTAAAAGACAAAATAAGGTCTCACTCCAAGAGAATTTGGATAAAAGGTAGAAGAAGGCCTCACTTGAAGAGAATTTAGATATAATATCATTTAAACTACCAAAACTAAAAATTAAATCCACATCAACATATTACACTTTATGTTGGTAACAAAATTCCTCTTACTGATTGGTATTTTGAGTTGTTTATTCTACCAAACATGCATGAAGATATATATCTATTTAGCACTACATCGGGAAAAGAATATTATTCGATTGGAATAATCCTTGCATATGATAAGGATAAACTTGAAGACACCCTTAAATTCTAATTAGAAGTATGGAACAAAGAAGAGGGAATTATTCATTGAGTTATCACTAATTTCAATAAATTTACACCTAGTAAAATGGAATTGACAAAAAATAAATTTTCTCCTTCTTGTGAAACATTTGGGTTTTATTTGAATAGCTATGACAACCTTAAAATGTCTAGGTTGATAGATAGAGATAATTTTGTCATTAGAATACAAAATATGTTGAAAAAAAATATTAATAAGGGGTAACAACTTATTCTACTTGCCATCATGCAAACATGTATTTAAGATACCCTATAGTCATGATAGAAAAAACATTAAAGAAAACAAGACAAGCAAGGGAAACATATTTGTATGCATATTTGAGAGAGGATATACAAGTACTCACACCAGTGGAGAAAAATAAGATCAAATAAAAGGTTAGAACACTTATATTGACACAATCATCTGATCAAACACATAGTGAATTATCTATATAGTATATTTCCTTTAGCAATTATGCCTTGAACATTCCTGTAAGGATTCGTGAATTAGGGGATGCTAATATCAAAATAAGAAATTTGAATGAAAGAGGGATGAATGATATAATTCATTCATTTGTAAAACATAATGAAGTTTCAATTAAGGATGCTTTGTTAATTATTTTTGATCCAAACAACCCTCTATGCATTGTTGAGTCAAAGGAAGTCCTTGAAGATATGATGGAGAAAAAAACCATACGGTTTAAAATTACAAATGGCCAACACACAATTACAACACAATAGATAATTCTTTTAGAGGAGGAATATAATTCATTATCATTGAGAAATAAATATTTTATTATAAGGACAAGATTTCTAAAAACTTGTACTTCATTCCATATTGTGCATAAAAAATGTAACCAATATAATGAAGCTAATGAAATAATTTATAAGACTTCATTTGTAGAAAGATTTCAATCTGCATGTGACCTTATCCAACTGAGAGGTTAGAATAATCTTGAAATAGAGAAAAAAGTATGGAATAAATACATGAATAAGATAAACACTTGTTCACATAAATGAATTGGTCAATGCAACATTTATAGGAGAGAAAATGCCTTCTTTTCACGGAATAACCCATTTGGGATTGTTTTGATAAGGCATTTGATTTATTTGAAAGTGGTAGTTTACATAGTTTAGAAAAACAAGATTTAAATTTTATTGGTACAAAGTACTTAGAAATATTCATGGGTTTTTAGACAAACAAAAAATAGAACTAACAGATTTATTGGCAAAAGGGTCTATTTCCCTCTTGAAAACCCTTGGGTACAACAATATGGATACTTGGTGCAAAAAGGTGAAGATAGAAAGTAACATATTATAAAAATTGTAGATTATTTTAGAAACCATGATTTGACATTACCACCAAAAAAAACAATCACACCTAAAGAGGTAATAGAGCATTATACAATTTCTATGAAAAGTTTGAAGATTTATGTGTCCTGATTGAGGTATTTCAAAAAATAAAAAAGGTTGGGAAGCATTATCTCAAGATTCATTAAGCATATTTAAAAAACATCTATATAATGATGGAAGTTAGCTTCCTAAAATAGATACAAAAATATACAATTACCATTTTAGGTCCCCATGTCTTTGGCCATCTATTTTAGAATATTTTAGTGAAATTTTCATTATTGGTGTAAACACCGATTTGATAATTATTGATCTTTTGAATCTCATTGAAGTTTGTAAGGAAGAAAATCTTCACCTATTTTTTATGCATTGATTGATAAAGTTATCATTGGGGCCTTCAATGTATTCATCATTCAAAAACTAGAACATTTTTTTGGCTTTTAGACCTCTCTCAAGAATCTACATGTTGGTGATTTCCATTGCATGCAAAAAATGATTGTCATATTATGGGGTCTAGATAGTGATGGATTCAATTTGGTTCATATTATAGGTATCAAGTTTTCTCAGGATCCCACTAATTTTTAGTTTCAAGATTTCATTTTTCATTCACAACAAAGTAATTAGAAGAAGGTTTTGACATGTAAAAATGTGTACCAACATTTTAAATGATTGGTTCACACAAAATAGGAAGGCCATTTTAAAATGAAATATATAACATCTTTTGGGAGAGACTTATCTCTACTTTTAACAATTCAGATACATGTGATGTGTTAGGGGTATATAAAGATTTAGATTGGTGTGTGCTTATACAAAATTGTAAAGAAATTTATCTTACATTACAAAAACTAAAGAACAAACAATTTTTAATATTTAATTTCAAAATTATTTGACAAATTCAAAGTAACCAATACAAGAACAATCACTTCGATCAGTACTAGGTACATCACATTTTTAATTTATTTTATAATCATGCTTCATTTTCCAAATATAACATCTTAACAATCCTTCAGTGTGTATGTTTTATTTTTCAAAATTAACAACTTCATAATCTTTTGTTGTATAACACTAATGACATTACATTCAAATGATGAAATAATAATAATGAAAAATAATATCAATGAACATGACACATTGAAATTTGAGGAAGGTAAGATAAGATCATGAATATTTTTTCAATTATATAATTTTTTATTTATCAAATATTTATAATACTGAAAAAATATTTCTTCATCTATTTAGGTCTCAATTAAAATAGTTCACAATGTAGCTCTATAACTTTGTGTCTCTAACACAACAACCCATGACACAGTTCTGTAGGTTGTTACCTCCATGAAAACAACACAAGGTAAAACTATACAACAAGACACATTTTTAAAATATAAATATCAAATCAATTAATGATGAGAATTTTTAGTTATTATAATATATAATACCTTGTAGGGAATAAAGAACCAAAGGTTCAACAAAAGAGTGCACCCATGTAAACTAAAAAAAGGCAAAAAAAGATGAAAAACCCTTTCAATAAATGTGTAATTATATAATTACATACAAGTCTAGATTATATTAATTATATTTATTTATTTAAACACATTAAAATTAAATTTTTCTTCATAGATAGGAAATTGTAGAAGATAATAAAATTTAGACTTGCATCAGCTTGGGATTTGAAAGTGTGGGTTCATTTTATTGTTGTGTAGACTTGAATGTGGTTGTATTTACCCATTAAAATGTTGTTTACATGTTTAATTTACCCAGTTTAAAACAACACAATATGTTCTAAACTATGTCTTCAAGACAATTAATTTTCATGTAAGTATCCATATGATCTTTATCAATAGAAAAACAATAAAGTATATTGTGTTAGAAATAATTATATTTTTATTGATTTAAATAATTTTTAAATTGATGTGTCTTATTGGAAGTTTATGAAGGGGGTTCAAATATTAAGGTGTATATTCATTTGAAATTAGTGATAGTGAACTTCAACTTAGAAGAGTAAATCCTATTTTGTTTACTATGATGGGCTGTATAAACATATAAATATATATTGGTATGCATAAGAACAACTAATAATTTCATTACTATAAGAATATAGATGTTGGTTGATCAATGTTAAATTTATATCAACGTCTATGGGAAATGAATTATGGCAAAACAAGATTGTTTCAAAATATGATAAAATTATGGTCAAATTATAAGGACTCAATATTAACATTTATATGCCTATGTATGTTACAAAATTGGTAATAGAAATGGTACATTTGTGTATAATGAGTATAGTTACATGTGACTAAGCATGCATTTATTTTTATATATGTTTATATGAACCTTTATAATATTTAAGGAAATACAAAAAAAATGCATCAAGTGAAATGAATTATGTTTATATGTTACAATATGAAATATAAATCAAAAGCACAACAACGACTATCTAGTAATGTGTAAAACATTTTATTAGAAAATTTCCATGTTATATTTATTATAATATAATATTTTTAATAAATTATTCATTTATTTCTTAACAAATTGTAGACACTTCAAAGGAGGAGCTAAAATTGACTTCTAAAAAACTATTAATTTTGGGGTTGGATGACTTATTATTTGTTATGCACAAAATAAAAGATATGCAAATGAATGATACAAGAAAGAAATAAGATTATAAAATATGTCATACTACATTGAAGGTCATTCCAAATAAATTTTGAAGGTGGCACTATAGTTTTTTTTCTCACGTTGGCATTTGGACAATGATAGAGGACAATCATTTGAGGATACTCATTCAATCCAGGGGTTACATAAGTTAAAATTGCATGTTTATGTGGGGGAAAATATATTTTAATCCATTAAATATAAACATAAAAAAAATTGGATGAATTTATTTTTAATGAGACCTTTGGAGATGATTTTTCAATTACCAACATGTTGTTCATTGATTGTAATTCTCAGAATTGTGTTACAAATCAAAAATTGAAAATGAGTTATGTTAGATCAAGTAGAAATATTAGAAATGGAAGTCAGAAAGAGAAAAAGGATTAGAAAATCAAAATTACATTTATCATCACATTCTTAGGATAAAGCAAAATATACATGCCAATAGCTATGAAACAATGTTTAAGAAGATGTAACTTCTCCATATTATGATTCTTTCAAGTGTATTTATTTATTATAAATAATAATTATAGTAATAAACATTATCATCATCAACTTTATACAAATAAATTCTAAATTATTTCAAATATAGTTAAATTAATTTCAAATTAATTGATTCTAATTTAGAATTACTTTGATTTGGTTAAGTGTAATTTGATTTATAGTTTGAGATTTATTGAAAGTATTGAGCTAGTTCCAAGTTTCGAAGTTAATCCCCTTGCAAGTGGATACTCCATTGGTTTACCTTGAAATTACTCAAGTTGATCCATTAATATATTGACACCTGCTTATAAAGATCTTCCCAATGAATAACAAATAATTCTCAAGATATTTTATTACGTAGATGAAATAATTGCTTATTATGTTTTCATCCATAATTTGGCCAGTCAAATGGTGCCATGTGTTCCGAAAATGAAAGTTAATTTAAAAGATCAATGATTGGTCTAAATACCCAGAAGGGTGCCATGAGTTTGAAATAATATAATATAATCAAAATGATATGCTCCCAAATGGTTTTAAATAATTTAATTTATTTGGAATATAGAAAACATATTTATGGAGAAAATATTCTCCACTCCACTTTAGTGGGTATAACTTCAAATTGTTTAAAATAACCTAATTTAATCAAAATGATATATGCTCAAATGGTTTGAAATAGTCAATTTATTTAGAATAAAAATTTATTTTTGGAGAAAATCTTCTTCATTCCATTTTATTTAAAATAGCCCAAATTTATTCAAAGTGCTCTATGCCCTAATTCTTTGAAATAGTTCATATTTTAAATATAACAAATTTATTTTTGGATAAAATTATGTTCACTCCACGTTAGTGGGTATAAGTCCATATTATTTAAAATATCCCAAATTATTCAAAATAATCTATGCCCAAATGGTTTGAGACACTCCAATTTATTTAGAATATAGGAAATTTATTTTTTGGAGAAAATTTTCTCCACTCCACTTTAATAGGTATAAGTCCAAATTGTTCAAAATAGTCTAATTCATTCATAATGATCTTAGCATAAATAGTTTGAAACAATCCAAATTATTTGGAATATAAGAAAATTAATTTTGGAGTAATTTTTCTCCACTCTACTTTAGTGGGTATAAGTCCAACTTATTCAAAATAGTCCTTAAAGAGGTAAAGCCCCAATGTGTTGAACATAAATTAATTCAAATTAAACATTAATATTACATAAGATAAAGTATATTATATAAATAATTGATCTCCTAAAATTAGGGAGTCAAATATCATATTCATATCTCCCATAGTCTCTCATACTATCCCCTAAATCTCTCATAATCGTATCTTCCACAATCTCTCTCCTAATATCTCTCAAAAATACTAAAAACTCCTATTCTAATGTGATTATTACTCATGTAACAATCACTGATATTATTTTCTCTATTTATTATTTTCCACACACACACTAATTAACTAATATTATACTATGAAGTGCCTAAGTCCTAAGCACCCATGTGAGGACTAATCTTAGGAAAATTCTCAAGGCTACCCTCACCTCCTCATTTACTACTACAAAACATCCTTGAATGTCATGTTATTACACTTGCTCCAACATTATAAATAGATATATCTAGACCTAAATCTATAATCTTTGATGGGAATGTATTGTGCGAATATCACTAGTGTGTTGGACATTCCAATAATAGATCCATGAATCTCAATCAAATAATTCAAGACCTCATTGGAGAGAATATTATTGATGTTGGTACAACTAATGAAGAAGCTAGGACATAAACATGTTAGGAAATATTAGTATGAATATTTATTATTATAATATATTTGGTTAGTTGTTAAAATAGGTTGTTTGTTAGGTATATTGTTGTATGTTACAAAAATATTATGCATATAGGTTTATGCATATTCATAGGGATATTATGAGAGATTTGTGGTGATACGGTTCACCATCTTTATAAGAAATACATTCATATATATTTTTAAACACTCAAATGAATATGTAATAGAGAAAATAATTTATAGTGTGATAAATATATTATTATTTCTATGTTCTCTGGATTATTTCTATGTTAATTATATGTAGATTTGAACTAGTCTCATTATCTAGTAACAAAACCTATTAATATGAGTATGTAAAATCCATGGAGGTTTGATGTCATTCACGAGACATTTATTAGTTTTGTTAATGCCTTGAATAGTGTAAAATTATATATTATAATTCACAATCAATCTACCTTTTCTGCTCTCATATGATTATTTTCACATGTCGTATCTCTATCATTATTTTGTTAAGCCTATGTGTTCATCATAGATGAAAAATAATTCATTTTTTTCATTACATTTAAATCCTCCTAAATTCATTTTGAGTGATATATTATTTTAAGCATAGTCACTATGCAAATTCATTATTCGAGAAGGAAATTTTTTATAATTAAGAGATCCAATTGGAAGGTGATATTCTAGCACATAATATTTATCTAATCACATTACATGGATTTTTATTGACTAGTGCTCAATACTACATTAATCTCTAGGTATAGTGTTTGTCATTTCTATGCTCGCATCTGTGAATTGGCTTGGAATCAATTATGTTGAAATAAGTAATGGATAATAGAAATGTGATAGAATCCTGGTAATAGATAGCCATGATTTTTGTTCCATGTTGGATCTATTGATTTTATTTCCATTTTATCCCTTCATATATTTATTTTTTACATTTCCATTTGCATTAGATTTTGAGAAAAGAACATATCTACACTCTACAATGTTGTGTCTCATTCAACCATGATATGGTGTTGTTGGCATGATCCATCCCAACTAGCACAATATTACCTTAGCTTCATACACCAAATATAGCCCAAACATAACATTGAATCCATCACCCACACTTCCTTAGATCTATTCATCTATCCAAATAATGCAAATCTTTCACATATTGATTGCATCTAATGTTTCCCTTATTTCAAGGCACTCAGTATCCATTGTTGTGATTTATCAAATTGATGATTAAACATTATGTTTGGTCAAAGCACAATAAATATAGGTAAATATTTAGATGTGAGGTTCAATCTTCCTCATAAGTGTAGGTTAATGTGTCATGCTACATTTACTTTCTAATGATAGATTATAACTATATTAGAAATTAAAATTAAATCAATAATGTTGTTAATAAATGGCTAAAAATTACATAGGCCAATAGTTTATTAATTTTTCTAGTCATTATTGGTTGTGTGTTTATATATTTGAGTCATTGTGTATTTATTTATCAAAAAATCTCAAAATGCCAAGACTTTTTAGAAAGTTGACATTGTCAAAAATGTAAAAGTGTCTAGTAAAGTGGTTGTTTTAATTAGTCATTTGTTGGTTTTTTAAAAATGTATTCAGGTGTCATTTTGAAAATCATAAAGTCAAAAACCATAATGGAGTGTCAATTATTTGAGTCCTTTTTTGGTTTTAAAATGTCAAAAGAGTCATTTTTAAGAGTGTGTTAAAATTGTCAAGATCAAATTTTTTTCCTTGTAATGGATGTAATTTTGGGCGAACCCGATATCTAATTTTAAAGTCATATGTATAAATTATAGGTGGGTATTGTATTAAAAATGACATAAATATGAGCTTCAAGATGTCATCAACTGATTACTCAACTTATTCTACTAGAGGCTAGAGGAAAAATGAGGATGGATGGCACTTATACCTCTCATTAGCCACTAATGATGGGGTACCATTTTGCAGTAGTGGTAATTTATATTTTTTGCAATTTTTCTATAGCATTAAATAAGAACAAAATTTTATCCTTGATTATGTAATTATCAAATTTAATCCCATAAAAGTGTGATAGTACAATATATACAGACCACCAGTACTAAAGCAACAGATGTTCTTGATAAAAGTAGTTGGTAGGAGTGTTCCCACTATTTTTTGATTGGTTGGATTGATGTTTCTAGATTTGGTTGATATAGTTACCTTTACATGGTTGGTGGTTGATACATGTTACCACCTTGGAGGAGGTTCCCATGATTGGTTGATAGTGTTCCCATTTCTTGGTTGATTATTTACCGCAATCAAAGTGTAAGGAAGTAGCACGTACGAAGGCTAAGACATGTGTATGTTGCTTAGATAGAAGATGGAATTTCTCCCCATATTCATACTAAGGGGGTGAATTTTAATAAATATTAGTATGAACATTATTTATTATAATATATTTGGTTATTTAATAAAATAGGTTGTTTATTACATATATTGTTGTATTTTGCAACAATATTATGCATATAGGTTTATGTGTATTCATAGGGATATGAGGAGAGATTTGTGATGATATGGTTCAACCTATTTATATAAAAAAAATTCCTATATATTTTTAAACACTTGAATTAATATGTAATAAAGAAAATAATTTAGAGTGTGAGAAATATATTATTATTTTTGTGTTCTCTCCATTATTTGTGTTAATTGTATGTAGATCTGAACCACTCTCATTAAATCAAATGACAATGCCAACCTTAAAATTTATAAGGATCCATTTACATATCATGAAGTACAAGATAAAAATAAAAAATATGAAGTAAATTATTCATATAATTATCATCTTCCTCCATATTCATATGGACATTCACTTGATAACATCATTAGAATTATAAGCAAATTAACATCATGGCCATCTATTACATTTGATTATTTGAAAATTATTGATGATGATTCTAATAGACATGCATTATTCATTAGAGAATATGTTTTCATCTGAACAATTCATAGTGATATAATATATAATATATTAAGTTAAAATGTGTGCACTATAACACTTCTACAATCTTTTAGTTAAAAGGAGCAAGATATACAACATTTATATAGAGTTGTGAAGGAATTTTATGGTAATACACACGATACTCTTGGGAATATTTTTTTAAATTTACAAGTGGGACCTATAATATTTCACACTCCTTTATTATTATTATTATTTCCAAGCACATGTGTCTTTGATATGTTATAAGGGAGACCTTAGGTGCATAAAATCATATCAATCTCTTCTATAGTTTACAAATGTTAAAGTATATTCATGATAATCAAGTGGTTAAAATTTTAGGCATTTAATATGAATATATTATGAAACCATAGTCACCTAATCATACTCCAAAATAATTAGTTGGAATATTTATTGAGTAAATTGGTAATGAATTGGTATATACAACTATTTAGGGTAATGGTTTACATCAAAGATACATATATTATAAAATTAGTTTTTGCACCTGCTTATGAGTATGACCATATTTCAGTTCCTTCACATAGTCATGAGCATGATAATATTTAAGTTTATCCATATATTATTTAGAAAAATGTTATTCCATATGAACATGATGATTTGGATATAAATAACAATAGATGTAATCCTTAGCAATAAGTGATGCATATTACACGGTCTTTACCTAACACAAAATCAAAAGTGATTCAAAACACTCCTACAAAGGTATAAGTTATTACATAATATCCTTCCATGAATGGGGATAAATTTTATAATATATATATATATATATATATAAGTAGTGATTTAGAGGGTTACTATACAACACATGATTCTCCTTCAGATTTAAAATCTTGTATATTTGGCACATCTTCTGTTGCACAGGAGCTCACTCCTTATCAAAGAGTTAGATACACATATGAAAATCCTTCATGGATTTTTATTTATTATTAAACATGATTTATCTCTCATTTATTATTTAATTATTAAATTTATGGGATTACATAGACATGTTTTCCATATATGTTATGCATGCACCTATATTGGTAGAATTTCATTTTCCTTCTTTCTTATCATGCTTTATTTCAAATACCTTGTTGAGGGTTATTCAAAATCCCCATATCCTTATGATTTTTGAACACACTTGTATTTTTATTATTAAATTTTTTAAAGAGTATATTTATACATGATTTACTTTCCAAATATGGAAAAAATGAAAAAACATTCATATATGCTTAAAAAGTACAAAAACATCAAAATATTTTAAAATATCAAAACCATGACTGGTAGACATACTTTCATGTTGTTATATTACATATTTTCATATGTCATATATTATTATGTTTAGAATATATCATATTTAAGTACATTTTAAATACATAATTCTTCTCACAAGGTATCTAAGTGTAAAATAAGACACATTTTTGCAGAAGTAGATGCTATTCATACATAGAAAAATATGCCCCAATCAAAAATATTTTATAAAATAAAAAAGGACAGAGCTACACTAGTTAGATGATAGAACACTTTGACTCTATCCTATATTATGGTATTATACCTATTCATTTTACATCTCTAATTTCAACTAAATCATAATCATAAAGACTTATTATAGATATTCTAATTACACATCAGACAATGCATTTTGATATTAGTTAAATCTCAAACTCAAGGTTTACTCTTCCATGGTTTCGATGTTGATCTACCCTTTTACCCAACAACGTTACTTAATTTGGGGCATCCCATTATTCTAGACAAACACTCTTATAGGTTTATTTATCCAAAAACCTCTATTCCATGTTTAGCTATAAAGAAAATATGTTTCCTTTTCATTATTACTTTACATGTCTCATACTAAATATGTTACTTGCCAACTATTATACATAGACACATATGATAAAAGTGTGTTAATTTTAATTTTTTCTATGATTATTTCATCATACGACATGATTTAACTTCCTTACATCTTGTATATGGCCTTTGTCATAGTGTATGTTCAACATGCATCCTATTGCTTGTATGGCATAATCATTCCTTATGAGTGTAGCTTTTGGCCTTATATGTTTGTGTTACATTCACATGTCCCTTGTATTCAACCTTTGGGCCTCATATGTGACATATATGCAATCTTTATAACCCTATGTGACATCTTACATGTCCCTTGTATCTGGAATTTATGCCTATTACATGACATTATGTGACTTTTCTTCCATGTTTTTTACCTACTACTATGGTTACATGATGCCTATCATGTACTACTAAGTATATAATTTATATTTATATGGCACCATTATATATATCATGCACATACTACTTATGTGCCTCACATGCTATATCTATTCAATAATATGCTTATAATACATTTACAAGACTTGAAAGTTATTTACATGATTCATACATTAATTTAATGATATATTAAATTATAGTGATGAAAATAAAAAAATTCAAACTTGTTATATGATTCAATGTTACATATCTTACAAAATCACCTATTCATGTGTTATCATACGATTACATATTTCATAAATGCTCTCACTTTTTCTTTTGAGATAAGTGATTTGTAGGAAATATACCTCTTCTCAAAATTAGGGGATCATAGTGGGATTATATACAAACTTTCCCAAGAAATACATTTCATACTTGATAGCTTACAATATGAAAAAATAGAATTTTCAGATTTTGGAGGCATTTAACTTATTTATGCACTCTAATCTTATAACTACTCAAACATAGATACACTTATGTGAAGACTATTAAAAATTTCAAACAATTTTCAAAATATCAATTATAACTATATACAATACATGAGGGATGATATGCATTTTATTCCAAGCTATTACTTTACAAAATTTAGATTTCTCTTTTTCAAGTATCAAAGTTTCAATAATTTAGAGTTTGAATCTAGATCTATTTACAACAATATGATTTGTATTCTCCAAGAGGACCACATTTGAGCTTAATGATGCTCCACATGCTTTAAATTTATCAATCCATGTACTGGTTCCCATATCTTCCTTTTAGTTTAACAAGTAAGCCATGTTTGAGCATAATGACACTCCATGTCTTGTTTTCACTTTAGTGAACCACTTCATTGGATCCCACATCTTCAAAATTATTAAAAATTACTATATGAGGGTTGGAGAATATAATCTCTCTAACTCAAGCATCTTCACTAATTCTTCAAATTGAGACCTGATCATTCTTAATCCACCATAGATTCAACACTTCTCCATATACCTAAACAAGGGGGCATTTACATCTCTATGACAAAGACAAATTATGTATACACACTTAGGTATCATTTTTAATTTACTCTAGTAATTTTATTCATCACTAGGATAAAGAGGGAAAAATATAGACATTGAAATTTAATCAATAAATACTTGAGAATGTTTTTCCTTGACATATTTACCTTGTTTGGTCATTTCACCATTTCAATAACCCAAAATATCTAATAAATCCGTCAAAGTATTATAATTACTATATCTATCTCCTATAATTACATATTACATCCCTATTAATCCTTATTTATCATTTACTTCAATGTCACTTTGGTATCTAAAACCTTTGTGATTGCTGAACAAAAACACACTATCTAACAAGGGCACAATGCAGCCTTGTCTTGTAGTGTGGTTGTGTCCACAATGATCTAATGATCATATTTTCAAAATGACACACTTTATAATATATTTCCTATGCAAAAAAATAGGTATATTATGAAAAAAATTAAGAATATTTTCCTATAAAATCACATCAAGGCTCACACTTGAACATAACTATCTCAATAAAAAAGGTATCTATTTTATGACTTTAAAAGCATCTATCTTCTAAGTAAAGATTCCTATTTCAATTATGTCACAATACCACATTAGTTATAAAAGTATAAAATTATTCTATTTCAAGTATAAATTTTCAATCATTCTAATCAAAATCTTGTCAGTTGCTATCAAAACATCAATATACATAGGTACAAGATCTAGATGTGGAATATAGTACCAAAATCACAAATGCCAAACATAAGATGTACATAGGAGGACTTCACAAAAATGAAAAAAACTCACAAATATTATTCATTTATTAATAAATAAGTTAACCCAATACAATGTCTCTCTCCTCTTCACTTCTTCTCAGAAACATTTATTTACAAAACCCAAATAATATTTAAATATTGTAATATAATGGAATGTATTGAAATTTGTTGGAATGAAAAATTTTACTATGTAAAATCAAATATAAATGGAGTGAACCATTTTTACCAATGGGTTAAACATCCCACATAATTTACAATAATAAACTTCATAACTATATATTTTATTATCCTTTTATGCAAGTATTAACCGACATAGTGTTTAAATAATAAAATATATTATTATTATTTTACATATGTAATTTGTATTAATGGAATTATATATACCAATAACATTAAATGTTTTCAACACTTCCCATTAATTATGAGTTGGGGTACATGTTGTAAACACATTTATACAAAAGTATTTATATGTTGTAAACCATCTACGATGAGTTTAGGATGCATCTAACATTTGTAGGAATTAGAATCCATAAACTATTTAGAGTAAGTTTGCTAGCATGATCATGATACTACATCTTATAGTTTCTCATGAGTAATCAACCAAACATTTTGGATCCTTTTATACTATAATTACATCCACTAAAACATATGATTTTAAGTAATGGGTACACTACAAACTCACATATGGTGAAATTTAAAAAAATCACATAAAGTGACTTATTACAATGATTTTAAAAATTGATAAGAAGTATAGATAATAAGAAATAAATATATGGCCATTAGGAAGTGGTATTATGATGCACACTCCTCTCAATGGAAACTTTGAGAGGGCCAAAATTTTACAAAACTTATAAAAATTGGTAGCACCAAGAGGTTTTATGAATATATCTACCACTTGTTCATTCATAAGACAAAAATGGAGATAAAAATCACCATTGAGGACTTTATTTTAAATAAAATTAACATGAAATTCATTATGATTAGTTATTTAGTGTTGCACTATATTTTTTGCTAGAGCTATATAAATTTGATTATAATGAAGAAGAGTGGTATTGTGATAAACTTCAAATGAAGTTATTATAACAACCTTCATAACCACATGGTTTTTGAAATATATTCTATAATGCTTATATTTTGTGCTTTTGTAAAGAGATAGAAACAAGAGGTTATTTTTTGTTGATCTAAGTGATAAAACTTGCATCAAACTTAAAAACATATCTAGAAGTGGATTTTTGATCTATAATATCACCAACATAGTCAGTATTACAATGAATATTTAAATTAGCATTATCAATAGAAAAATAATATAAATCAAAATTTACAATTTCTTTGATATATCTAAGTATCCATTTTGATAATTTCCAAGATCCAAGTATGGATCTTGCATGAATCTAGAAGAAATACCTACATCAAATGAAATATCTAGCCTAGTAATACTTAGATAAATCAAACTACCAATTAGTTGTTTGTAAAAGTAGGGTTAGCTTTATCACAAACAAATTTTGGATCAAGTTTTATAAGAAATTTAATAGGAGTATAAGTAGTCTTACAATCAATCATATTAAACTCAACAAATAAGTTATGTGCATACTAAGATTGAGATACAACAATTTTATTTTTATCCCAAAATACAACCATTCTTAGAAAGTGATAAAGAATGCCTAGATTAGTCATTTCAAAAGATTGAATTAGTTTATATTAATATTTAAGAATTAATCTAATTTTATTTTTAATAATAAGAACATGATCAAAATATAATACAATTAATCTAAAATGACTGTTTTCAATTTTTACAAAGAGATCATTATCATAATAATAGTTAGAGAAACCTAATTTTTAAAAATAACTAGTTAATTTAGAATACCAATTTCGAAGAGCTTATTTTAAACTATAAAGAGATTTATTGAACTTACAAACATAATGTTCTTTGTTAGTTTTAGTGAAACCTTTATACTGAGCCATGTATATTTATTATTCTAGATCACCATTTAGGAAGACATTTTTGACATTCATTTGGTATATAATCCAATCATTCTAAGTTTTAAGGGCAATAATCAATCTAAAAATACTTATTTTTATTATAGGAAAAAAAATTTCAACATAGTGAATCCTAAGTTTTAAGGTAAAACCACAAGTAACTAATCTATCTTTAAGTTTTTCAATTTTAAAAATTGAATTGTATGTGATTTTATAAAGCCACTTAGAACCAAAAATATGCCTCTTAGGTGGAGGCAAGACAAGATCTCAAGTCTCATTTTTAATTAGGGATATTTATTTAACTTGAATAGAAAATTTTGATCTATTGTACTGAATAAATTCCTCAAAATATTGAGTTTTACATCCATACAAAGTCATCAAAGTATAATAGGTGTGTTGAATCCTAATTATTTTATTAATATTATCCATATTAGATGACTAAATTAGGGATTCAACCCATTCAGGTCTTCTAGTTTGAACATAAAATGGATAAGGTTCCACATCAAACTCTATGTTATCCTAAATTAGATCAAATTACTCTAAGACATCACTTTATTCACAAGGAGTAACATAAGAGTCAGATTCATTGAAAGAAGCAAACTAAGGGGGTTATATAGAAGACTCAAAAAAAAAATCTAGGATTTTGACATTACTATTCTAAATGATCTATCATTTAGATGGATCATAAATTATTAATCCTCTAATTTTTCCTCTATAATCTAAGAAAATACAAGAATACGAAGTAGGACCAAGTTTATTTCTCTTTGCTTTAAGAATAAAAATGGGATCATGACTACCAAATATCCTAAGGTAAGCAAGACTTAGTTTATTATTACACCACATTTATAAGGGTGTATAGATATGAAAATATGTATTAATATATATATATATATATATATATATATATATATATATATATATATATATTAATACATATTTTCATATCTATACACCCTTATAAATGTGGTGTAATAATAAACTAAGTCTTGCTTACCTTAGGATATTTATATATATATATATATTTTAATTCACACCAATATTCATGGCTTTGTCCCACAAAAAATTAAGAACATTGTTCTAGCCATTTTAAGGATGGTTTAATTTTTTATTTCAACATTTCTATTTTATTGTGGGGAATATTGAGTTATTAAATCTAATTCTACATTACAATTAATAAAAAATAAATAAAATTATTTATTAACATATTCATACCATTATCAATTTTTAGTGTTTTAATAGAAAAGCTATAATAATTTTCAACTAAAGCTTTAAATTCATCAAATTTAGATGATACATCATAATTTTTATTAATATATATATATATATAACAAGACCAAATCATCCTAGAGTAATCATCAATGAAAGTAATATAGTATAAATAATTTTTAAGATAATATACTTTTAGAGGTCCTCTAACATCACTATGAATAAGCTCTAAGGGATGAGAGGAGTTATCATCATGATTTTTAAAAAAGGGTTTAGCGTGATACTTACCATGCAAGCAACCCTCATGCATTTCATGATGAGAAGAAATAATAGGAAGACCAACTGCAATATAATGAAGAGACATATCATATAAACTTATAAAATTAACATGATCTAGTCTTTCATGTCAAAATTGATATTTTTTTCTACTTTGTGATGAAAGACAACATGCAGAAGAAGTATAACACTTATATAATCAATTATTTTGAATTCATTCAGCAATCAAAAAACCAAATTGATTTGCAATAAACCATTTATTATTATGGAGAGTTATTATGTAATTATCATTTGTAATTTTATAAAATGATAATAGATTTTTCTTAAGTTTATGAACATAAAAACACCATTTAAGAATACATTTACAAAATTTGCTTTTCTTTGTCTAGTAGCTTCTAGAAATGAATTATCACCTAAATAAATCCTTTTACTCATATATTTAATGTCAAATAAAATATTTGATAAACATGTCATGTGATGTGACCTCCACTATCTAAAATGCATTTATTATCGTTAGAAGAAAAGAAGGCAACATGTAGTGTAATAGTGTTACATTATGATCTTGATTGCCATTTTGATTTTGGTTTTGATTTTTCTATTGATTATGATTACAAAATTTATTTCCTTTATTATTTTTATAGCTTTTGTTATTAAGTTTGTTTTTGTATTTGTAATAGCCCTCCATTTTATGCCTAAATTTACCACATATATTACAATTTCTATTAAATTTGACTTTAAGATTCTTGTTTCCATATTTATTATTTCCATGTTTTCCATTGGTATGTGTTTAAAAAACACTATTAAGTGTGAGAAGTGCCTGAGTGGCATTCTCTTTATAATGAAAATTTGACATCACTTGTTTTTATTGAATAAGAAGAGCAGATAGTGTAGTGAGATCCAAAATGTCTTGTTCTATTTGGTATATAAAATTAATAATAAAAATGATATTATGAAACTTTCATGAATATTCAACTAAATAATAAAATAAAAAATCTGATCTTGAATAATATTAAAATTACAACCATATAACTGATATTTAATGTTTTTAATCTTTACAAAAAAATTAACTTATTTTTCATCACCTTTAATGGGAATACTAAACAATTTAAGTACAATTTTAATAATTTATTAGAGATGAATTCCCTCATGCATAGATTCATGAGTTTTTATGTATTGTTGGGTGACTCTTGATTTCCAATATGGAAAATAAAATCATCCTTTACACTCCTCAAAATGATTGACATAGCTTCTTATGATTTTTGTTGAAATGCATTGGTAAGTTTGACCATGACATGTCTCCATGATGGGAGTTTTTCAGTCCCAACAAAAATATTTTAAATTTTCTAAGCCATAAAATCATCTTTAATATGAATTTTCCAAATATTATAGTTTGATCCATTCAACATTTGTGACTTATCTAGCATACAATTTAGAGAAGCCATAACTTCTCTTCAAAATTTGACACTTTCTAGTTTTTGTTTTATACTAAAATGACAATAAAAAAGGTTTAAAAAATAAAATTTTATAGTTTATTATTGTAATAAAAATAAATATTTTAGTGTTTAAAAAATAATAATCACTTAACTATATGCAAAATAATTTCAAAATTCACAAAAAATCGTAACAATTTAAAAGGTCACAAGTGTTGCAAGAAGTCTTTTACAAGGTATAAAGAATAAAATAAAATTTTAATTAATTATAAAGTACAAAAAAAGGTTTGACAAAAAACATTAACAAAAAAAGGTTTAGTGTGTTTTAAACCTTGTACCTCTCTTTTACAAGTATTTTATGAAACTACAATTACCAACTCCCTTTCCATAGTTTATGAATTATAAATGCATGATATGTTATTTAAATTGTATTTTTATAATTTTATTTAAATAAAATAAATAAATAATTAAAATTGCATGCAAAATTTTATTACATTACTTTTAATTTTAGGTTAAAACTAGTTTGGAAAGCGGATCCCCCCTTTGTTTACATGGAATTTATATTATTTATTAAAAAAGACATTTAATAAATAAAGTTTTAAAATTATATACTTACCATTGAACACATCTAGGTAGCCATGGTGTAGAGATAGAGACAAGGGAACGATAATGTGTTTGTAGGAGGTTAAACCAAGATTTGAAAAAACTGTACAACCCTAAAAAAACTCCATGTGATACTAAATGCAGTCAAAATTATTTTGTTAAGTCTAAAAATGATTTTTTAATTATTTTCAGCCATACCATGCCATATAAACACACTCTAAGAGGAATATTTTTAACAATAAGTTTGATTTTAATGCTCCATAGGCTCTGCATAGAGGTTTATTTAGGAAAACTACTGGAGATCCACCAATTAGAAATAAGCTACAAGTAACATAGGTATTAAAATTAATTTTTAGGCCACACATGTCATACTAAGGCCATATAAGCACACCACATAGGTTTTTTATTACTTGTTGAGTGTTTTTTTTTGTAATTTTATAGAATAATATGCCAATTATATGAAAATTAGGGTCTAAACATAGTTTAAAATAGGTTCTATGTATTAGACCCAATTACTGCACCATCCATGGGTTATACCACATGCTCCAAAGCAAGGCAAAGATGTGCACAGAAGGTCTAAACTGATCCACAAACCAAATAAAAAACTATTTAAAGGCAATAACAATTGAAGATAGCTCTTTCCAATCAAAAGCACAAAAAATGATCTATTACCATATCAAAACTAAATATACACAGGCACAAAATCTAGATGTGAATTATAGTATCAAAGACACAAATGCTCAACACATGATGCACATGGATAAAACTCATAAGGAGGTAAAAAAACCCATAAATATTATTAATTTATTAATAAATAATTTAATATAATACAATATCTTTCTCCTTCTCACTTATTATTTGAAACACTTCTACATAGAACCCAGATAATATTTAAATATTGTGATGTGTTTTAATTTGTTTGACTAAATGATTTTAATAGGTAAAATCAAATATAAATGGAGATGTTGTAACCAACATGTTCAACCTCCCACAAAATTTTCAATAGTAAACTCCATAACTATATATTTTATTATCTATTTACACATGTATTAACCTATGTAGTGTTTAAATAATAAAATAAATTATATTTAATTTACCTATGTAAGTTTATTAACTTAATGTATTAATGGAATGATATATACCAATAACATTAAATTAATCCAATAGTTTCATTCACATAATATTTCATATAGGGAGAAATACATCACCTTGAGCCTTTCAGGCTATGGAGGCATCACTCAGTTAATAAGGGGTTTTTTGAGGATAGATCAATCATTCCCACATCCCTTTTTTTTCCCCTTTGTATTTCATCTCTTTTTTGAGCTTGTGAAGGATTAGGGCATTGATTTTTAAAGTATTTTACATGTCAAATTAATATTTACACAAAATAGGTCACTTAAGATAGAGGAGAACAAGACTAGATTTATAAATCGCATGCATACTTTATCTTCACAAAACCACAGAGGTAGACAACAACAAGTAATTAACTTGTCCACCATCTACCCTCTTATCCAAATAAATGTAGTGGGTCTCTATTATAATATATGTTGATTCTTCTATAGCATTGGGTAGAATTGATGTTTGAAATTCATTATTTGGTCCACAAATGATCTCCAAATTTCTATCTTATTGATAAACATGTCATTGGTTTAAAAGGGTCTATATACACATATGTATGTATGTATGTTGAAGTAAGGTCATATTATAGGAAAATATATTAGAAACACTGAATGAATGAAAAAACATGTTTATATAAAAGTCATTAGGGTAAATTTAAATTTTTCTTTTTTTAATTAGAATCTTAAATTTAACCAATAACATTTTACGAATAAAAGAATATTAGTATTAACCATACAATGTAAATAAAAAATAAAAAAATATAAGTAGAAGACATCAAATTTATTCCTTGGTATTGTGTGTGAAATTTTGTGAAGTAAACAACTTTTAACTCTTTCAATCAAATAAATAAGTTTGTAGTGCTTTATCACCCCTTCTCAACCTTGTAGTACAGGTTTGGAACCTAATGAAAATAAATACTTAAATTGGAAAATTTCTAAAGATAAGTCTTTAAATATATTTCCTTTGGATGTGAAAAAGTAGTGCAATATTTGATAATTTTTTCCCCAATGGTTATAATTAAATTGGCTTGATTTTGGATGGTTTTTTCACTAGTAGATTTCAGGTACTTTTCTTTGTCTTCATATTCAGTTCATAATCCAATTAAATGAAATACACAGAGATTAAATTTATCAAACCTAATAATTTAAATGCATTTAAAATTAGATAAATTTTACATTTAAAAATAAATGAATATTTTTTTAAGTTAAATTTAGCTAGATTTTAAATCATTTTTTGTAAAAGGAAAATTGTCAGGAAACTTTTGTTTTTCAAAACCACTTCAGAATGATAAGTAAATATTCAATTTAATCACACATAAAAATTATATAAAGATGTAAATGTGCTCCTTATATCTTGATAAATACATGAAAACTATTATAAAAATTTATTGCCTCTCACACAAATTTATTTTAAGGCATTTCAAGCCCATTTTGTATGTTAAAAACTATAATCAAATTAATATTCTGAACCACTATTTTCCCACCATGACTTGTTAGTGTTAATTTTTATTCATACAATGGTCAAGTAAAATCATTATGTTCTTATAATATTAAATGTAATGCATAATCATTAAATTAATCCATTGATCTTATCAAATAATTATTTTAGACATTGTTTTTATAGCATTTTTCTTAGCTAGGAACTAATGTGTTAGGGCTAGGGTTTTTATCGTTATTGCATTTGTTCATGTTTAGTATATTATAAATAACTAGTGACTAGTATACACTCTTGATATTATAGAAATTAATTAAAAAACCCTAGTCCAAAGTTAAAATCCATCATCATGACTTTTTGGATATATGTTTAGTTTCTCCTAGCTAGCTCTAGGGAGGCTATTAGTTAGTGATAGAGTATGGAAAAAGCTTTTATCGAACTTAGGTATTAAATGAATCTTGTTATGCATACAAGGGTGTCTTGTTTTAACCCTTCATAACATCTAATTTTGCATGGATTAGTGAACACAATGTTTTCTGCAAGGGTGTTTACCTCAAGCCTAGTCATAAGGATGGATGACAAGGCTAATTACCTTTGAAATATATCTAACAATCATTTTAGTAACAAGTGAACTAAAATAAACCATATTTTTTTCTTATTAACGTGTTCATATCATATATGTAGGTAGTTTGTGAAGTGAGTGTAAGCACTAGTAACTAACTCTTAGGGAACTTTACCTTAACACAAACACTAATAATAATCCTCAAAGGTGATTTTATTTATGCAAGCTATAGTCAATAACCTTAGGTTGTACTTACACTTTTAGTTTTTTATTTTATTTTATAAATTTTTAGTATGCATGGATAAATAGTAGGTGTGAATGTAGTTAGTTGTTACGTTGTGACCAATGTTTTACCTTTAATGAGTGATTTTGGATACTTCTAACTTAATCTTTGTCATTGATAGAGACACTCTCAAGAGACTAAGATTCTTTGAGTAGTGTGAGATTATAATTTTTGTGAGATTTGACACTTATATGCACTCTTTTGAGATATTAATTTTGGGTTAGCACACAAACCTCAAGATGTCAAGGTGACTTATGTAAATAATTGTTGTGAGTGAGTGGTTTGGTATAGAGTATTTACATCTAGAGCTTATAGAAGTTTTATTGAGTTGTAATAGTTACATTTATTTTTATCTTATATTTCTAACCCCTTTCGATGATGACGTCTCTTAGAGGAGAATCTTCGTAATTTCGAGGGGAAATACATCTAACCTTAATTATGAGGATAAAATTTGTACGTTATCCAAGATGTAGGGGCATTAGGTCCTAAGACATATGAAAGGTTAGGGTAGCCTCTCCATCATTCCTCACATTATATTGAGACACTTTTTTTGAGTTAATTGCATATAAAAATTAAATATAACTTTTGGGATCAATTTATGGTTTAAATTTTTTTAACCCTTATATTAAGTTTAGTTTTTATCAATGGTAGTTTCCTTGAGATGAATATAACATTATAAATTTCACTTATATTGCATGCTCCTTGGGAGTGATGCTTATGTAGTAATATAGTATGGAATTATGCTTTAATAAGCCTTGAGGTGTTATCCCTATAAAATGTATTTGTATCCTAATTTAATTATTATTTTTAATTGTGTATGCTGCCACTAGAAGAATGTTAGATTGTCTTCTTACACTATATAAATAAAATATAATATAATTAAGAGAGAACCTATTAATATTATATCATATTTATACCCTTTTAGTGTGATTTTATTCTCTCTTGTAATAAGAATAATAATTCGATACTAGAATATAATCTCATGAAATGCAATAATTTTAAAAGCTACTATTGAAATTAATTCTTACTTTAAGGTGTTTGTATTTCTAGTTTATGGGAAGTCTTGTTGTGGGTTTAGAAAACAAAACAAATGAAAAAACCATTTGATTAATTTTATGTGTCATAAATTTTGTTGTAATGTTGGATGATTGAAAATAATAGTTAAATAATTAAGTATTCTTAATTTAATTAAAAAAATTTATTGTATTTTACTTGGGTTTTCAGGACAAATTTTTTAGAAATTGACACTTTTCACTTAAGGAAAACATTTGTCATTTTCAAGATCACACTATTTTCTAAAGTGGAGGTCTAGGAGTATCTAAGTGTCTTGGTCTTTATGTTTTCCTCTTTATCAACTAGGTGTAGGTGATCTTATGTTAGTCATCTTTAACACCCATTACTTTTATTTTGAATCCATATGGATTAGGAAAATAGAAAGATATAAAAGTGTCAAAAGTATTAATATAATAAGAAAAAGGTAAGGAGAATAAATATCAAAAGTCAAATCACACTAAAATACATGATAATATTTTTTCACACCCCCTATCTTAGTGGAAGCTTAAAGTCCATAGTTGGCCTCATGATAAAATCAAGGTCCATTGGGGTGTTATAGAACAATACATAGGGTATGAAGTATCTTATATGTCATTAGTGCCAACTCATTTATCATGTAAGTACCCAATTTTGATAGAGGAATAAAGACTTATTAAGGTGTCATAGTAATAGGGAACACATTGTTAGACAAAACTCTAAGCTTTCTAGGTAAGGTTTTCTAGGTCCTTGATGTTAAAAACTCTTAGCTTTACCCACCTGATTAGAATGTCTTGTTCTAACTAAGGATTCTTACATCACCATTTTTGCACCTTAATTCCTTATATTTTCATCTTATCATTCCAAATATACATTTGATGGGACATATTGATATATGATCATGCCCATTTTCTTTATGCCTCTTTGTTATATGATCATGCCCCTTTTCTTTACATCTCTTTTTTTTTTAAAACATTTATTTTAGATTTGACTCTTAGCTTTCATTTTTACGACTTGTAGATTTTAAATTTATGTGTTAAAATTTTATACCTTGGGGAATACAATTGAACATTCATAAAAAATACCCATTAATTCCCATCCACATCATCTCCATCATTATAGTTATGAATCTAGATGGTCATGATTTCCAACAATACACTATAGCACAAACATTGATTTTGAGTTTTCATTTATTGAAGTATTTTTTTCCACGTGTCACATATCTTTGTTTGAGTAAGTTATTATATCTCTTACATTGGATATTTTGAAAATAATTTTATTGACTTTCAAGTCATTTTGGTTTGATTCAAGTTTTCAATTATCTTACTTTAGATGCATTTTACATTCATTTAATTTTATTTTGTTTGATTCAAGTCTTCACCCATCTTAATTTAGATATTGTCATATTAATTTTACTATCCATTTTTTATTAAACTTTCATCTTCATACATTGGATATATATATTATTACAAGTTATTTTTATATCTTATGTTTGGTTTTTTATTTTCAATTACCTTACATTTTTATATGATTAATGACTTTCCTTGAAATATTAAACATACCTAATATTATTAGTAATATTTTTTATCTTTCTTACATTGAGTATGTTCTACAATAATTTATCACACATATTTGTTTTTTTTCAATTTTCTATCTACTCATTTAAGATGTCATTTTATATTTAGTTTTTGTTACTTTTAACTATGCATATGCTCACATTTTATAGGAAATAATGAAACATACATAACATCATTACATCATAACATGATATCATAACCATAACAATTTCTATATAAACATTTGAAACCCTATATAAAATTAGGAGTAAAATCTAATGATGTGTGTGTGTGTGTGTGTGTGTGTGTGTGTGTGTGTGTGTGTGTGTGTGTGTGTGCGCGCGCGCGCGTGTGCATGTGTGTGTGTGTGTGTGCATTCATGTGTGCATGCATGAAAACATTTTATTGATAAAATAAAATCATATATGCCGAACTCTATAGTTGTAAGTCACCTTGATCCCTAGGTATAGGAGGTACAACACTAGTCAATGAAGCTACCCACCTATAAGCTCTTAGGGATCGACTCATGTTTATAGTCCTAGATTGTAAATCTTCCAACTATTACTTCACATGAGATATTTGTCTATCTAACTTTATGCTTCAGGAATTAATCCCTCTTTCTCACTCAACACTTGTAACAATGTTAGCCACATGTGTTCCTAACTTTATATCAAAGGCATTTTGACCCAGAACCAGCTACTATCCTAGCACAACATTTCCACCTATCAAAATCAAAACTATAATATTATATGACTCTCATCATTATAGTTCTCATACAACAACTCCAACCAACCTAAACTAGCGAATATGATCCCCTATAAATGGTGTCATAGTATTTTTCATAACTATCATATCAATCTTTAGTAACATTAAATCTAATATCTCAAGATGAGTACCCTCAATCATGGCTTACCATTATGTTTTATCTACCACATGATGTGAAAAAGTAAAAAAAATAAGTTTAAAATCCTGATATATATCAAAATCATGATAAATCTATCACTTTTACCTATATTGTGTATCTATAAGACTATAAAACAAAGTGACAATAACATAAATACATAGTTATAACTAGATGTGGGTGTCCTAAAAATACATTCTCCTCATTTGTCATGTTGTTGATGATAAGCTCATCCCTTATTGTTAGTTCCCATGAGATCCCACCCACCTCTATTATTTCACCACTACGACCCAATGCCCTGATGACCTTTATCATCATAAAATGACCCATCCATATATTCTCACTATGGAAATATCTACCATGTGTGCATCTATTTTAACACTACCATCCTCCTCTATCTTCTCTACTTATCATTTCTAGTGTGCTATCCTCCTAACCTGAGGTACATAACAAGTTGTCAAAATTAGGAAATCTATTGGTGGACCTTTTCCCTCTATTTCTCTTAGCTCCCTATCATGTCTCACCTAATTAGTTTGGATAGCTTGTGGCACTGTTGGGTGATACTAAATTAACTAACCTAAAACCTAGGCACACTAATGAGGATCTATCCACCATGTATAGTGGTCGATGGTCACATTTCATCCATGTGCCCATATTGTGGAGGGCCATGTTATGCATGAGTCCATAGTCCTTTCATATGGGTAAAAAATATTTTATTTCTTTACACAGTCTCTAAGGTCAGTTGTGTTAGGATGTGCCTCACATTATGGTCCTACACCCATATCCTCACCTAAGGTAGGTGATCCTTGATCTAGTATAGTAACCCAACTATCACGTATAGAGTAAATCACTCATATATCCAAAAATCAAATAAAGTAATTGGACCCATAGTCTATTGCCCCCTACTTATCATATAATAAAATTCATGCACTTTTTTTTGCCAATGTTCCCTCTTCTATACTATACATAGTTCCATAATATAATTTATACTATAAAAAATTTATCATGTATAAAGGCACAATTCCATCTTACTTTTGACACACCACACACATGGTCATCAAGTCAACACTGGCCTTCTAGACATCCAAAATTCTTGATACACACACACACAAATATATATATATATATATATATATATATATATATATATATATATATATATATATATATATATATACATACATATAGATATATATACATATATATATACATATATATATATATATATACATATATATATATATACATATATATATATATATATATGTATATATATATATATATACATACATATGTATATATATATATACATACATACATATATATATATATATATATATATATATATATATATATATATATATATATATATATATATATATATATATATATATGGATTGGTGATAAAGGGGAAACCCATGATTTGTAATGCATTATAGTCCATTATAGAGTGATAGGAGCTAACATGGTGGGATATAGAGTATAACTAGTACAACTAGCTTTATATATATATATATATATATATATATATATAAAGCTAGTTGTACTAGTTATACTCTATATCCCACCATGTTAGCTCCTATCACTCTATAATGGACGATAATGCATTACAAATCATGGGTTTCCCCTTTATCACCAATCCAAAAATAATGTGGATATCCTCTAGTGGGATGGCCATCTCTATAGTGTTACCATCCATCATCCATATAAATGTGTCTATGATCCTCTCCCAATGGCATGAGATCATAACTATCACCTTAACACTAAAGGTGACATGACACATCTCCATAATTACCTCAAATATCAAGCTAATAAACTAAGCTCTATCCTCATTAAATAACCTATTCAATAGATTAGATAACCAACTCACATATACTATCCTCCATAGCCATGGTTACCTTTGTAAAAATATAAATAATAATACACAATCAATATTCAATATAAAACTTGAAATTAAATTCAAATTTAACTAAAAATAATAAAATATGGCTTAGATCCATATTATATGATCCATCCTATTTCTACTTCACTATATCGGTGATTTCAGTTTCTATAATGTTAGCCATGCTTTTATATCCAAACATATCAACCATTTATATATGATATTAAACATATAGTTAATCAAACCACATCAACTAGAAATAAAATACATTGACCAATTTATAATATTTTAAATTTTATACACCAAATATATAATGTATTGGCTATGTAGTTCACTCAACTACATCATCTAAACACATACTATATCAACCATTTCATAAGGTATAAAAATGATTAGTGCTCTTATACCAAAAAATTGTATTTAAATGGCCAATATAGTTATCCCATAGTGGGTTTTTTTCCTTAGGCCCTAATAAATACCTAAGAACTACATGGAAAAGTTACATCTCCTACCCATTGCTCCTAAATCTTTCTCTACATTTTTATGCTTGTTGGGAAAATTTCACTACGTGGATTTTCCCCAGCATGTGTATTTCCTATATCTTCTCTATCTATTCATCCAAACATTAATTACATGACCCACCTCAGTGGTTCCTACAACACCTCCTTATCAACCTCCTTTACTTGTGTCTTGTCTTTTGCAAGTTATTATCTCTCCTCGTCCAAGAAATGGTAATCTAAAGATCTCTATATCTCTAAATAGAAAATGACCAAAATATTTACCTTTTGTCCTGTTAATATTTACCAATTGAAAATTAAAAATTTCACAATATTACCCTTTAGATTATGCATTTTTCTCATATCTTCATTTCTATATCTCTTCTTGACAAATTGGAACTAGTGCTAGAATCCTAGTGAACTAAAGATTTTTTTTAGTATTATCAGTCTTTTTTAGAAAATTTGATTTTCCCCTTATTTTTAAAGTTTTCCCATTACACTTAAAAATTAAAACCTTACATCTGCATCATATATAGGGTCATATCTATAGTTTGAAATAAAAATAAAGGTACTTATTTGTATTTATTTATTTTTATTTATCAACATTTATTAAGAAAATTATTTTATGTTTTCATATTGTTATGTATCTTTGAAAAATTAACATCCTAGATTAAACTATTATGGAATGTTATGAGCCTTGGATGGGCCATATGCATACACCAACATTTTTCATCTTTATCATTTAGTGATGGTATCTCTTGTAGGACTTGTTAGCACGTCAATATCTTGGAGTGTACATTCTCAAAAGTGTAGTAGGAAATGAGTGGGGTTTTATTGTGGTAATTTTCAAGAGATGTTTACATATTATCTAGTTCTACCTACATCACTATCCATCTAATCTCCCCTAAGTCTCTTTTCCATTCTCCTTTAGTTTGGTTTTATAGCCTCCCTATATTTATAATTGTATCATCACTTCTTATATAGTTATTTCATTCATGTTTCTCCTTGTAATATATGAATATTTATGATAGAAACTTAATTCATGTTTCTTATGTATTGTATCATGACTAATAATATAATACTTTGTTGGCCGATACAACTATAATGTATCAATCTAGATCAATACTACTAGCTTAAACTTATAATTTATTTATAAGATTGGGTATGTATATATAGGGATTATAAATTCTATTATAAATACACATAACATTCATATACTCTAATTGTGCTCACATTTCTATCCTTATGTAGTAAAATGAGGATTTAGTGGAAAAAGGCTTATTCTTTTGAAGGTCAATTATTGTTTAAGGTCATGAAGCTCAATAGGAATAAGTTGAACCAAGGAAGAACCCCTTAGTATTTGGAGTCCCTAAATAAGGAAATTTAGGTATTCATCATTGTAATTTTAGGTCTTCACCCAAAAATCTCTTTCAAAGTTCCACTAGATCCAAGGGGTAGATCGATGAGTCGAAAAGTCAACACAAGGTAAGCATATCTACCTATATTCTCTTTACATTTTTTTAATTAGTAGATAAATAAGTTATAATTATTATTATATTAGTATTTATGTTATTGTTGCTATCCTTTTTTTTCATATATGGTTAATATAATGGGAAAAGGGTCCTATGACTTTACAAAATACTATAGAAGATAATCAACTAAAAGTGAGATGAACAAACAAAATATAGTGGAAATGTAAGCCACAAATAGTTATGTCACTAGCCAAAAGTTAGCCAAAAACCCAAAAAAAAGAAACCAAAAAGATGTATAGAGGGGAAACATTTAAGATACTAGTTGGACTCCTTAAATTCAGAGTAGACAACCAACTTGTTATTCATAGGCACTATTTTTTTCTTTAACCTTTGCTCTTGTTCTTTTGTTCAGTCCTTGGTACGTTTTTTAATCTAGGCTCTTCCTTTTGTGGAATGGGATCAACTCATCCTCTTTGTCTTGGGACCTCTTCATCATCTCCTTTTTATTCTCCTTAATCTGCTCTTTTTGATTCTTTTTATTGGGGGGAGTAGTGACAATCTCCTTGAATTCTTCAGTTCTCACTACCATTTGTCTATGAGTTCTCATTCCAACCTCCTTCGAAGAGAATGCCAATTTAAAATTATTAATTTATTCCATGAACTCAATACAAATAAAATGTTGCATGGCCTCTTTGGTCTGAATCTTTTCTAGGATCCTCTCCATATCATCTAGCTTGTTGCTCAAAAGGGTATGGGGATGAATACTTTCCATTAGCTTAACCTCTTAAATGTTTCTATCTGAGTTACTTTCTTGGGGTGTTTTTCCAGTGTTTTCCTGTCCCCTTGGAGTTGGGGACTCCTTCCTGATCTCTTTATCTAGGATTTCTTCACTTTCTTTATCAAAATCCACCCCCCAATGTGGATTTCTATGGATTTAAATACATATTTTCCCTAAAGGGGTTCCCTTTTATGAATAATAAAGAGGACAATCCCTTAATGTATGGTTTCAAAGGAAGGGTTAGCTTTGAAGGACATAATAGGTGCTTCTAGATACCTTAGCAAAAAGAAGGGAAAGTTGATCCTCTAACCCTTAAATTGGTTCATAAAAAAGAAGTGGTGTGAGAAAAGAATGGTATTTTTTCCCTTGAGGGTAATGTACTTCATTATTTGAAGAAAAACCTCGATCCACTTCTTAAGAATTTCAAATCTGGGGAAGCCCTTATGGGATGAAATGATAGGTTTATCAGACTTGAAAAAAATCCTCATTACCTCCTCCTTTCTCTTTTTATATTTGAAGGCTTTGGCATTGGTGCAACACATACCAGTCACTTTAATGATGATTTATTATGATATAATGATTCTCATCCCATTCATTATGCTAGGTGATTGTCCCAACCTATAGCGAAGTCCCTAGAGATATTCGAGTCATAAATAATAATTCTTTTCATGAAATTAGAAAGCCTTCCTTTAACTAGCTTCCTCTAGATGTCAAGATCCTCTCTCACCTCCACATAGGATATTGACTCAATAATATCTATTTCACCTCCCATATTTTATTTGTTAGACACATTGAATTATTCTTTTTTTTATAATTTTAGCCTCCATGAAGATGCTTTTCTTAATCAAAATACTATCATTTATTATTTGGGGTGGCATGTATCTTCCCATAGTTCATAATGTGATCCTTAATTAGGTGATGATTGAGTTAAACCTTAATTTAGAGTTTACCCATCATGTCATTGATCATGATAAAAGAAAATTAATAATATCACACATAGGAAAGGGTTTTATCATTTTGGATTAATTATGAGACTTTAGTTGGGAGGTCAACCTCATTTGAACAATGTTTGAATGCTTCACTCTAAACCCCTATGTTTGCCATATGATCTTCCCCTTATTTCCCTCTCTATAAACATCAGAAATAATATAGCCTTTGAATTTTCCAAAAAGGATTTTTCCATCCTTCATGACTTATAGGTGGTCTAGGAAGGATTATATTTTCCCTTTAAATAGTTAACGATATTGAGGGAGCCCCCTTCAATCTGAAGTAGATCGATGCCCAATTTGGCTACCAGTTCAATTCCCTAGAATATTGCTAAGGATTTAGACACATGGTTGGTTTGGACCCCTAACGGGCCACCATAGGCAGCCAAAGGGTTATCGTTGGCATCTTTTATGATACCCCCCTAGTTGGACCTAGTTTACCTTTGGTCTTACCATCAAAATTTAGCTTAAACTAGGAAACTGGTGGACTAATACATTTTCTTAGAGATCTATCCACCTTATACTTTTATGTCTAGACTAGGGAAAAGAGATATAAATTGATGAGAATAGTGAATGGTGACTGGGTAGGGGGTCCTTAAATTTAGATGATAATGTGGTCTAGTTATACTTGATGGACAAAATGATTTTTAAGGTTGTAGAAGAAAGGATAGGTGAATTATTTTTAAAGATACATTTTTTTTTTCATTTCCACATGCCCCAAAAAAAATGGGCTAAGGAGATAGACCCAAAAAAAGATTAGGTTGGGTAGTCCTAGGGAGGTTTCCACTAGGTGATAAGGCCACAAAATAAATAGGGGCTGACCCAAGATAAATTAAACTTTGATAAGAATAGGTTTAGAGTGGTAGAAGCAAATAGACACGAGAGGAATAAATGTGCAAATTTTTTAGCCTCCTCTCTATAAAGAACACACCTATTGAGAATAGGGAGTTGCCTTCTAATAAGGTTATCCATAATAAGGATTTTGTTTTGGGTTACCAACTAGAAAAAAATATTGACCTTGGGGGTGAGATTTATAATCAAGAGTATACACCAATCTTTAACCAATTTCACATGCTCTAGATTAATTACATAGCTTAATTTGACCAAGAATTCCCTAGTTGGTTCCTCAGTCTAGATGACATCATCTTCTTTGGGGAAGCGACTAATGTGAAAGAGTTGGAATTACATGTTTAGGTCCATAAGGAGATGAGAATACTGAGGGATGATCCCTTACTTATGAAGGAACTTCTATTTATTTATACCATTCTCCTCCTACCAATAGTTTTTAACCTTAGAACCAATCACCAACTTGAAGTAGAAGTTGAGGGTATCCCATGGTGGGGAGGATGCAAGGGGAAGTTGGTGTAATAAAGGATCATCCCAGAAGTTGACTTGGTCACCTTTTCCCATATTTCAATTGCTTCCTTTCTTTAAAATATATTTAATTTTTTGAGAGATTTATACAAGGCTAAACTATTGATAGGACCCTCTTTAGAGAAGAGACTAGTACCTTCCCTCGAACCTAAGTATTTTGATTTTATTATTTGATTCCATTAATTTTCCTCTTTTATCACTTTCCACCCTTGTTTTTCCAAAATATCTTTGTTCATATGCTTTACTCTTATCAGACCAAGACCTCCTTTTCTTTTTTTGAGACACACTTTTTATTAGGTAATGAGCAGAATTTAAACTAGCCTTACCTAGGTTTATTTTATGCCAAAAAATGACATGTTATAGGGTGTTTAGGCTTGTAAACACAATCATAGTTTAGGACCTTGTTTAGGCTAAATTTTACTAGACTACAACAACAATCAACCATTTAAAATTTATACCTTGTTTATTTAGTTTATTTACCACCTTGGATCTAGGATTACCTGTTTCATCAATTCCATGCATGTGCTTTAATTATTATATAATTTATATCCATTTTATAGTTATTTATTTACACCATCATTATACATTATTAGGACATAGTTAGACCTCATATACCATATTTTAATCATATAATTTAGAACTCCATACCCTCAATAGTAAGTGTGGATTACCATTTACTATATCTATAACTACTTAAATGCCTAGGTTATTTCACTATCTTTACATGTATGCAAGTCTTAATTTTATATTTTAAATATATATTAATCTATAGAGATAAAGATAACTTATTATTTGGATAATTATTGATATAAGCTTGATATATTATTAATATTGTTTTAATATGGTTATATTTTTATAACCATTTTATTATTGTGGTTACTTGGGCTTTTCTATTCTCTATTCCCTCTCAACTTATTGTTGCATATTTCTCCTTCATTCTAGGAGCTTGTTATATGCCTATTTATAGGGCTATATTATTTTTAATCAAAATAACATATTCTTGGCATTCCTGTGTTATTGTAATTATACATGGTTTCATATCTCACTATTGAGGTATCTTGGGAGAGCTTATGAGGGAGTGAGGAGAACATTGATTTTGTTAGGGAGGAATTACCCAATGGAAATCTTGGTGAAGCACATGGTGGAAGAAATAGGAAAATTAAAGAGAAATAAATAAGCCAAGAGATAGTGTTGAAGGAGAAAGAAGAAAACAACAAAGAAAAATAATTAAAGGGCATTTTTGATAATTGAAGGGTGTTTTTTATAATTGAAGGGTTTTTTTGTTTTGGATATTGATAAACCTAATTTAAGGGAATTTTTTATAATTAAATGGAATTTTTTATAATAAAAGGGCATTTCTTATGAATGAAGGTCATTTTTATGAGAGAGTGAAGGCATTTTTGCATGCTAGGGAGACACAACTAGCTACTTGAAGGTCTAATATTTCAAAGAGAGAGGCATTCTAGCCAAAGGAGGAATTTTTTTCTATAATAAATTTTTTTTATTGAAAGGAGGCATTTTTTATTGTAAGGAGGGTGTCGTACTTGGTAAATTAGTGCCATCTTCAAGGAACCAATACCATAATCATAAAAACAACTCAAATGAAGGCATTATAATAAGTAAAATATTTTTTTGGAGGTGTTTTATATTTTACAACCATTTAATTACCATTATAGTTCATAAATAAACCATTTATGATCATCTAGAGTGCCCAAACAAGAATAAAGCTTCGCCATTTCCCTGAGGACACCCAGTTTCCTTTCATTGGTCTATTTTTATTATGAAAGTTTTAAACTAAGTTTAAAACCATCCAATCATATTTTAGGTCAGTTTGATTTTTAAAAAAATCATTTAAAACATTAGAAACCTATCTATTTGTCCAAGTCTAGCCTAAAATAAACATAGTTAATTCAATTGGAGGAAAATTGTCAGCCAAAAAACTTTAATTTTTTCCACATTGATCATTTTTGTCCTTATACACGAGAAAAATAATTTTTTATAAATATATTTATAGAAATTAATATTTAATTATTTTTATATATTTTATGTAATTTTATAAGAAGCCATTTTTTAAATTTCTCTTATATGGTAAAGTTTTTTTTTGCTGAAAACTAGTAGCATTGTCTAGTTTAAGATATAATCAGTATAAAACAATGATTTTTGTGAAATTAATTATATTTTTATGATTTAATTATTTTTGTGAAAAAATAGGTAAAATATCTAGTTTTTAGTATTTGTTGTTGCTAGATTCTCAGAAATTGAATTAAAAAAAATTGAGTCATAGGATACGTATAGTTAGTGAGTATCATAATATTGACTAGATTGTAGTTGGTAAAGAGTACATACTAGATAATCAACTAGTTGACTATGATAAACATCATCATGAAATTTTTTTGCTTTTAAAACTATCTATAGATGATAATCTAATTCTAAAATTTAGAAATGTTGTTAATGCACTAGAATTATGGAAACACATTAGGACCAAATATTAGGGTTTTGAAGCTGGTAGAATATTGTATTTGAAAAATAGAAGCCACTTGGATGTAATAAGGAAATTATATTTTTGAATATTTATTGAATTTTAAGGACATATTTGATCAGTTTAAGGTAGTGGAAAAAACTATACATGAGCAAGACATCATTGCTCTAGTTATTTAGAATTTACCATCTTATTATGATTCTTTCGTGGAGTTATTACACATGAATATAAATATAAACATTAGAATTTGAGTAGTTATCCAATCTTATCATACATAAAGAATGGAAATGTATTTAGTCCATGAATTCAACATTCACATCTACATAAAGTGCTTTTATGGTAAGGATAATAGACAAGGTTAAATGGTCAAGAAACATATATTCTTCAAAGAACAATGTAAGTGATTCCAAAAAAACCAAATGGGTGTGTTTTTATTACAATAAACCATGTCATTTTAAGAAAGATTGTATAAAGATAAAAAATGATATGGATGATTCAAACAAGAAATATAGATATGATAATATTGTAGACTAAGCAAAATAAAAGGTATCCACTAAATTTATTTTGTAACAACATAGGACCAATCATGTGAGTCACAAAGTTGGTATTTTGATTCAAGAGCTTCAAGACACTACATGTGTCACTGATATTGGTATGTATACTTTATTGATGATAATAGTAGTAATGAAATTGTTTCCTTAGGTGATGGATGGAAAAATGACATTAAGGGTTGTGGGTATGTATAAATCATTTTGAATAATGAGTATAAATATACATTTGTTAATGTCAGATATGAACTAGATATGAATATAAACCTTTTGTCCATCATTGAAATTACCAAAAATAAACTAGTAGTTAATTTTAAATAAAATTAATTTAATGTTACTACACTCACTAATAAGCTTGTTGATGTTGGTATAAGTGAAAGGGGTTTGTATAAATTTGTAGATCCTAACTTAGTAGAATAATATGTTTTAGTAATAATTGATTAGTTTATTACTCTATGGCATGAGAGATATGGTCATTTGAGTTACCAATATTTAAACATGTTGAGTAAAATTAAAATGGTTCATAGACTCCCATCTATTCAAGAAAATCAAAATGTTTGTGAATGGTGTTAGTTAAGTAAATAGGTCAAGAAACCCTTTCCTACTAATAAAATATGTAGGGTAGAATGTGTGTTAGATTTGATACATGAAAATCTTCATGGTCCTATAAAAAATAACATTGTATCTGGTGCCATTTATTTATTGTTGATAATTTATGATTTCTTTCAAAAATGTGGGTGTATTTTCATAAGAAGAAATTAGAGTTTTTTGATAAATTTATTGCATGGAAAATACTAGTTGAGTATCATAAAAGTAAAAATCTTAAGGACTTTAGGTTAGATAATGGTGGAGAGGTTTTATCCAACAATTTAATGCATACTTCAGAAAGGAAGGTATATATTGACCAATTTTTGGTCCTTTAGGCCAAAATTTGGGCACCCCTCTCCTTTTCCTTGCAAGAGTCTTTTGATCTAGGTTCTAGTTAGTTTATCCCTTAGTTGCCTTGTGTGAATTTTCTTTGTTAGACAATTTTCCATGAAAAAACCAAGTGTTTTCCTATTTTTCTTTCCAAGTGATTTTGGGTTTGACAGGTGACCTTACTTATAAAAAATTTGTAAGTGAAGCCTCTTGTAAACCTCATTTGGTCTTGGTAGATCAAATTGGGTTTTCTAAATGGCTTTACTCATTTGTATTATAGGAAAGAGTAGTCGTGAAACTCAATTTGGTCTCAAATGCTTCACAAGGAAAATAAATTAATTTAGAGGGATTTTTATTGGTAAAATGGACCAAGTTCAAAAGGCCAAAGGGTCATTTACAAAAATTTTGAAGGGAAGGAGCCCTTGCAGAGGGCACTTGGGTGGCAAGCAAGACCTTTAAATTTATCTCAAAAGGTAACTTTGGAGACCAGGGATCCCTTATGAAGGGTAGATGATGAGAAAGGTGGACCTTTTCAAAGGTTTTAAGGGTGAATTTGGACTCAAATTGCCTTTGCAAAGGGTAGCTGGTCAAAGCAAAAGGGCCAAGGCAGAAAGCCTGAAAGGAACTTGCCCTTTGAAAAAGGTGATAGGATAAAAGAGAATTCCTTTGAAATTTTTGTCTAAAGGAAATCTAAGGAAGATTTTTTTTGGACAAAATGTCTAAAGGAATTCCTTCAGACATTTTGTCTGAAGAAATTTGACAGTTGTGGAAAGTCTAATTTTTTTTGTAAGGCTAAAAGTTTAAAGGGTAGGTATCCTTACAGAGGGCACTTGTCTTTGAAAGAGGACCTTTTTATTTTTTCCAAAGGGTCACTTTCCCTTCAAAAAATTTTATTCACAAAATGCTGAAGAAATTGTCCTAGGGGGTGATAGGCCCACAAACAACAATTTCAAGGTGATAATTTAGCCATTGGGATTCAAAGGAGAATTACTTTAGACAAAATGTCTGAAGGAATTCCTTTAGATATAATTCCTTCAAACATTTTGTCCAAAGGAATGAAGGAAAGAAAGCTTGAAGTCCTACCAAAGAAAGTCAAAGAGTGTAAACTCAAAAAAGGAGAGTTCCTTTAGATAAAAATGTTTGAAGGAATTCCTTCAGACATTTTGTCTTAAGGAATTCAAAATTTTGAGAGCCCAAAGAATGACTCAATGAAAAACCAAAGAAAGGAAATTAGAAGGAAATTCATACTCATCAAGAGCTCAAATTTCTAGGAAAAGGGGAAAAATAATAAAACAAAGTGGGCAACCCAGTATGTGGCCATGCATACATGAGATAAAAGTTCAAAATGCTCCAAGTGGTGTAGTAGGTCAAAGTACAGACCCAAAGATGAACAAAACCAAGGTAGGTGGCCCATGACTCATCACTAGGATAAGTAAGTACACTTAGGTGAAATAGTTTGCACTAAAAACCAATAAAGGGATTGGTTGCAAGCATTGAAGGGATCAACCCATGTTTTCTTGTTTTGTCATTAATGAATAACTAGTGCTTAGAATTGAAGAGAGCATGGCCTAGTCAACATAATTTGGGGATGGCCTTATTTGTTGCTAGAAGGAGTAACCCATGTTCTTGCAAGCTTGGACAGTAAGCATAGTGACTTAAGCACCTACAACATAGCTTTCCCATACACATTTAAGAAGAGATGGTAGCAGCATGGGCTTGTGGTCACTATAGGGTTGATTAATATAGTATGGGCTTCTTTCCCTTGATTTTTCAATGATATGTTTCCCAAGTTCTCTATATAATTATAACTTCTCATTTTGAGAAGGGATCTCTTAGCATTATATGGTGAAGCTCTGAAGAAATTTACCATGAATCAAAAGAAGCATTTTACCTCCATTTGAGCTTACACTTTTACATTTGTCTATGGTATTATCTTATGTTTAGTCATTTTATTTAATGATTTCATAGGTTTATATCAACATATCTAGTGTATTGTGAATTCTTCTTTGCAAGTCAACAAGAAGTGTCCAGCTTAAAGTATAGGCACATATGAACAAACTATCCAATAGTGTGTATTTAGAACACCTCTAGTAGTTTCTTCCTCCATAGACCACCATAGCATCCCCTTTTGAAACATTGATGAAATTAGTTCTCATTTAAATGAAGTGTCTTTTTACTTCTCTTTGGTGTAAAGTGTAGGTAAAAGATGAGTAGACCAACCAGTTTGGTGCATCACCACATTAGTTAGGTTCTATTAATTAGTTTCTCTCTCTCTTTTCACCCCCCCCCATTATTATCAGTAGGAAATATAGGGTGTTAAGGTGCATCAAGGGGAGTTATCCCCTAATCTAGATATTCATCCCTCAAGTTTGCTACCCATAACAAGAGGAATGTTTCCATTATATTGCATAGAGGAAGGGAGCTGAGTATCCTTTCAAAGGGTGCAATCTATAGTGTCAACAATTTTTAGCATGCCTGATGGGACAATTTTTTGTGTCTTACAAGTTTTAGGATTGGTGTTGGTCCATTTATTGTAAAAATCCTAAAGAAAGAGATATAATCCATCACTTGGTGACTCCCTTTTAGGAACTCATTCTCTAGTTAATGATCAGCTTGACATCCCATGTATAAGGTCACCACAAGATCTTCTTCTAGGGGTGTCCCTTTTGAATTTTCTGAGTTACCTTCAAACACAAAAAAAGGCTAAGATTTCCAACTACTCATCCTTATGTAGGAAGCCACTTTCTCAAACTAGCCATAAAATACACCTACTCAAGGAGACCCTGGTTGAATCATTTCATAGCCATCGCTTTCCCTTTTATGACCTTTAATGGTCAGAGTCCCTTGAACCTTTTTTAGTATGACCCAATTTTAGGGATAGCTCTCAAAAGTGTTCCTTCCTTTAGTGGAAAGGACCCAATCACTTCTATCAAGCATATTAGAAACATAGCCAATCTCTGCAACATTCATAATATCACTGAGGAAAATGTAGCCATCTGATTTCTAGGCTTGTCCTTCAAAGGGAAAGTTTTGGACTGGTATGGGACCTTGCCTATGAACTCAATTGGCTCATAGAATGAGTTAGGGACCCTCTTGATAAATAGGTTTAGGGAAAAAAGTGACCATTTGTCTCTAGCTAAGTAATTGACCACCATGAAGAGGGCCCCACATGAATTAAAGCAAGATTTTAACACCAAGTTCCAAAAGACTTTGGACAAAATCCCAATCCTTATGAGGCTAACCCCAAGCTATGACTTCCTTTACTACCTAAAGGCCCTTAGTAGTGACATTGCTATCATGATATCATCCATGGGTGGACATTTCTACCTACTGCTTATGAGATATCTATAGCTATTAAAAATTGCCTTATTCAAGTAGATAAGATAGCTCCTATACCTCTTATGCCACTCTTTCCTGACTTACAACCCTTAATCTAGCCTACTGCACCCACTCTATCTCTTTTGCCTAATCAAGAGAAGCTAGCTGCTACCCCTGCAAATGATCTCGATAAGTTAAGAGCCTACTGCAGAGTGTTACCAATGAGTTAGTTTCCATCAAAAGGAAACAAGCTTAGAGTTATAAGACAAATCAAGGCTACCAATAGTTTGGGTTGATAAATAGGCCTCCATTTTAGAAATATAATCAAGGGCAGGGTTAAATTACATAGCTCAAGCCTTATCAGAGCTATAATTCAAATGTCTCCTCAACTTCCAAGGCTCTAATCCCTACTCAAAATAATTTGGTGTAGGAGAAACCCAATTATCCACCCTTGGGGCATGGTCAAGAATAGGTTGCTCATTCCAATGAGATACCAAATCAAATCATGACCACATAAGGTGATCAGGTAGCCCAATTCTCATGTTTTGAGATGTTAACACAACTTGGGATGGATAATAGCTAGGCTCAATATGATTCCACTCTTATGAATCAATTGGAAGGGGAGTTATATGTAGTTAACAATGTGGGGAACATAGGTGACTAGAATGATTATGTTGTAGCCAACACCAGGTCCAAAAGGAGAGATATGGATGAAGCTCAAACAACTACTCAGGAACCTATAGTGTCTCTTTCATCACAAGCAAATCAAAATTTTCCCAATTATAGACTGTTGATTGTAGCTTCAACTCCTTAGGTTACACCACAAGTTACAAATGTCCCCAAGGAGACCTCCAAGGGGGGTAATCCTTTAATCAATGTATTGGACCAAATGAAGAATTTGTACATAAACATCTCATTGTGGGATTATTTAGCACTACTAGGGAAAAAGGATATACTCTAAAAGGAATTACATGGGCTAGGTGAGCGAGTTAACCTAGCAAAAAATGATAATATGTTGATATTAAATGGGGCTCCTCCCATGGCAGGTCAAGCAAGGAAGGATGAGAAGGTCCCTCCATTCTATTTATCCCTAATTATTGGTGAGTTCTTGGTTCATAATTGCATCATTGATAGTGGATCAAACACCTCAGTAATGTCCAAATGCATAGCTGATAAGCTAAGCCTCAAATATGAGTAAATGACTAAAGGAATTCTGTAGCTAGATGGATCACTAGCCAAGACCTTAGGAGTGGTAAGAGGCTTGAATCTAAATCTCCATGCCTATCTAACCTTCTCAATTCCCCATGATGTGGTACTGGTAAATGTTCCTCCTTACTTTGCTTTTTGCTTATCTAGGGATTTCATGTCCAAGATAGGTAAATACTTGGTAGATAATTGGTCTTACATGGTTTTTAGGACAAAGTATGGAACTAAGGTAAAGATTGAGTTAGAGCCCATCCATAAAGATCACCTAGAGCCATATTTTCCCAAATAAATGAATGTCAACTATGCCATCATTGATGAAGAAGAACTCTGGGTGGACCAATCTCCATCTTCTTCCCTTGTAGGAGTTGCTAACCTGCTCTTAGATGAATGGGGAAATTACAATTTTGAGCATGATGCTTACAAGTTCATCAAATAATTTGGCCTTGGAGTCTACTACATGCATGATAAAGATGCTTTCATGCCAAATTTGATGAAGGTAGACCAAGAGGACTATGGTTTATGGTAGTTATTCTTTGATGGATCTAGAAGCAAGATGGGAGTTAGTGGTGGAGCAATGTTGGTTTCACCTTAAAAGGAGAAATACTTCTCAAATTTTAGGTTCTAGTTATCTTGAACTTTCACATAGTGGAGTATGAAGCCCTTTTTCATGGTCTAGAGTGGGCAAGGAAGAGAGAAATCAAAGAATTACAGGTGTTTAGAGACAATGAGTTGATTATGAACTAGGTAAGGGGTCAAAGCTTGACCAAGAATTCCCTACTCAAGTCTTACTAGCATAGATCATGGGACCTAATGGAGATATTCACTACTTTCAACATCACTTCCATCCCAAGAAAGGAAAACAAGCATGCAGATAGACTAGCAATAGTTGGTGCTAGGTTTGATATCCTAAAGGGGGCAAGACAAGGCAATAATTAGCACCATTTAAAGGTGATAGTGAGGTCCTCCATACCAGACAATGTCACCAATTGGTATGTATTCAAAAGTGACCTACAAATATCAATTTTATTATAGGAGGAAGCTGAGTTCACTTCTAAAAATTAGTCCATGCTGTAGCAGTAATATGAGAGCTAGATTGTTCAACTAAAGACCAACATGCTTCCTAAAGGTTTGGTAAATTTAGAGAGAATCTTAAATGAAGATGACCAACTAAAGAAGGACAAAGAAAGTATGTCAACCAAGAAGGAAAATTATGAAAGGGTAGAGATCTACAATGATAATTTGCTTGCACTTGGGAAGGTATGTACCAATGAAGAAAATCATGCTTTCATTATGTTATGCCAAGAGTTTGTTCATGTCTTTGCTTGGGAGTATGATTATTTGAAGGGATTTGACCCAAGCTTGGCCCAACACACCATTGAGATGGAGGAGGGTACCAAACCCATTAAGTAAAAATAAAGGCCAATCAACCCAAAGATTGAGCCTCTCATTAGGAAGGAACTCACCAAAAAGATCGAGTTTAAGATCATCTTCCCTATCAAACACTCTTTTTGGCTAGCCAATTAGTCCTCATTATGAAGAAGAATGGAGAGATAAGATTGTGTGTAGATTTCATAGACTTAAATAGAGTCTCACTAAGAGATCACTATCCCCTCCCAAGTATGGATTTGATTCTTTAGATGGTGATTAGAAGTGAAAGATTCTCCCTCTTGGATGGTTATTCCATATACAATCAGATCTTAGTACAAGAATGTGACAAATACAAGACAACCTTCACCACCAAGTGGAGAATATTAACCTATAGGAAGATGCCATTTGGATTGTCAAATGATGGAGCTACCTTCTAATGTGCTATGGATATGGCTTTCCAAGGTTTGATAAATGATGTTGTGTTGGTTTACCTTGATGATGTGATAGTCTTCTCCAAGGAGGAAAGTGAACATTTGAAGTCCCTGAGGTGAATCTTTGAGAGGTGTAGAGAGTTTATCATCTCTTTCAACCCAAAGAAATGTGTGTTTGTTGTCCACAAAGGCAAACTCTTGGGCCATGTCATTTCAAAAGAAGGCTTATCCATTGATCCAAAAAGAGTGCACACCATCTTAGCATTGTCCTTGCCTAAGCATAAAAAGGGCCTACAAAGTTTCTTTGGAAAAATAAATTTTATTCGGAGATTAATTCCTAAATTTGTTGAGCTAGTCAAGCCACTAAATTCCATGCTGAGGAAGGACAAGACATTCTCATAGACAACAAGGAGAAGAGAAAACTTTAAAGGAATCAAATAATATATCACCTAAGATCCTACCCTAACTAGTCTAGACTTCTCTAAGGAATTTAATCTCTACACCTTTGAAAATGAAGAGGTAATCTCTGCTATGATCACTCAAGCAAATGGTGAGAATTTTGAATAACCTCTCACCTTTTTTATCCAAGGCTTAGAAAGATATGAGGTTAGGTACACATATGTTGAGAAATAGGTGTTTGTAGTCATACAAAGTCTAAATAGATTTAGACATATTTTGTCTAACTAAAAGATTCACATCATGGTGCCACATCTTAGTGTAAAAGACTTCTTACTGAGCTAAGACTTGAACGAAAATAGGGTAGGGTGGATCACCAAAGTAATGGAGTATGATGTAGAGATAAAGACTACCAAGCTAGTGAAGGGAAGAGGGCTATGTGAACACCTCACTATAGACTAAAAAAATCCAAAGGAGGAAATTTTGGTACTCCATCATAAAGTTTTAGTAGAAATACCTACAATTATGAAGAGCTAAGCACAAAACATAGTTCATTTCCTTCAAACTTTTGAGTGTCCACAAAGTCTTGATAAGATTAGGAGGAGGTATTTTAGGTTCTAATCCTCTCCTTATGTCCTATTTGATGGAGTGATATTTAGAAAGGACCTTTCAAGGGTACTCTTGAGATGCATTGATTCAGACCAAGTTGACAGGGTGCTATCTGAGTTCCATGATGGACCAACTGGTGGCTAATTTGCTCCCAAGGCCACAACTACAAGGATCATGAGGGCTTACTACTTTTGACCCTATTTTTTTAGAGACACTCACACTTGGGTGAGGAAATGTCAAAAATGCCCTTGAATTGATGGGAAGAAATGACTGGCTATAATGCCTCTTCATCCTATTCATGTGGAACAACCACTTATGTAATGGGGGTTGGACTTCATAGGATTGATCAACCCTCCTTCTAGTGTTAGCCACAAGTGGATTTTGACTACTATAGATTATTTCAAAAGCTAGGCAAAGGCCATAACTTTTAAAGAGTAATTAGAGGGTAGTCCTAGAATTTTATGAAGGCATAGTGATGAGATTTAGGGTCCTAGCCATAATCATTTCAGACAATACATTGCCTTTGTTTGGAATAAAGACAAGTGAGTGGGTGTTAAAGTATGACATCTATCTCAGTACTTCTTCCAACTACTATCCATAAGGGAATGTACTAGTCAAGTCCACAAATAAGAATATGATTAGGATAATTAAAAGGACAATGGAGGAAAATCAAAGGACTTGGCATGCCAAGTTGAAGACAGCTCTTTAGGTAGACAAGATCAATCTAAAGAGGGTGATTGGGAATTCACCATACATACTTATGTATGGAAGGGAAGCTAGAATTCCTATTTTACTTAAGTTAATAGCCTTGGATCTTTCCCATCAACTATAATTGGTGGAGAGCAATAGCCTAGTAGTCAGGTATTGTGAGCTAATGGAGCTTCAAGAAGCAAGAGACCAAGCCATGTATGCAATGACTAGCTGCTAATAGAAAACAAAGAATCATTTTGACAAGAGGTATATGAGAAGGAGCTTCTTAGAAGGTGATGTTATCTTGAAGTGGGATGAGGACTAAGCCAAACCTAGAAGGCACACAAAGTTTGACCCTTTATGGAGTGGCCCATATGTCATAACCCAATGAAAGCAACATAATGCTTTCTAAATCTCCAAGTTGGATGGTGAAGAGATATATATCCTAGTCAATGAGATATATCTTAAACGTTGTCACTAACTTTTTTTTTGTCATGTACATAGTTTCCCTATCTTTTCCTCATTTTCCCTAAGTTATTTTATGCATGTGTTTCGTGTTTTTTAGCTTTTATGTGTATTTTTTCTTTATCATTTGGGGTAAATATTTGTTGGTTTTTAGGTCTTTACAAGGCTATTGTTAACTTTTCAAGCTGCATCCTAACTCCATTTCCAAGGGAATTTTAGGCCATCAGTCTTCTCAAGCATAATAGGCATGCTTCCCCTATGAATCACCAAATGTGTTGACCAATTTTTGGTCCTATAGGACAAATTTTGGGCACACCTCTCCTTTTCCTTACAAGAGTCTTTCAATCTAGGTTTTGGTTAGTTTATCCCTTAACTAGCTTATTCGAATTTTCTCTGTCAGGCTATTTTCCATGAAAAAACTAAGTATTTTCCTCTTTTGCTTGCTAAGTGCTTTCAAGTCTAATAGGTGACCTTACTTATAAAAAATTCATAAGTGAAGCCACTTGTAAACCTCAATTTGGTCTTGGTAGATCAAATCAGGTTTTCTAAATGGCTTTACTCATTTGTCTTACAGGTAAGATTAGACATGAAACTCAATCTGGTCTCAGATGCTTCACAAGGAAAGTAAATTACTTCAAAGGGTTTTTTATCAGTAGAATGGACCAAGTTCAAAAGGCTGAAGGGTCATTTGCAAAAATTTTGAAGGGAAGGAGCCCTTACAAAGGGCACTTAGGTGGCAAGTGGGACCTTTACGTTTCTCCCAAAAGGCAACTTTGGAGACCAAGGATCCCTTGTGGGGGATAGGCGATGAGCAAGGTGGACCTTTTCAAAAGTTTGAAGGGTGACTTTAGACTTGAATTACCCTTGTGGAGGGTAGTTGGTCGAAGCAAAAGGGGCAAGGCAAAAAGCCCAAAAGGAACTTGCCCTTCAGATAAGGTGACAGGCCAAAATAGAATTCTTTCAAACTTTTTGTCTAAAGGAAATCCGAGGAAAACCCAAGGAAGAATTATTTTGGACAAAATGTCTGAAGGAATTTATTCAAACATTTTATTTGAAGAAATTTGACACTCATAAAAAGTCCAAAAAAATTTAGAAGACCAAAATTTTGAAGGGTAGGTATCCTTGTAGACAACATTTAGCTTTGAAAGAGGACCTTTTCATTTTTTTTGAATGGTCACTTTCCCTTCAAAAAAAATCATTTGAAAAATGTCAAAGGAATTGTTTTAGGGGTGACAGGCCCATGAATGCCATTTTCAAGGTGATAAATTAGCAATTGTGATTCAAATGTCTGATGATAGGCCTATGAATGTCAAATTCAAGGTGATAAGATAGTCATTGGGAAGTAATCAAAGGATAATTCCTTTAGACAAAATGTTTGAAGGAATGAAGAAAATAAAACCTGAAGGCCCACCAAAGAAAGTCAAAGAGTGTAAACTCAAAAAAGGAGAGTTCCTTCAGACAAAATGTCTAAAGGAATTCATTTGGACATTTTATATGAAAGAATTCAAAAGCTTGAGAGCCCAAGGAATGACTTAGTGAACAACTGAAGAAAGGATCCCAAGAGGAAATTCATAAGCACCGAGAGACTAAATTGCCAAGGAAAGGGGAAAAATAGAAAGGAAAGAGAAAAAAAAGTAGGCAACCTAGGAATGTGGCCATGCACACATGAGACAAAATATCAAAACACTCTAGGTGGCATAGTAGATCCAAGTACAGACCCTAGGATGAACCAAACCAAGGCAAGTGGCCCAGGAGTCATCAACAAGAGAAGTAAATACACTTAGGTGAAATAGTCTCCACCAAAAACTAATAAAAGGATTGGTTACAAGCATTGAAGGGAATAACTCATGTTTTCTTATTTTGTCATTAATGAGCAACCTGTTATACTCAACATTGAAGAGAGCATGGCCTAGTAAACATAATTTTGGGATGGATTTGTCTATTACTAAGAGGAGTAACCCATGCTCTTGTAGGCTTGAATAACAAGGACAATGACTTAAACACCTATAAAATGAATTTCCCATATGCATTTAAGAAGAGACAATAACATCATGGGCTTGTGGTCACTATAGGGGTGATTAATACAGTATGGGTTTCTTTCCCTTGACTGGTAATGATCTCTTTCCCAAGTTCTCTATATAATTGTAACTTCTCATTTTGAGAAGGGTTCTCTTAGCATTGTATGGTGAAGCCTTGAAGAAATTTACCTTGAATCAAAAGAAGCATTTTACCTCCATTTGATCTTGCACTTTTGCATATTTCTATGGTCTTATCCTATGTTTAGTCATTTTATTTAATGCTTTCATAGGTTTATACCAACATATCTAGTGTATAATGAATTATTCTCTGTGGGTCAACAAGAAGTGTCCAACTTGAAGTATAGGCACATATGAACAAACCATCTAATAGTGTGTCTTTAGAACACCTATGGTAGTTTCTTCCTCCCTATACCTCTATAAGATCCCCTATTGAAACACTGATGTACTCAGTTCTCATTCAAATAAAGTTCTATTTGCTTCTCTTTGGTGTAAAGTGTAGGTAAAAGTTGAGTAGACTAACTAGTTTGGTGCATCACTACATTATTTAGGTTCTACTTTTTAGTTTATCTCTCTTTTTTTTCACCCCCCCCATTGTTAGCAGTAGGAAATCTAGGGCCTCAAAGTGCATCAAGGGGAGCTAGCCCCTAATCTAGAGATTCAACCCTCAAATTTACCACCCACAACAAGAGGAATGTTTCCATTGTGCCGCATGGAGGAAGGAAGATGAGTATCCTTTCAGAGGGTGAAATCCATAGTGCTAATAGTATACACATAAGATATTCCACTCCTTACAATCTAAAAAATAGTTGAGTAGTGTAAAGGTGAAAAAATATTATTATGGAGATGGCACATTGTATGGTGAAAAGCATGAATGTGCCTTTTTGATACTGGGTAGGAGCTACCAACATTATAGTGTTCATCTTGAATATGTGTCACTATAAAATTATGTAGGATAATACTCCAGAAGAAGCATGGTTAGGAATAAAATATAATGTAAATTATTTCCATATTTTTGGTAATAATTCTTTTAAATTAATCCCTAGAGTAAAAATTACATGTTTATTGACTATAATGCGGTTTTCAAAGCATGTAGGGTACTATATATCTCTTCAAATTAAGTAATTGTGCATATAGATGTCAAAATAGATAAGAAAATTATTTATTTATAAAAAGATGGTAAATTGATAGATACTAGTAATCTTTGGATTCCTAATAATGAATGTGAATTATTTTTTAGTAATAAAATGGAACAAGACTTAAAAAGGAAAACAATAGAACAATCTAGCTCCATGAAAGGTCCTAGTGGCATAATAAGTGGTTCCAAAAGTCATCACAAGCAACTAAAATGGTACTATATCACAATGCATGATATTTGGCAAGAGGATATTCCAATTTATTTGGAAGGTAGATCCGAAGATCAATGAATTAAATAGTACATAATCTTGAGTAGGTTAATTTTGCTCTTAATTACACTATATCACAAATTTTTGAGCTCAATACTTATGCAAATGCTAAATGGAAGTCATAATGGGAATCTGCCATGAAGGTGGAGAATGATGCACTCATAGATAATTATTCTTGGAATTTTTGTGAGCTACCCAAAGTTAAGAAATCCATTGGTTGCAAATGGATCTATAAGGTAAAATGTAAATTAGATGGTTCTTTAGACAAATATAAAACTCCTCTTGTTACAAAAGGTTATGAAAAATAAGATAGAGTAGATAATAAAGAAACATTTAATCATAAAACTAAAATGGTAACATTTAGAATGGTTATATCTATTACTACTCAGTTTAGTTGGTAGGTATTTTAGATGGATGTGAAAAGAGCTTTTTTGAATGGTGAATTAGAAAAGAATGTGTATATGGTAAAACCACAGGGATATCAAATTACTAGTAAAGACATCAATTTTTTATGTTAATGAGTCCAAGTATGGAATTAATAAGGCTCCTTGAGCCTGGTACTTCAAAATAGACAAATATCTTAGAGAGTTTGGTTATAGAATATGTGATACTGAATCTAATCTCTATGTTAAAATAATTGGTGATGACATAGTGGTTCTAATTATATATGTCTATGATCCTACCATGACAAGAATCAATAATGATTTGATTAAATAGGTGAAAGTTGACATATGTTCTATGTTTGAAATCACCGATCTAGGCATGCTTTAATATTATCTAGGTGTGGAGTTTTTTGAGTATTACAATCATGGGTACTCATTTTTTATATCTCAAATAAAATATGCCAAATATTTGTTATAAAAAATAATAATGAATGATTGTAATTCAATAGATACACCTATATAACTTTGGATAAAACTTGTAACTAACACTAAGTCACCACTTGTTAATGAAATAATATATTGACAATTAGTAGGTAGTTTGATTTATCATACTACTAGTAGACTAGTTTGATTTATAATATAGTTTGAGTTATATTTCTTGTTTTATGGATAAACCACATGAAGAACATTGGAAAGCTTCAAATCATGTTCTTATATATGTCAAAGTTACTCTTGACTTTGACATTTTATATAATAAATCTATTAAATTTGTGCTAATAGGATATGTTAATTCAAATTGGGCATGATCAATTAATTATAAAAAGTCTACAATAGGTTATGTATTCACTTTTGGTTTAGGATCATTTTCAAGGAAGAGTAAGATTTAGAATATAATAAAATAATCTTCTACTGAAGTAGAGTAAAAAGTCATTATTAGTGTAAGTAGAGAGTTGATGTGGATTTAGTTAGTATGGGAAGATCTTAAATTTGATTCATCAACACCTACACTTATCTACTATGACAACCAGAGGTACTAAAGGTGGTGTAGAATCCATTATTTCATGCTAAGACAAAGTACATTAAAATTCATCATCATTAAATTTGAAAGTTGGTTACTAATGAAGACATATGCCTTTATTATTGTCCTACCTCTAAGCAACTAGTTGATATAATGACTAAACCTTTGCATAAATAGAAAATGTAAAATTTTGAGATAAGATTGGATTTTTTTCTATTTCATTTATTTAGGGAGCGTATTAGAATAATTGTTGATATTAGCTTAACAAATTATTAATATTCGTGTGATATGGTTATATTGTTATAACCATCTTGCTCTTGTGATTGCATGGGCTTTTATATTATCTATTTTCCATCAACTTATTATTTTACCTTCCTCCTTCATTCTAGGATATTATTATGCACCTATTTTTAGGATATCTTATTATTAATTAATATCACATATTCTTGGAATTATTGTGTTATTGTACTTCTATATTAATTCCTTGATCATCTTAGCCTACACAAACTAATTATCTACATAGTTTGACATTAAGTATCTATGTGTTTTAAATTTCATATTTGAAATGGAAATCAAAGGGGATCATGTGAATAGGAAGATATAGTTAGACCAAATAAAGTATGTTGAAACAATATTGAAAATGTATGGGATGCAAAATTGTAAGCTTGTGTATACACCCTTTCCATTCAATTCAAATCTATCAACTTTGAAATGTATAAATACACAAGAGGATTTGGAGTACATGAGTCAAATTTAATATGCAAGTTGATGGGAAGATTGATGTACACAATTTTATATACAAAACTTGATCTTTTACAAATAGTGGGATTAGTCAACAAAATTTATGTCCAATCCAAGTAAGGAGCATTAGGCAAAAATTTGAAAAGGATATTTAGATATATGTGTAGGGATTATGATTGTGAAATTTTATTTTAGGGTGTAAAAACTACAATGATTTGGATCTATTGGTTTTTTCAGATACTAAATGGGTTGGAGATATTTATTGTTGTAGGTTTACCAATGCATATGTGTTCAACTTATTTGCTAGACCTATGAGTTGGATGAGAAAGTGTAGGATAGTGTTGTGATATCTACCATAACATCTAAATATATTATAACTAAACTTTAAATAAAGGAAAAATAAATGGCTTCAAAGGTTGTGTTCTATGGTTGGGTTCACATAGAAGAAGTTAAAGATAAATTGTAGTAAACAAATTGTAATTTGTTTGGAAAATAACCCTGAGTATCACTCTTAGAAAAAGTAAAATTATGTGTGAAATAATTTTGTAATGGAAATGGTAAAGGAGAGAAAAATATATCTCAAGAAGGTGGTCACAAAGGAAAAAATTGTGGATTCATTGACTGAGGTAGTGAGTACAAAAGAGTTCTCTTGGTGTAGGAAGGAGATGGGCATGTTTGCCCAAAAATATTGAAGGATGAATGCACACACCCTTAAAAGAAGTGTTAAATAGGTGCAATATTATAGGGAAATGTATCAAATTTGCATTAATTCATAAAATAAAAATATGTGAAATATATGTGGTACACAAGGTGTTTTATGGAAGCATTAGGTGCATATGATGTTACATAAGTTAATTTCACAACATAGATGGTGCATATAATTATGTGGAGACTACATTTGATAGTTTCAAAAAATTTCATCATTCAAGAAAGATAATAGAGTTTCATAGGATACTATGCTTAGCTCCATGAAAATATAAGAGATTTTGAAATGGTGTGTAGTGATTAAATCATAATAAGGTGTTGCAAAAGGTTGTGCAACATGTAGTGTAATGAAAATTTATCTAAAATCATTTAATATAATTTTATAACTATATCTATCAAACTAAATAAGTGTTAGAAACATCTGGTTGGAATTATGACACATACATGTTGAGGAGCATTACATGTTTATTTGGCTCAATAGTCTGTGAATGGAAATTCTTCTATTATGTAGACATTACAAAGTGAAATGACTAATAAAGGCATAATCATTATAAGGAAGGATGTATACATATTTATTTTGAATTTTGAATACACATGGTCAAATGTGTCCAATGTAATATAAAGTAAAATAATGTACGAAGGTTTTAAAACTGTGAATTTTGGTTTAATAGTGTAAAAAAATCTAGTTTATGTTGAAATAAAGAAGTTTATTATGCTAAGGTTTTTACTTGAAAGGGTTTTCCTAGGTGAAATCTGTTTTTATCTATGCATTTTTAATTATCTTTTCCTATGTGAAAATTTCATAGTATAACTCTCCTTTGTCTTCATTTGTCATGTATTAGTTAATTCTTAACAATAACATACAAGTTTTAATTGTGTTTGTATCTATACTTGTTTCTATGGATACTCCTTTGAGGAATTTCTGGATGTGTATTCCTTTGTGGTAATGTCTCAAGAGATTTCCAATGGATTTGTCAAGATTATTAGGACTTGCCAAGATGAGTGCTAGATAAGTATAACCCTAGGATTGAGTTGAATTTATAGATGAATAATTGATATTTATTTATATGACTAAGCTATAAAATGTATATAGTCCAACTGAATGGATATTTTTTAATTTGAAAATTAATCCTTGAGGGTCCTTAGACACTACTAACATCATAAATAATTTGAAATAAACCACAACTATCTAATGATTATTGGTACCATCATGGGAGTGAAAATTAGTCATATAAGATAAGGTGAAAATCTATTTAGGATGATGGAGTGTTTTTACACATATTAGGGTGATCCTAAAAATGTGTATTGGTAAATTGGGTTGGGAAAGACAACAAATGGGTAACAAATATGGGAAAGTGTACACAAGGGTAAGATATGCACACATAATTACATATATGTCAAAGTGTGTCAAAATTAATGTTACCAAGTGTATAATACGAAATTTGTGTCCAAAATAACCTAAATATTGACTATTCATTTCTATTCATATGAATTTCAATTCTTATAAATGTATAAAATACTTTTTCTATATATTTTCCTATGTCTCAGTTAGCTTTTGCAAAGCATTTCCTTAAATTATCACCCCATACACTTATGGTGTCATGCATTCCTATATTTTAGGTTTGGAGAAGTGTAAGAATGCTTTATATAGGTGATTGTTTGAAGATCAGACGCTTGACTAAATCCTTAAACTTGGCTATCCTAGTTCTTAACCTTTGCTAGAAAGTCCAAAAGATATAAAAATACAAAAATAAGAGCTTATTGTAAAATCAAAATATTTTCAAGAAAATGTGATTGTAGTAATCTCCACCAGGGCTATAAATGCCTATCTGGTAATGGAAAAAGGCTATGAGTGGATCCAAAGGCATCTCTATTAGGGATATGAATAACTAGATGGTAGCAAACTAATGCCCAAGCCTTCTTGAACCAAGATCATGATGCTTAATGAGTATCCATGAGGCTATATATACAAATATAACCTTATTCACTACCAATTTATCATCTTCATTCAACCCTTTTATATGCCAAATCTCTCAAGCCTATTCTATCAAGCTTCATTAAGAGGAAAAAATCATGGATCTTTTATAGTGATCCAATAGTGTTATTAAATTTTCTATTAGTCTTATGCCATTAAAATACTTGTACCAAAAGAGGGTTTTATGGATAGTTCATGTAGTTATATTTTTATGATCCTAATGGTGGATTTCACCAATGCCTCAAGGTTTTGGTGTAATGGTTTGTTACATTTGGTATCATAGCTTCAATTTAGGTAAGTTTATTATGATGTTTTTTTCAGATCTAGCAAGGTTTGAATTGTGTGAGTCTAAAAAAAATTAACTTTGCACATTTGTATTTTTTAGATTCATCTCAGTAAGATGATCATAATGATATATTCTAATAGTAAACTTTTTTTGTGCCAAACTTTTTCACCTTAGTATACAAAAATAGTCACTGGAATCATCTTAGTGAGGTGATTGCAATGGTACCATCTCTTGGCATAGTTTTTTAGGAAAAAAACCCTCCTAAATTTTTTGAATTAAGGTTCTTACTACTTAGGGGAAAGGGGTGGAAATAAACTCAAAAGACTCCTTCTAGGGATGACATAGAATCTAGAACTTCAAATCTAATGATTTCTTAACTTTAGGCTGACATGAAGGGCTTGGTGTGGCATGATGACTTTGTTATCATTTAAACTAATGTCTTAGGGATGTTCAAAGAGGTTAATGGGTTACACACTTAATTGTATCAGATAACTATGCAATTGGATACCATTTCATATTAGTTACATATAAATAACCCTCCACTTTATTATTTGGGTCCTCCTCCTCTCAATACTAACAATTCCAATCCTGGTGTGAAATCAATGTTTATAAAAGTGGAAATGCATAAGTTTTATGGTAAGGATCCTCTCATTAGATTACCCAATTTTAGAATTTATTTTATGTACACCAAACTCTTAGTTCTTAGAAGGTGATAGTGGCATCTCTGTATCTAGAACATGAGCAGTTCATTTAGTATCATTAGTTGTGTGCTCAACAAAAAAATAATGGGGTTTTTGTTACATGGTCTATTTTCACTGATGATTTGTTGGCTGATAATAAAAATAATGTCTTTGATAAATACTTCAACCATTTATCCAAACTACGTCAACTAGGACCTATGCAGGATTATATTCATTAATTTTAGAATCTATCCTTACGGGTGTAAGACATCACTAAGGCAAATTTGACTGATATTTTTTGGGTAGACTCAAAAATAACATATAATTAGAGGTTTATATGTTAAAACCATATATATCAAAATATATCCCAAGGGCACACATGGTAGAAGAAAAAGAGATGTTCAAATGGGAAACTTTCATTACTAGTTGTGATCTCACCTTTTTAGCACCATCATTTCCTCAGCCCACTATATTGACACCTAAAAAAATTGATGAGAAGAAAGCCAAAGGGTTGTGTTATGGGTGTGATAGAAATGGAGAAAAGGAAATATTGTGCTAAGAAGAAGTTGTTTTACATTGAATGTGCAAATGAAGATGCAGATGATGAGGAAATAATTGGTGAGGATGTAGAAGGACCCAAGGAGGAATCTAAATACTCTTAACCTAATAGTTCCTATCATTCCATTTTAGGTATTAATACTTTACAAACTCTTAATGTGGTGGGTTTATTTAATAAATAGTTCACTGTATTGATTGATTCTAGGAGCACACAAACTTCATCTATAATAAGTTGGTAGCTTGTTTGAACTATTTCATTTATCCCTCTCTAGAATTTTAGGTCATGATTATAGATGGTGGTACTATCAGTTTTTCAATTAAATTATATAGTAGTAAGATGTCCATGGGAGACTAACTATTATATTCTCATATGTTTATTGTTCCCATGAGTGGAGCTGACATTATTGTGGGAGTACAGTGGCTCATCACTTTGCACATTATTGAGATGAATTTATAGGAATTATTAATGTGATTTCATTATAAGGGAAATACATTTGAGCTAAGGAGATTAAGGGATAAGTATCCAAAACATGTTCTCTCATCAAATGACCAAGATTATTAAAAAGGGTACTAAAAGATTTGAGGCTTACTTGTTTTCTATTGAAGTCCAACCAACTCAACCATCTACACCTCCTAATCTGCAATAAGTGATTGATGTCCATTATATTATTTTTGGTGACATGATGAAAGGACTTCCACCTAGACACATTCATGATCATACCATAAAACTTATTCTTGGTATTACACCACCCAACATTAGGCCATATAGGTATCCCTATGCCTAGAAAGGTGAAATTGAAAATATGGTATAAGAGATATTGGATGTAGGAATCATTCATCATGACCAAAGAAAATATTCTTCACTAGTTTTCATGGTGAGAAAGAAAGATGAAACTTAAAATATGTGCCCTAACTATATAGATCTCAACAAGTACACTATCAACAATAAATTTCCTATTCGTATTATTGATGATTTTCTAGATTAAATGAATGGTGCTCTTTATTCTACTAAGCTAGATATATGTTTTGGGTATCATCAAATTCAAATCCATGGTGAATATATACACAAAAAATCTTTCAAAAATCATGAGGGACATTATGATTTTATGGTTATGCCTTTTGGTCTAACACATCCACCTTTTAGAGTTTGATGAATATTATTTTAGGCCATTTTTGAGGAAATTTGTTCTAGTGTTTTTTATGATATCCTCATTTCCAATAAAAATTAGGAAGACCATTTGTAGCATGTGAAATAGGTACTCTCAATTTTGGATCGACACAAATTATATGTCAAACCTTCCAAATGTACTTTTGGAGCTTGGGAGGTTGAGTATTTAGGTTATATGGTTTTACACGAATGAGTGAAAGTGGATCCTAAACAATCCAAGCAATGGTGAACTGGTTGGTTCTTAAGATACTCAAGAAACTAAGGAAATATTTAGGACTAATTAGTTACTATCATAGGTTTGTCATAAAATATGGTCACATTGTATCCCCACTCACCTCTTTGTTAATGAAAGACTCCTTTTAGTGGACTGATACAACTACTAGGGCATTTGCATAATTGAAACTGGCTATGTGCACCACTATAGTGTTGTACACTCCTAATTTTTATAATATTTTTGTGGTTAAATTTGATGCATATACATATTTTACGGGTGTTGTGTTCATGCAATAAGGAATACCACTTGCATTTGAAAGTCTCCAATTAAAGGGTAAAAATTGGCTCAAGCCCATCTATGAGAAGGAAATGATGGCCATTATGCATGTAGTCAAATAATGGAGACCTTATTTGATGGGTCATCACTTTAAATTAAATATTTATCATAATAGTCTCAAATATTTTTTGGAACAATGGTTGTCATTAGAATAATAATAGAAATGGGTAACTAGATGTTAGGCTATGATTTTGAAATAGTCTACAAGAAAGGCAAGGAAAATGTGGTGTAATATGCATTATCCAGGAGGGATGAATCAATTGAGGCATTGTTATGGGCCATGACCATTTAAAAGGTAGATTGGATAGAGGAAGCAAGATCATAATGAGAATGATAGTGCTTCCCATGATTTGATTCAAAATCTTTAGCAGAGTTTAGGTGGATTTAAAAAACTCACATGGAAGGGTAATGTATTATGGTATAAAGACAAATTATATGTATGTAAGAATTCTCTTATAAAACAAAAAATCCTTTAGGAACTTCATGTAACTCCACTTGGGGGTCATTCAATATTTTTGAACAACTATCATAGAATCAAGCAATATTTTTTTGGGTAAGGACTCAAGGGGGATGTCTAGAATTATGTGGTTGAATGTACGATCTATTAACAAAATAAAGGTTAAACTATAAAAATAATAGGTATTTTGTAGCCTTTATCCATCCCTATATAACATTAGGAAGAGGTGTCTATGGATTTCATTACAGGGTTATTGAGATCTGATGGTCAAAATGTTATCATGGTTGTTGTGGATCATCTTAGTAAGTATGCTCAATTTTGTTCTTTATCAAAACCCTTTGCTATTAGTATAATAGCTTCTACTTTTCTCAATATAGTTATAAAATTTCATGGTACTCTTAAGGTCATTATTAGTGATAGAGATCCCATTTTCACTGTTATTTTTTGGATTGAATTATTTGCATGTTTGGTCACCAAGTTAGCTCATATCTCATCTTATCACCCTTAATTATATGGACAAATTGAGGTAGTAAACAAAGTCTAGAAGGATATCTCTATTTTTTTTCTTTTGATAAAAATGATAAATGGGTTTATTAGTAACCATTTGTTGAATGGTGGTATAATACTTCTATTCATAATTCTTCAAAAATGTCTCCCTTTATGGCCTTGTATAGATACCACCCTCCATCCATCACTTAAACCATGAAGGCTCATCATAATGTTATTGCAATTGAGGAACATATTCACCATCAATAAGAGGTCCTTGCAAGTTTACATGAAAATTTAGCCATGGCCCAAAATTGTATGAATTAGCAGACATATCAACATAGGAGTGAGAGGAATTTTGACATTAGTGATTGGGTCTATATTCACTTGCAACCATATAAGTAAATGTACTTGAAATAACATAAAAAGGATAACAAGATATCCCTTAAGTATTATGGGCTTTATCAGATGTTGCAAAAAATTGGTAGTGTGGCCTAAAAGTTAAATTTTCCTTCATCCACTTGCATAAATGTAATATTTCATGTATCACATCTGAAGAAAGTCATTAGACACATAGTTACTACTTAAACTAAGTTACCAAAATTGTATGAGGAAGGGAGAGTTATTTTTGATCCTGAGGTGATCATTCAAATGTGCAATAAGTAGTTGTAGTCTAGAGCAATTAATGAGTACTTAATCAAATGGAAAAATATATAATGTGAAGATTCCACCTAGGAAGATGAATCCTTTGTACAACCACATCCAAAGTTAATTCAACATTAAGGAAAACACTGTTTTGAAGGGGATGAGCATGATACACCCTTAACCTTTAGCATGTCTAGGGATATGTGTGGTCTACTTATGGATTACATACATCTTTTATATCCTTATTACATTTCTCTATGTTCTTAGTTAGGTCGGCCAATGGAATAAACATGGATAATTCGACTATATATAGGAGGTAGTGGTTAGTATTTGATCATCATATTAATTATTATTCTCTTGTTACATTATTGTGGAGGTTTCCTTCTTGAAGTGGCTCTGATATAGTATCTAGTATTATGCTCTACTATCAATTATTGTTGTGTGATCTATTATCTTTGCTTATTCTATTTAATATATAATTATTCTATGTGAATATCTATGTAATTTCATTACAAGTGGTATCAGAGCACCCACCCATGTTTGAGTCTTGGATCTTATTTGGTAATGTCAGCATAACAATGTTTTCTCGGGGCTCCTGTGTACATGTGGAGGTGCACACCCATCGCAAGGATGGGATTGTCAAAAATGTGATGAGGTGTTAACATCCTAGTGGGAATATTCACTAATATCATGGGATTTTTGTGTAATAATTTGTTACATGTGGTATCTGAGCCTCCACCTAAGTTTAAGTAATAAAGTGGGTCTTTATGCCAACATTACAGTGTTCATTCAAGTCTTATACATGAAAGGGATCCTAGTGTACATGCACAAATATAGCCCAGAGTCTTAGTTTCAGAAGCATGGTGGGATTTTATGATCCTAATGGGTGTATTTCACCAATACCTCAAGGTTTTGGTGTGATGTTATGATCCTAATGTGAAATTTTCACTAATGCCTCAAGGTTTTATTGTAATGGTTCATTAAATTTGGTATTAGTGCCTCCACCTAGGTTGAAGTCATAGAGCGGTTGGTTACACCAGAATTTTAGTGTTTGTTTGGGTCTTATACATGTGGGGGATCCTGGTGTATAGGTACAAATCTAGCCCAAAGTCTAAGCTTCAAAAACATGGTGGAATGTTATGATCTTGATGGGTAGATTTCACCAATGCCTCAAGGTTTTAATGTAATATTTTGTTATATTTGGTATCATAACATGTGTCTCCACTTAAGGAGAGTAGGTTTAATCTCTACCTCTAACATACCATCTACACTTTACATAAAATACAAGGTTTAATCTCATGAAAGATATGTAATGCAACCCAACCTTGGTGACTGCCCAACCCAACTACTTCTCCCTTCTCTCTTATTTGATTAAAATCTCATTGTGGAAAACTACAAAAAAAATAAAGAAATAATAAAAATTATAGGCTTACATCCATAAAATGGGATAAGTGGAAACTAGATAACTATTTAAAATTAGATGACTTACTACATGTAAAATACTAGATTCCTGAGAAGACTTGGTAAAGAGAAAAGTGATTGATGAATTTGACTACAGAAAAATCATAGATATAATGAGTCCCAATAATGACTCTAACTTTTTATACTGACTTTACCCCAATTTTCTAGATTTCAAGGATTTTATTTATCTCTCTCTCCTAATTTTTTTTCATAATTTTAGCATGTCTTCAAAGAGCACAATTGTTCAGTAATTTAGGGTTTTCTATTTTTTCCATTTTAGTGTCAAAGTTTTGAATGTTCAATTACCTATTTTAAACACATCCATATATGTATTATGATTTTATTTATTTTATGAAATCAAAATTTTCATATGAAATGTTTTTTAACTTATATTTAAAGTAAATCAATATAAGGTAAAACACCCACAAGGAATCAAGATGTACAATGACATGATGAATGAAGGATCCTCTATGGATACAATGGACAATATATTGATATGAAACACACATAATTACATACACCAAAATTTATACAATCAATAAATCATAGGGAATTTAAGAGAACAAATAATTTATGTATTTAGTATAGAAGATGTAAGAAATAAGAAGATGTATATAGTCAATATAAGTATTTATATATGATAAATATAAATTATGAAGCATAGTATTAAACCCATTTTAAGATATGCCCCTAGTATATGACATAATAAAAATGTGTTAATGCCCATGGATGTGAAAATGAAGGAAAACATATCATTTGTAAGTCCATGGTCATATGCAACAGTTGTATCTTGAATTTATCTCACTCACAGAATACCATGATAATCATCTATATAACATAGATATGTAAAACATATAACATATGTAGATAAGCATGATATGTATCCTTTGATAAATATATTTTTATATTTTCATACATTTTTGAATTTTATAATTTTTAGAAGAAGGAGATCATATAAGGAGGAAGCCAAGGGGAAAAAATAAACAAAACTCAGTCAATTAAGAGGAGGATCCAAGGCCCACAAATTAGGGGCATTATGTAGATGATAAATTCAATGGAAAAAATTAGGAGAATTAAAAAAAAAGAACAAAGGGATGAAAATCTAGAAGAAAGAAGGATGATTCCAAACAACCTATAACTTGCCACAAAAATCAGTGCATCAGTAAATTTATAAAGTGTTTGGAATGGTATCAAAAATCAAGGGGAAAGATCCATGAAAACATAAAAAGAAACAAAAATAAATAGGTTGGAATAATGTGAATGAAAACTTAGAAAATAACAAAGATGTCAAATCTGAACAAATATAAGGCAAGATGAAAACTCAAGGGAGGATGCCACATAAAAGACACAACACATATAATAAAATATATAAAAGGAGAATATGGTACAACATGATATACAAGTGAGTTAGAAGAGATAGTCTACCATAACTAACCAATGATCACATCTATACATATAAAATGAGAATACCATGAATGTCAATAATTAGATACACTATTAGAAGTATTAAAGATATGGCCATGAGTTATGTAAAAACCTTAATCATATTATTGAGGAGAGAGATCAAAATAATATGCCACAGGGCATTACTTAACTTTATTAAAGGAAACACATGTATTAGTTTTAGACACATAAATTTGGTATTAGACACTTGAGAATGCCATGTTTTGACTTGTCCTTCACAAACATGAATTGTGCATATAAATTTGAATCTTGTTCAAATGATCTCATTACCATTTTCCTATCTATGAGGTTATTCAACATAATTTTCTATCATTCATATATAGGATCTCCCTAGTCCATGTATAACAGTTATATTATCCTAAGCAAACTTTTTCCATATTCTAGATCAAACATTTCTTCCATCTAAGTAGTTATAAAACATGTTATTAGTCATGTTTGACTTACTTGTCAATGTCATAAATTATCCAAATAGATATTTTTAAAATTCAAACCTTTATCTTGGGTTGGACCAAAATTTTACATGTTGTTTATGGATGGAAATTAACTAAACAGTATTTTACACACACACACACACACACATTAATAACAAGGTTATTCATATCTAGATCTCACTTGTAAAACTACCTACACATTGAGATATATATTTTCACATCCTTACAATGTCCAAATATGAAAACCCCTAAAATAAATCCCCAAGATATGTATGAACACCCAAATACTAATCAAAGTTTCATGATGTCAATATTTAGAATCCAAACATGTTGTATTGCATTCTTGTGAATCCCTATTAAGCACACATTCACATAGGTGGGAAAACTAAATGTATTTTGAGCCTTGTTTGTAATATTGGAATGTAGGAAAAAATAAAAAAATTATAAAGGTATGGTTTGGGATATCCATCATATATTTACAATCCCTTTTTATAGGCCAAACATGTGTTGAAAATGGAGTCATGGTTTCAATATGAAGTAACACAAATGTGAATATGAACACAAGATCGAGTATATGTAATTACATACGAAAAATATTCACAACCGAACAAAATGATCTATGGTATAATAGACTGGAAAAATTATAGATAAAATTTGTTTTAGATAAAAAACATATCTAGTCACCATAAGTTTTTGAGAATTATTGGCATCATTTTGCCAGATTTTGTTAGTATCATATACTGAATAACCACAAATACATTTTAAGATGTATTTAATGAATATAAATAAAGTGATAAGAACAAAAATTGAACAAGATAGTTACCCTATCATATTTAAATTTATATAAATATTAATATCAATATCAATCTAATTATTACATTCAAATCTACATAATTTATGCCATATCTTATATAGTCTAAATTATCAGAGTTTTTAGCCTATTTAGATAACTATATCATATATAATTAGAAACATTAGTTTAAATTTTTATCTATATATATGAAATATTTCTATTTTATTTGGATGAACTAATGAAATATGTGATAGATAAAAATTGAGACATGGATGAGTAGGCATTAAAACTTTTGATGGTGTAACTACATGATTTTTAACTCTAAGAGTTATAATGGGAGAAGCTAATGCTCTAGAAGATATAAATTGATGAATCATAAATATAAATGAAAGGATGGTAAGTTGTGAAATAATATAAAATACCATGAGGTTATGTTATTTTAATTTTATGAATAATTTTAGATAACATCTCACTTTTTATCTAAGTTTGGATATGTAACTCATAAAGTGCACCAAAAAATAATATTTTTGTTGTTAGCATGCATGAAATAGAGATAATAATGTAATGTGGATGGGATATATATTGTTTTATTTATTTATGATGTCTAATTAATAGATCATAAGTCACATTATCTAGAAAAAATAAACAACATACTAAAAATGTCTTTGGACCTAGGTGACTGATAGTGTAATACCACTAATGGGTTCCTATGTGAGATAGTCACAACACTTAAGTACCATGGTTGTGCCTAATAAGTATTTTTTACTACACCATCTGCTAGCAAGAAATGACATTTTAAATTTTTTTTTACTTGAACCATTTTCTATCATAATTCTATGTAATCATATGGTGTGAATAAAAAAAAGCATTCACATATGGTGAATCATTATTGATATCATAATTTGGAATCTCATGGTGATATAATGTGATAGATTGATTTTTTTATTGGTAAAAATTAATTGTTTAATTAATTAGTTAACTCATCATATATACATAAAACTATTAAAATTAGTTTTGTTGTGTTGTTACAAATATGTCCATATATTATATTTGGTAATATAGACACATAAATTTGACGTGATACCCTTATTCCCATTGTTTTATTCTTAATTTATCCTATTTGGAAATCTTTTACATATTGGCATATTTATTAGACCATTCCAACTACACTTAGGTACCCACTTAAGCCTTGAGCCTAAAAATCACATTCTAACACTTATTAAAAGTTATGCATTAACATCCTTGCACTACACATCACTTGTTATCTTGCTCATCATCAATATTTGATCCCTTTTCATCTCCTAGATAATTTTTTCCCCTACACATATTCATCCAAGTCAAGTACAAACCCTAATTTTTTCTATCCTTTTTGAATTTATTAGTAATTTTTTCCATTTCCATTTATTATGCACCTTTAACCTTGTGCCTTTTCATTTCTAAAGCTCATTAATATGTATCTCTTGTCCTAGATCATCCTATGTATATAAGGTCATGTCATTATATTTAAAATAAGAAGATAAAATACACACATTTATCAAAGGTAAAGCCTTTAGCCAAGCATCATACATGATTTCTCCTAATTTAAGTTGAGCTTCATTTAATCACATCTTAAACATTTATGATGGAGTTAAATTATTGGTATCTCATTATTCCCCTTGTATAAAATTAAGGATATTTGCTTGCACAAAGTTGCATCATCACTTTTCAGGAAGAGGAGATTCAAAACCCTCACTAGAGCTATTTCATACACACACTTGCATAACTACATTAAACTTTGATTACAATCATGTGGATACATAATTTTTAACATAACTTTGGTGGTTGTTTAATGTCATAACTCTTTATTTTTTTTAAAGTGTCAAGATATGTTAAAGAACATAAATTATACACATTATGCCTAAAAAATAATGAAGTAAAGGTACACAAAATTTATAAATGACACAATACACTAGTGGAAAAAAATTTGAAACCCTACATAAGATAGAATCGATGGCATTGAGACAAATCTAACAATTATGATTCTAAAAAGGCCATGTCTACCTAAATCAAACCTTTCCCTACATGTGTCTATAAAAGAGAGGTTTTTGAGTCTTGTAATTTATGACTACAATATAGATAGTTTGAAAAATAATTCTACAGGTTTATATTTATAGATCAATAGTAATGTATGATATTTACTTAACCTTTTGTATTTACTTTGCATAGCCTAGATTCATTTGTTACACTTAGACATGTTGTTGATCATAACCTATAAGATAGATTTGAATTATATAATTTCATGGATGTATGCTTAGATAAATTTAATTAAAAATAATTTATTCCTATTTTGATTGAAACCAGATTTATGTAAACATATACGGTGAAACCCATATCTTTAGAACATTTAAATGAGCCCCTTAAGTATCTTAACATACCTGCATAAGAGATTTAAACCCTAAAACATGTTTTAGGGGCCTTGGAACAAAAACCACATCATATTTATTTATATTTAAAATCACACTATTCTTAGATTGATTCTAATGCTATACATGGAAAATGTATAACACATCAAATCTTTAACTTACCATTTCCACATGTTTTCACAAGGCACAAATTTTCATTATTTTATGGGAGTGGTGATCCTTACTTGCATGTTAAACAATTTTTTGTCTTATATTTGTAAATATAAAACCAATGTTATATGTTTATTAAAAATTTCCTAAAAATCATAACAAGTTAAGCTTTATATTAGTTTCATCATCTTCATAGTGGATCTTTGTATATATATCTTGAGTTGGAAGAAACATTTTTAGTATAATACTTTCACAATAAGGGACCAAAGGTTACATTTTACTATTTTATTTCTCTTCACCAAGGAAAATTTGAACCAAAAAATGATTACATATAATGATTCAAAACTTGTACCCATCAATTGATTTATCAACAAACCAACTTATAAAATTGATACATTTTTTGTAGGGGCATTGTTTTTCATATCAAAGAGAAATTATTTTATCATACTTATAACTCTTTAAAATATATTTATTATAAGAATAAGTAAATATAAAAAGATTTCTCACATTCTTAAGATACTAATCAAGCTAATATAAACCATATTTATATCTCTCCAATTAAAAATAATGTGTCTTAAAATATTTCATCTATACCATGGGTTAAGCGACAAATAACACCTATACCTAGTCCTACACTCTTCCTATAGTGAAACACAAAACTTAATTAAGATTTAAAGTTCTAATACTAAGGTAAAATAAGATAAAACATAGGATAAGGAATCATTACAACTATACCCATATTATTTTTCAAGATTAAATGTAGTATAATAAAAGACTTGGTGGGTAAAAACTTGATTGAATTTCATTATATGCAAGAAGCAATGTAGTATAATAAAATACTTTGTGGAAAAAAATTGATAAAATTTACTTATATACACAAAATTTATTTATGCCACAATCAAAAAAAATATTGCCAAAAAAAGAAATCATATCATCCAAAAATGGGACATTTAAGAAATGAATCTATCACGTTAAAAGGAAAAAAATTAAATGTTAATTGACCAAGTAAAATTCATGATTCCTCATCAAATTTATTTAGGAAATTTTAATATTAAAAAATAAATTCAACCTCTTAAAAAATGATTCAAATCCAACAACCTTGTTAGCATTAAATAAAAGCCCCTTACAAATCATTTTCATGATTCCTTGAAGATCCAAATGTTCATTATCTTTATTCTTGTACTTATATTTTATTATAAGTTATAAGTAATTTATTAAAAATTTCAGAAGGGAGTTCATGGGAGAGTCTATATGTTTTAATTCAATTAAGAAACCTTATAAAATTAAAATGAACAAGACATAATGACAAAAAAATTATTAGATCATATAATACATAGGTGAAGACTAGAAAATTGAAGAAATTTTAGACCATAAACTCAAAAAATTTATTATTCATAGTTTTGAGTGAGTCACTTGTCATCTCCAATTTTTAAATCAATACCTTACCTAAATTAAAGATAAAAATTCATAATAATTCATAAAACCTAGTGTCTATCATGCCTTACCTTTATGATTTTATCTCATATTTAGACATAATATCTCTATCCACATAAATTAAAAAATGTTTCTCATCAAAATATCTCATATTTATGTCTCCTTACACTACCAAACAAAAAATAACTATAATTATGTTTCTCCTTCTTCTAGTTCCTATAAAGCTCATAAGTACAAAAGATGTCCAATTCATGGAAGGAACAAAATGTATTCTCTTATTTATAAAATACTTGAATTCAATCATGAGATAAATCCAAATAAAAAGCATGGTTTGGATGTGAGGAAATTATAGGAAACTAATTTTTTTTCCAATACATAAAAGATAAAGGAAACTAAGCCTAAAAATTTATTTAGCATTGATATAAGATAATTCACATGTACAACAATTTAATGAAAACCAAAATTATATGTTTGGTTGAGATATGCATTATTTAAGAGGATCCTTTAGTTTAAATTATTTTTTCCCAATTTATACCATTATAGAGTAAGCATAGAGTTACAAAAGACATTTCATTAATATCTAAAGCCACAAAATGACATGGCAAAGTAGTTAGTATTAAATAAATGATCATGTCAATGAGGTTTCATAAGATCTAGTTCTCTCACAATGGTCCAACTTATAAAATTTGTAATTTTTTGAAATAAATGAGGGATTAAAATAAGGAAATAATCATTGATGTGCCATCTAAGATGACTACAAGTCTATAGAAAATGATATAAATTATCAAAAGTTGAAGTTTATGGTTAATATTAAAAATCATGACATTTAAAGGAAAATAGGTTGAAATAATTTTTAACCATACCCAAATATAAATATAAACTCAATTTTTTCAAGGGGTTATTAATGTAAAGTTTATGAAGAGCTTTACCACTAGGTGAATAGATTAATGCACTATATAACAAATGAATATGCCATATAAGTTGAAGTTTATTTTGATTATGTTAAAACCATTAGGGAGTTAAAATTATTAAAAATAGAATATATATGTAAAATATTACATTATATTTACTTAACTTGAGGCATGTGTTTGTATTATCAAGTAAATGATAGTACCATAGTTACAAGTTGTGATTATGCCATAACTCGTATCAATCAAACTAATTTTATGGAAATGTATCAATTACAATAGCCACCAAATAGACATGACTAAGAGGTTGAAGAATAGTGGAAGACACATAATTTAAGTAAAGTACTACATTAATAGAAGGAACATGGAATGAAATAGACCAACATGGAAAATGTGAAGAAGTACACCATTGATAATTTCATTATTGGCATGAGAATGAGTATGGTGTTGATAAAACTAGTTATTTTGATCTTCAACTATAGAAAATGTGAAATCATCATGGATTTAATTTATTTATTTAATCCTTGAATACAATCCCAAGTTTAATCTTGGGTGTAATTTATTCTAACTTGGCTAGGAATATAAAAGCATCTAAGAGGGGGAGTAATTTTTACATGGATTCTTATTTAGTAGAATCCTAGTGTGCATTAGGAACCTTGAATCAGTAAAAATTTCTAAAATGGTAACATTATTTAGGTACTATTATCCAAGTGTCATTATCGACATTGTGCAAACAAAAGTGTCCCAATGACTATACTAGACTTTATGATTACATTTACCTAGTAATTTAAAATAAGATCCATGAGTGGATTATACCCATACTCTATTTGATCATCATAAAAATGTTTAAAGTCATAGGATCATGGTGGTTATTATAAAATTACAATATCATTAAAATAGAAGGATGCATGGGATGATCTCATACATTTCCTTTCTATGTACATGACGAGTTGTTTATGATCAATGTTTGTTACTAGTATTCTTAGAAAGCACCCTAAGTATCCAAAAATAAAAGTCTAATTTCATTTCATCTTAGCCCATTTAACATAGTAACACATTACTTGAATCCTTTATTTCTATTTGTAATAGGAGGAAATAGGTCTTAATGTAAAATCCTCTTTTTATAGTAGTAGAGCATGTGACCCTTTTATGACAATCAAGGATAATTTCAAAGGGAATATTACCTTGGTCTATAAACATGATCATGATCCAAATGATCATGTTTTATTTTTCAAACATGATAGCCATGAATAAATTGAGGATAAGTTAATATATTATAGAAGATTATCACCTCATCCTAAATTTATAGATGAGGATGAATAAAAGGTAGAAAAAATTGATGGATTGAAAATGATCATAATATGCCACCTAAATTTTAGAGAAGAGATACCTAGTCATCCTATTTCACCATCTTATTCTTTTCTAATCACCTAAAAGGTAAGTATTGATCTTATTAAAAATCCTTCTAATTTCAGTAGTTGAGTTCATAATATTTTTAGTTTTAGTGTTAAGATATTTATAACAAAGAAAAAAAGTTAGGTAAAAATAACATATCTATCTTAGGAGAGATAATATCTAAGGTGAGATATGGAAAGAGTACTGTTGACATAAACTAAGAAACATGATTTCTAGTCTATAGTTTAAGTGTCCTAACTAATTTGATATGATGTAGATAAGGATATATTTACTTGGAATAAATAATACACATAAATATATATTATATTATATTTATTATAGATATTTACATGATAATATATGATGTGATATGATTATATTGCATTATGCTATGCTGATGATAATATTTCATACCATTTACATCATTATATACCCTTTAAACACCAAATGTTTGATATATTCCCCCATATTTACTTTTGGTAACCACTTATTTACATTTATTTTCCTTATTAACTACTAATTAGAGGATATTTACATGTATATCATGGTATCTATGAATTTTACTTAAGTAAACTATTATATATTCTTCATTATTATCATTTTGATATGTTTACGAATTATGTGTTATGTTATAACACTAATTACTTCCTTTAGTATCATAATCTATGGTGTTATCATATTCCTTGATATATTATAATGTTTATATAACCTTGATGAATAACATTACCAACAAGTATCAAGGAATTCAAGAGTGCTAGTAAAAATAAAGTGAAATCTGGGTGGGTAAATATTAGAACTACAAACATAGGGAAGCATATTCAATCATACCATGAAAATAAATAGGGAATTAGGATAATAATAAATATTAAGATAAGATCTAGTCAACATGTTCAAATATATCATAAAATTCATTTGACACAAAATAATGTATTATAAGGAAGAGTTGAAGGGCCTATGATATATATTCAAGATAATAATTATTTTTTTCTTCAAAATTTTGATGATTCATCAAAGGAGTTATATGAATTAATTTTTTCCTCACATGATGGCCTTACTCAAAGTTTAATTTTATAAGTAGTTTATTAATAACAAATTTATGACGTGATAATTTTGAAACATGAAATTTCCATGATAATATGAATGAATCATGAGGGAATGATAATTATAGGTATTTTTATGTTTAAATTTAAAAAATGGGTTTCTAAGTTATTATCAAGGAACACAAGGATATAATAGTAAACACAATGGAAGTACTAGTCAAGGTTGTAAATATCATCAAAAAATATATTCAAGTGATAACTAAAATATATAGTTCTTTAGCCCATCGAGTAAAAATATACAAGGAGATGGTACAAAGTTTTCTGAGGTAATATTATGGATTATATACAAGTCATTTATGAATATAATTTATTATAAATGATCACATACCACATGGATATTCAAAATAGACACCATCCACATAAATTATTAAGATGAGAAAGATTCATAGTAAAGAAATTCTATACTAAATATGTTTAATATACAATATATGCATATTCCTATATTAAATATGTTTAATATACAATTTATTCATGCAAAAAATAATGGTTTCACTATAACATGACTCTCTAAAAATATTACATCTCCATTAACTTAGGAGATGACTCTAAGATCCATTACATTCCACAAAACATAAAGGGTTATTATATAGGAAAATTAAGATGTGAATGAGATATTATTATTAATGGAGTAAAATGCGGGATCATTCCGCACATCACACCTATCCCTTATTACACGTGAAGATAACTACCACAATAATTATGAATTTAATAATTGTGTGCACATAATAAAACACACCTTGGTAGAACATATACCTAAGGTGGACTACACATCAAATGTGAAAATGCCACACTCCAACACCCTCATTAAAGGTTAGTTTAGGTGATGTGGTAACAATGAATAAGTATTATGCTGACAAGTATGGGTCCTAGTAAATAGATTTAATGAGGTACCTATTTATAATGAAAAAACAACAACAATGAATATGATAAAGTAAATATCTACTAAATATAAATAATCATTTAATGGAATGAATCAAAATTAGCTTCCATGAATATAAATGTGTGAATAATATTAACTATTGGTACGTGTTTCATATTAAAAAAATCATTATTAAATGATTTTAAAATGGAGTGATAAGAAACTCATATAGGAAACAATTAGATTGAAAATGGATCAATATGGATCTAGTCCAAGAAATGACTAGCCTCTACATCTACTAGGAACAATCACTAGGTATATAGTATACTCGCATAACAAAGGAAGTAGTAGAAGTACACAACACTCTCCCCCATAATTTTGATTATGGAGTGAATAAAAATCAGCTCAATATCTCCAAAAGTGTTAGTTCACTATGTGTGAAAAAAATCAACAATAAATCCTAAAATGAGAGTGTACAATATGCCACATGAATAAAAAAAATGTAAAAAAAAAATGCACCCTTTGAATAGATCTAGATCCAATCTGTAACTAAACATAAGAGCTAAAAATTGATTCTAAGGTACTAAAAAACCCAAATTATAGTCTTAAAAACATGCCAAATGATTTTTTATTGTTTTTCTTCACTTTGGCTCATTCTTACCCTTGAAAATTATCTAGATTTATATAGAACATGATCTATATGGCTTTGAAAGTGATCTCATGGTGTCAAATTCAAGTGAAAAAAAAATTCAAAATTAACTTTTTCTAGCACTTTGAACATAATTAAAATGTATAATACACACAAAAATATTCAAATGAAAATTAGCTAAAAATATCTTCCACATAACTCCTCCATATGTATATATACAATCGATACATGAAACTAATTAAAGGAATGAACCAAACCTAAATAAAATATATAATACTTTGAATAAATTATCATAGAAGGCAATCAAGAAGGAAAAAAATATCCTTACTTATTGAAGCTTGTTAGGGATTGAAGCTTTGGAGTGTATGAAGATCCTCCTCTACTCATTCTCATTTTGATCTTTCTAACAATAGATCTTAAACAGTTATTTTGATATTATCTTAAACACTCTCATTGATATTATGAATGCTATCTCTAATACCATATTAAAAATGAAATATTGGACCATGTATCTTCAACATAAACACCATCCATATATATTATTTAGATAAGAGAGACATTAACCAATAAAGACAAACTATATTAATTATGTGTAATATATGGTGTATGTGTGCAATTGACAATGGTTGCACTATAACATTACTCTATAAAATTATATATATCCATTAGATCAAGAGATGAATATAAGATCCATTAAATTCAAAAAGAACACAAAGGGTTCTTATATATGAAAATTAATATGTGAGTGAGAAATTAATATTAGTGGAATAAAAGGTGGGACCATTCCCAAAGTTATACCTAACCCTTATTAAATGTTCATTAATTATGTATTTAATAATTATGTGGACATAATAAATCAAACCTTGGTATCACATTTTAGAGGAAATTAAATGAAGTAAAGGATGTGGCAGACATTAGGGCAATGGGAATCATATAAGTTTTAGATTAAGGTAAAAACAAGTTTTGAAGGGACCCCAAAACCCTGAAACAATGATAAAAAGATGAAGCATTTACGACCATAGGCAAAACCTAAAAACTACTACAAAGAAGTAACATAAATAGGTTTTATATGGACCTAAAACCACCTGAAAGACCACAAGTCATAACCTAGGTTTTACATAGACCTAGCTTCACCATAGTCAAAAGATTACAAAAAACCAGGAAATAGGACCAGATAACACAACCAACTAGAAGAACCAAGCTATTCTTCCAGTTCCAAAATCATTTTCACTACTTCCTTACCTTTCACAATAGTATCTTGAATGGTAGTAGCCACCGACATGGCTCCCTCTTGCATAGCTTTCTTTCTTGAGCTCTGTCTCGTCCTCTTGTTGGGCCCCTCCAAGGATTTGATCTCCTCATTAGCTCTTTTTCCAATATTAACAGCTGTAGCACATATTTTAGATGTAGCCTCCTCCATTTTCATTCTGCTCTCCTTGATGAGTTCCCTTAGGTTGTTTTCATAGTCTTTGAGCTTGAAGGGGATGTCTCTCATCTATTTTTCCATGTTATTGATTTTGTTCCAAACTGCCATCTAGTTATCTTCCATTATTTCCATTTTCCTTTTGAGATCCATTATCTCCTTAAACATCCATGAATCAAGCTGGAGGATAGCCTCTACTTTGTAATTAACCCATCTCGTAGGTGTGTGCCTTCCATCATTCTGCCTTTTATCACTCCACTCTTCTGTGTTCTTATTAGGACTGTTCCCACCTTCTTCAATGTGATCCTCTCTTCCCCTTTGATTTTGTTCCTTAGTTTCAGCTTGAACTCCCAGGTCTGTTTCTTGGTTGTCAGCCTGAATTGTGTTTTCCCTCTCATTTATCGAAACAGGGTCCTTAATAGGGTCATCCAGGACTTTATCATCCTCAAACACTTGCTGGTTTTCCTCAGAGTCATATTCACTATTTTCAAACTCCTCCTCTATGTTGACTCCTTTCTCATTCTTCTCCTGAACTTCTTCTTCCTCATTGGAACTTGTATTCTTGATTTCTGTTCCTCCCTCTTCCTCATGGGAATCATATAAGTTATTAATAATATTAAATTAAAAAATGTTTTCTCATATTTCATCTCAAAAATTCTTCAATAATTCAACATGGATTTAAAATAAGGGAAGTTATAGGTGGGTAAACTCATCATCTTAGATACCCTAAAATCATTTAATATGATTCCCATTATAAATAGGAGTTTCAAGCCAACTAGCTAGTATAACCTTAAAGAACTCAACTTAATAGAATTTTTGAAATGTACTCAACTCCACCATAGATTAAATAGAGGAGGTAGTTTCCCATGTCATAAGGGGATTTTTTAGGAAAATTTAAAATTTGTTGAGTAGACTTTTTATATTATGATAATTAATTGATAAGGGTGTGTCCTATCCTATTACTATTTTCTTATAAGTAATATTGTGTTTTATTTTTTAATGGTTGTATTTTTACCAAAAAAAACTATGTTAAAATACTAAATATATATTATAGAAAAACTATGATTTTTCTAAGAAATATTGGAGTCAAAGTGATATGTAATTTTAATTATGGTGATGTTAACCTAGACATGATCTCTTTATGAAGGTGAAATTAAATGTACATGTGATACATTATTTAATATTATTAATTATGTATGTTAAAATTCCTATTTTAATAATTTTGGTGTGCTAAGAAATCATACTTATTGAAACATAATGATTTTAGGATGTTGGTGTTAGTAATTTTATCCTTTTATGTTAGATGTTTTGAAATTTCAATTCCATGTGTTAGGCTATGTTTATGTATTTGTATATTTCCATTAAATTTTAGACACCTAAATTTTGTACAAGCCCATCCTTTATGTCTTTTATTACAAGATTGTATGCATATACAATTGACATTGAATGAGGTAACTATCTTCATAATTTTACTTGAGTATTTATCTATTTTGGTTTGTGAGCTAGTTTATTGGTCATTTATCTTGCCACTTTATCATGGAGATCCCAATTTTGGTCATATGTCCTTCTAGACAACTCCATGATAAATTAACAAATCGTCTTACAACCCTATCCATTTAGTGTGGACTTTTCCAGGCATAACTTTCAAAACTTATTTGTGAGTCACATTTCATTTTTGTTTTACATTGGGTTTTATCTTGGGTCAGATTTTGCATGCTAGTAGGTCCCAAACTCAAAATTAATACATCTATATATACAAAGATCCTCTAAGGCATTGAGAATAGTTCTCTCACTCTTAAAACATTATTCAAATATTTTCATGTTGAATAGACAAGATTTAATTAAATCTAGACATATGGATAAGAATATAGAATTATAATATCACATTTAAATTTAAATCTAGGATAATTTGTATTAGATTTTGGATATTTAATATCTAATTCTTAAAATATCTAAATTATAATCTAATAATTTAAATATTGATAATATAAAACCATTAAAGATGATTTTATGCTTTAATATAAACTAGAATATGTTCATATGATATGGACTAATGGTTGTTCTATCTATAAATTTGTTAAAGTAATATTCAATGTTAAATCTTCATATGCATACTTATGTCAAGGGTAAAATAGGAGAAAAATAATCTAAATTTCCATTTACCTTTTCACACACACATGTAAGTGGGAAAACTAAATTTGAGTTTGAACCTTAAAGTATTAGAAATGTAGTTCAACATTTGGTATTTCAATGGAGATTGACTAAGGTTGGTCTAACTCAATATCTTTCACCCAATTTCCCTTTATTTGATTCTAATTTGGTTTATGTGAAAAAAAATAGTATTTTGTCATTAAAGGTATTTTTTAAGATACTATAGATATACAAACATATCCATTACCCTAATTAATTCATGCATAGGTAGTGAAATAATTAGTTCAACATCATAGTCAAGCAAGACAAATCTATGGTCAACCAAACTGGGTGCACTACACCACCATCCACATAAAATAGACATATCTAGAAATATAATCTACTTATAAACCTAATCTATCATTTATACATTTATGTTTTCTCTATTTTTTCATGTTATAATTATTTCATAATCAACTAGGACAAGTTTTTAATCAATGGACTAGAATGCATTGCACCACCATCCACTTATAATATTGTTGACCAAATTTGACTTTTAGGTCAAATTAGGGCACTCCTAGGTAAAAATTCAACTTATAAATGTTTTATGGGGGTCTAAGTTAATGTAATTGGGTGTATTACATGTTATTTTATGTCATTTAGGGTCATCCTATCTTTGGTCTTACTTATATTAGTCACTTTGTCAATTTGGGGTCATTTTATGTGCTTTTAAGGGTCATTAATTCAAGTGGCACATTTACCAAGGTGATTAGGGATCCCATTTTCATTTAAAAAATAAAAGAGGTCAGTATAAATTTTAGGTATGTTAGTTACATCAGAATAATGTAGGTTGTCTAATCAAAATTATAGAAACCAAATAAAAAAGGGAGAAAATGGCACTTTCACGACTCATGGGGAAGTGTTCCAAGTGGTAAAATATTACATAGGGTCGCTTAATATTCTTAACACTCATAAAAAAATTTGGTTCTCTTTGGAAATTCAATTTTGAGGCCATAACCATTCTACACCTTTCTTAGTTTCCTAGACACATAAATGTGATTTTTAGGTTTTTGCTCAGTATGGATAGTTGAAGATGTTTCAAGTAAATTATTTTGGGAGGTTATAGTGAACTAATATATATTAATTTAAATATAAATATTTTTAATAATGGTGGCCTATGATTCATGAACCATTTCTAACAAGTTGATTGTACATTTATGGTAGTTATTTCATGTACCTTATAGGTTTTGTTCTATTTTGGTCAAATACATATGAACCAATTAGTGATTTTGGATCTAGGATATGTTCACATACTTATTATATTGTCTCCATTATTTTTATCTATCATGATGTTTGGATGATCAAGTTAAGTCCATGCTACAAGAGGGTGTCACTATGTGGAGTTTTAGCTGAAGTGTTTCTTGTTTGTTGAGTGTGTTATCTTGTAGGGGTCTCATATAGATGGGAAATGGTATTTAAAAAGTTACTAGGCCATGTGACCACCTCCTTCCATGTTTTAGTTTCACCATGTCATCTCTTGGGTTGTTTGCAAGCTTGTCTTCCTCCATTGTCAACTCTTTTCCCAACTTCACTTGTAGTCACCTATATGAGCTTGTTCAACTTGTATGTAGATTTGTAATTAGAGTATATTAATTGTTTAAACCATCAGGAGTTGGAAGGAGTTAATTTATGTTCTTGTGAAGGAGTTGTAATGTTGTCATATACTAAATTTCTATGCTAAAATAGTCATGAGATGCTTATGCCTACTTTATCTCAAATGTGTGCAAGTGGTTTTAGGTTGGAAAAGGTGTTTTTAAGGTATTTTAAAAGTTTTATTGATGGATATAATTTATTTTAAGGTTGAAAAATGCATTTTGAGTTGTTTTGAAGCCATTTTGACCATGTTTTGCCATACTTCATACCTTCACTGTCTACACACAGAGAAAATATCCACCTATAGCCATTGCTAACATCATCCTTAGGGGTTAAAATCTTGAAATGTGTTATAACTTCTTAGAACTACTAGAAGTGTATTATGGTGTTGGAGAAAAGCATATAAGGTTCATATGCATAGGGAGTTTCATGTTGTTCACTTCTAACAGGGTTCCAAAAGATGCTCTCATGGAAAATATGGAATCACTTGACACAAATTAAGGTTTTGGTATGACTATAAAGCTTTGAATAATCCATGAAAAGTGTTTAGAGAGAAAATGAGATGTTAAACCAACTTGAAGAACCAAATGACTATGTTTTGGGAAATTAGCCCCAAAAGGCCAAAATAAAGGTCTAAGAGGTTTTCATAACCTTTTTGCAATAGGTTTCAAAGATTTCCTAAAGCATTTGAATGATTTTAATTGACATACCATACTACATACTAGGTCCATGACAAGAGTAAAGGTGAAATAGTAAAAGGAGATATGTTTTTGAAGGCCTCAAACATACTCCAAAACACATTGAAATGCTTGAGTAATATCTACAGGCCTGTAGGAGTAAATGACCTTTTATCACTTTAGGAGAAAAACATTGATTAAATGGTTTTCAACTAGTGAGATGAGGTAAAATTAAATTCATGTAATCCATAAAGGGTTAAGATAATTTTCCTTTGCAACCTATGACTATCTACAGGTGTCCCTTGTATAGATGATATATACCTATAATAAGGTATGAGACAATAACCCCACCCTTGATGCATTTTGATGATTTGAGATCCTAAAGGTTATATAGGTTCAAAAATCCATTTTTTTAGTAAAATTGGTTAAAGAGAGGTCCTTTAGCATCATTATCATCCAATTGGGAGAAATAGGCACCTATAGGGATCAAGGAGAGCAAAGTGTCTCAGTGAACAAGCAAAAAGCTAACATGATCATGTACATGTGATTGTAAGACACTTAGAATATTTTATAGAGGATAATTATGTTTTTTAATCTGATATAAGTTTAAAATGGGTTCCTAAACACAATTATCATCTCAGTTAAGGCTATATGCACCTACATGCATGGTTGGCTCAGTCAGCAGGTAGGGAAAGACTTAGTCTTGTTATCAAAATGATTAAAAAGAGGTTAATGGAATATTAAAATGGTGAAAAAATAATATATAATCTTAATTAGGACCATTATTTCCTCTATAATCTACTGGTTATGTAAAACAAGTATACACAGACCTCTTAAGGCCTTGCATACACCTATAACTGAGTGTGCAATCTTAGTGAAGATAAGAGTCTATCATGCAAAGAGATAAATAAGGTTTTTAATAAAAATGATATGGTTAATAATATCTCAAATTAATATTTTACACACTTAAATACCCCTCCAATATTCTTAGTCAGCTTTCCCTACTTGGCCAAAAAGCCATCAGTTTGTACAGTTGCTCTAAGAAACCTCCTTGCTTAATAGAAGAATATGAGGAACATAAAGAAGATAGGTATTTGGATGAATTTAAAAGATCCATGAGAATGAATTTAAGGTGCGTAAATTTTTTTTACAACTTATATATATATTTTTATCTTGGAGAGGTCACTCTTAGGAAGACTTGAAGAAAATGAAAGAAAATAGGGATTTTTAGGCCTTTTTTAGGCACTTGAAGCTGGTTGAATACCTAAAACATGGAATAAATAAAAATAATTTGGCAAATATAATAATAATTACTTGTAAAATATCATAAAATATTCAATTTTACATGGGGATGAGGGATATACCTCACTATTTTATCTTAGAGGTCAGCCAATCTAGGAAAATTAGACTTTGGCAAAGTGAGCTAGTGAGTGCAAAATGAGAAAAAGACTTGACATGGAGATTTTGGAACCTCATGGAAATATATTATAAGGTGTATGGAAGTAAAATTTATTATATTAAATCATTATATCAATCTCAGACCCCTCAAGGTGAGAAAATTACTCATGCACATAGTCTAACAATGAAAACTTCCACTAAACCTAGTTAGCAAATGAGGAAAGAGGATGAAGAAGGGTGATTTGAGGGTTATGTAATGATATTTTAAGATAAAATGGGATGTTAAAATTAATAATAAAAAAAACTACCTATAATATATCAATCCTAGTATCTAAATCTAATAAGGTACATATTAGACCTATTAGGCTTTGAGAAGGCCTAATGACAAATTGTAGTACAGCTTCACTTTTACTCCTTAATGAAATATAAATATAATTGAGTAATGTTAGGGATGTGGATATACAAATTATGGAACTCATATTATGCATATAAACCCATTGGAAATCCATATATAGCTCAGAAAGAGCACAAGTATGCAGGGAAATCAAGGACAAACTCAAAGAAGTGTTTTCAAATGCTCATATATTTTCTAAAGTTTTTCATGGAACTAAAGGGATTAATATAAGTTATTAGGGTACCTTTTAATAATTTTTTTGGAATTTTTTGGTAGGTTCAATGTCCAATATTTATGAATATAGATTTAGACCAAAAAATGCCAAAAACCCTACAAACCCTCAGTGATGACCCAATGGGGAAAATAAGCTTGGATAGCTATCCAAATGAAATAATTTGGAAATTATATTTATTTTATAATTTATAATAATCTCTTAGGATATCCCCCATCATATTAGATATACATAATTATACAGATAACATGCAAAATTACATATTTTGACCATTTTTTGTGTTTTGTAGGTTCTAGGAGGTTTCAAAGGATTAAATTAATTTTGGATGAAATATATAGACTTTATGTAACCCATAATGGTCATTTAATTCTTAGGAAATTTTTATAAGTATCCAAACAATTGCCTTCATCTTAGCTAGTCAAAACTGGCATAATGGACACAAAGGTGAAAACTCCAAGTGTGCACCTTTTAAAGAATTCCTAATGACTCTAAGGACATGGAGGGTATTTAAATGTGTAATTATATACCTCAAATGTATTTTCATGGAAAATTGAAGGCATTTTTTAGGCCAATTGTGAAGGGTAACTCAAAAGGGAGTTTTTTAGATTATAAACAGTGATGGCTTCCTTCCAGAAGTTTCCACATGAGTAGGAATCAACCAATGCATGAATATGAATTATTTAAATAATTTTATATTATACCAATCATAATATTTGTCCCTATTCATTGGTAGGATGTTCAAACAAGTTCAAATTATGAAGGCAATTTTCTGAGCCAAGACTAGGAGTTTTAATGCCATTTTTCGTAAGTTTCATGACTTGTATGGACACTTAGTCCTCCTAAAATTGAATGATTCATCTCATATATATTTTTCATGAAATTTTAACCTTTTTTATTATAATTAAAAGTGTATAAGTGACATTTTTACTTCCCTTATCTTACTTCTCTCCTAAAGGCTATAAATATTGACTCTTTTGGCTCTTTTTAGTAGCCTTTATTGGTTAATGGTGAAACCCTAGGCAAATTTGTAATTAAATGATCTTAAATAAATAAAAAAGTTATTTTTACTAATTAAATTCTATAAAATTAGGTGTTATTACAATTTATTTGGAATTGACTAGTAGAAGATGATCTTTTCTTGCATGTTATCCTTGATTGCTCACCAAGTGTGCAGAAGAGTTATTATTACAAGTCTTTGTGAGTGTTATTTTCAAGCTTAGAAGTGTATTATAATTGGTACATGAATATATTCTCTCAATGAATAATTAATTTCCCTGCTAAGTATCAAATACCTTCTTGAATATAGCTTATGAAACATTAGTGTGACAATGCAACTTGAATTATGAGTTTTGTGTGAAAAAATACTTGTTTAGCTCTACGTAGTATAAGTTATATTCATAGGAGGAAATAAAATTTTGGTAAATCACATTTTTTATATTTATTATTTTTTTTATTAACCCTTTTCATCCAAAATTGATAGGAAATAAAGTAATTCAAAAAATGCATCATGGGAACTAGCCCTTCTAGAGATTCATCTCAACAAATTGCTACCCACAACAAGAGAGATGTATCCATTATGTCACTTGGATGATGAGAGATAGGAATATCCTATAGGGGTACAAATCCAAGTGACAATTAATTATACCTATATATATTTTACTTCTAATTTTATGTGATAATGATTTTTCACAATCACCTCTTCTTCTCATTTCATAGACAAATAGTCAGAATAGTCAATAGAGATCATTGTGAAAGATAAATATATTCCTTCTTATTAATTTTTCAAAACTAAAACTTTTTTTTTAATTTAAAAATTTGTCAAAATTATAATATTTGAAAAGTATATATCTCTAGCATTATGATATTTCTAGTTTTACACCTATATAGTAACACAATATACATTTATAATGTTTTATAAATAATAAGGTAAAACATGTTAGGATTATGAAGTAAATATTTATGAATCACTATTCATGGTCAATATTCAATATTACATGGCCTAATGGTGATGTGGATGGTTAGTGACATGTTTGATTAGTGATGTGGTAGGGGCCCACAGAGGGTATCCCATGAGTGAATAGGTTGATGTGATTACAGTGGGATATAACACACCACCAAGGCACATGGGTTTGTCATTGGAATTCACATGGTAAAATATATAAAAGGGTTGGTGGGTCAAATTTATAAGGGACTCTATGGTTTTCATGTGTGGATAAATTCAAAATTATGATTGCAATACCTTTTAGACTTTGGTGTGCACATGAAAGAAAAAGACAAGTTATTTACAATTGTTGATTATCTTCACTTGTGGAGTAAGAGATAGTGTTGGAGAAACGTGGAAGTGTATTAGATATTATATAAAGTGGATGGACCAATTTTTTGACTCTTTCACATGAAGACATACAACTTTTGATGATCATTATTCACCTTACATTCAATGTGGCTAATTTATTTGTGCCACTATTCATTATCTCTCCCCTCTCTCTTTATTATTTAGTAAATGATATTAATAAGCATGAAAATCTTCATTTTAACTCATCTTATTATAAAATATATGTAATCATTTAGATTTCATGTTTGGAGGTTATATCTTATAGGCTAGTTTAACTTGGTTCACAACTTGAATGCTTTAGGTGGAAGCATTGAATGCTTGTATGCTAGCATAGAAGGAGTTAATATGGAGGATATATTATAGAAGAGAGTTGATGATGAAGTAATGAAGTCTAGAAGCTACCATTTTGACTATGGGTTTTCCTTGTACATTGCAAGGTTTTCATGTAATCTCCTTGTAATGTGTCCTCTTGTGTATTCTTTTTGTAGCTTATTTTTTACATTTATTATTTGCAATATAGGATATATATCATTGATCTAATATATAGTATCAGAGTTATTTTTCATAACACTTGGTATCATATCTTTAGTTGTGAAACTTTGATTTCTAACATCTGGTATTAGAGCCATGGCAAAAAAAACCATGTGTATGAATGTTTTCTGTTATTGGCTAGTTGTGTGCAAGGTGAATCTACTATGACAGGAGGAGGGACCAAGCGGAGATTAAAGAAGAATAAAAAAGAGTTTTTGTTTTGTAATTTATCTCTTTGTGGATCAATATGGAGGATCTCATAGTGAATATATTTTTCTCTTCATGTTGTTGAGGAGAAACCCATAGGAGAGTTGCAAGATAAATCTTAAAAATCTTTGCCAAATAAATTAGCAACCTACACAGTGTTCTTGTTGATGGATAACCAAATATACAACTTTAGGAGAAAGTTGGTATCCATATGTGGAGAAGGATAAGGCATGACCTTGTTATGGCTATTGGTAATAAAAATAAAGGGTGTTAATGTGGTATCCTACTGACCACATGTTGTTAGCCAAGATGTTGCCAAATAATAAAAAATCCATGCAAAGGAAGGAGGTACATAGAAATCTAAAGTTGCACATGTTTTTAAGTGGTTAAGGATGAGAAAGATTAATATAAATATGAATATGAACAATTGAGACCTAGTGTTCCTAGAAGGATAAGGCCATGTGTTTAGACATACAGTAAAGCAGTGATGTATTTTGGATGCATTTTTTAATCTCAAAAAATCAGTAGGTGCATTGGTGCACCGAGTAGTGTGATGAATTCCTTAGAGATATTATTGGTCCACTTGTGTCATGGTTTTCATGCTTATTATATAAAATCTACATGTAAAATATCAACTAAGACCTAGTGTGTTTAGAAAGAGAAGGCTAATATTGACCATATAACTTAGGGTACTAGAGTGTTGTGTAGATAGTTGTGGCATTGGCCAAGTAAACCAATACATGGACTAACACTAGAGGCACATGAGTTGGTGTTTTGGAAAAAATTGGTAGATCATGATGCATTTCATATTCATTTTTTATTCTTAAAAACTTGGTAGGTATAGAGATGCATCGAATAATATGATGAATTCCCAGGAATTGTGATTGGTCTAGTGTACTTGTGCAATGTTGATAGCTTTCAAGGCTATGTGGAGAAGTCTAGTTTTGAATTTTATGAGATATTTTCTCCTCACTAATATAAAGATTTGTACATGAACTAGTTGTTGTTTAGAGTTTTAGTAGTGTTATTCCTACATGGTAATCTCTCTTAGGGAGAGATAAATACAAAGTTGAGGCAAAGGTGTTGTTGGTTTACATGTTAAATAAGTCATTGTATGGGTTTATTGTAGATGTTTTGAGGGAGTATAGGATATTTTTTACCTTCATGGAGCACCAAGTGTTTAGTATAAGTTGATTTTAAGAGTTTTGACATGTTAGATGTAGGCCCCAATATGATCACTAGTGTGATGGCTCAGTAAAGACACATGAAATGAAGGTGATAGGAGGAGCAAACCAAGGATGGAGATGCACAAGGATAGAAGACAAAGGTAGTACCCTATATATTGAAATTTGAGTTGTCTTCTAAGGTGTGTTTCAAAAAGGAGAAGACATGTTGTGTCCTATGTATTGGATTCATCAAGAGTAAGAAGACTCATGTTACCATGTATATAACTAAACTAGATATTCTGAAGTAGTGGGAGTTGTGAGTGATTAATGGTAGAATACTTTTTAAAATATTGGTCTTTATGTGGAGAAGTGATTTTTCACTTTAGTATATAATATGCTATGGAGGCATAGTTGTTGATAAATATGGTTATGGTAGATAAGTTTTAGTAGTGCAAGAAAACTTTTACTAGGTTTATGTTAGTGAAATAGAGGGCATTAATGAACAATTGGTTGAAGAATACTCAAGTGTGGTAAAAGCCTTTATATATTTAATTTAAGTGGGATTATTTTAGGATGTAAAGTCACTATTCATGAACCACTATTTATATGCACTATTCATGGTCACTATTCAAGATGACATGCCCTAATGGTGATGTGGATTGTTAGTGATATGGTTGATTGGTGATGTGGCAGGGGCTAATGGATGGTATCCTATGAGTGATCAAGTTGATGTTATGGGAGTGGGGTGTATCACTCCACCAAATAACATAGTTTTGTACTTGGTAGTCACATGGGTGTTGTCACATGGTGCAAAAGACAAAAGGGTTGGTGTGGGTCAAATTTTTAAGGGACACCATGGTTTTATTGACCATTTTAACCATAAATCAAAATGGGTCAACCCAAATATAGTCAAAACTTATATATGAGTATAAAATAGTGTCATAGGGTGTTTTTTAGTTAATTTTATGTAATTTAATGCCATGTTAGCCTTAGTCATAGTTTAATTAAGTCTTATGTCAATATGAGTCACTTAGGGGTCATTTTGTGGTCTTCTATGCAAATGGCATGGTTTTAAAGGTGTCCAAGTGTCATATTTTTTTTCCAAACATCCAATATGTCAGATTAAATATCAGGAATGTCAATTCAATTTGAAATTTGTAGGTTCTCTAATTGATTATCAATAAAATAACTAAAAATGGAAGAGTTTGGTACTTGTACATCTTATGAGAGAATGACACATGGGAGAAGGTCATGAAATATATATTTAGATTAATTATACTCATTTACATGATTTAAATACTTTTGAATTTCAAAATTTGAGATATATTTGTTATGCTCCTTTATCTCCTTTTTAGACATGCATAACTAGTTAATGGGGTTTGGTTGGTATAGATAGTTGAATAACCTCCAAGTAAAAATAATTTGGGAGGTGATAGTAAACTTATAGAGATTAATTTTAATAAAAAAATTTAAAGTTTTTGTCAATTGTGCTTTATGAATCATAACTAACAATTTGACTATTTTTCTGCTCACTATTTCCCATACCCTATACATTTTGATCTTGTTGGATGATTTTTTATACTCCAAATATTGTAATTGAATAAATATTACATTTAAATATTAACATCATGTTTTCCATGCTTGTTTTCATGTTTCAATGTGTTTTGATAGCTAAAACATCTTATGTTACAGGAAGGTGCCATCATGTGAGGTCTTAATCAAGTTTCCTTGTTTGTAGAAAGATTGGTTCTCTAAAAGGGCCTCATGTGGATTTAATATGATTTTATACATTTTTAAATTCCATAAAAATCACCTTCCCCAAATTTTTGATCTTAAAACATCATACCTTAATAAAACACTCAGTCATTCTAAGCTCACAGTCAACTGTCTACTTGCTCTCAGCTACAGTCATGATGCTTGAGCTCTAATAAATTTTATAAAGGATAATGGAGAGTAAAAAAGGTGTTTGAAATTTTATTTTTGTATGTAAAATATGATTAAAAATTCTAAATATAAAAAATTTCTATGGTGGTAGTCACATGTAACATGTGCAATCAGTCAGTCGTGAATGTCCATCTAAAGGTTCATTAGAGAGAAGGTTACATTGAAAACCAAGGTAATTGATCTTGTTTCAGGTCTAATGATATGGATTAAATTTGGGGATATTTATATAATATATATTTTTGAAATTCCATTCATTATACTCTTATTTCATGCTTTACACTTACTAATTTCACATTAGAAATTGTCCACCTATAGGTGGTATGACAAAGAGCTGAGGCATCACATGGAAGTGTTTAAGCATGTGGTGGAACCTTTATTGAAGTCCTATAATGTTGAAGAGATAATAACAGACCTATTTGTAATGCTAGGGTTGTATTAAAGATGGGAGACTACCTTCAAAAGGTGAGATGACTGTGTTTATGGACATTTTCTCTAAAAGCACAAAATAGAGCACATGGTATTTTTGTGGATATCACATGGCAAGGTTATCAATAGTTTTGATGCATCTTAATAATAAAAAATTATATCATCCACATAGGAGTAAATATATAAAAAATATGGTAGGATTATAATCATAAGAAGGTAGTTGTTATAAGGCCTAAAGATGCCCCTTTGGCCACTAAATTTAGACAATGTCATCTATAAGATTTGATCTATAAAGAGACCTCTTCACCCAAGGTTTTAATATTAAACCATGAATCCATGATTGAATATTTTTATATGGTTTAATAAATCATTTATGATATAAATTTCATTTAAATAGGATGATATACTCTATTTTTGGTACCATATATATCTACAAGTGTCTTAGGCCCTGTAATGCTTACCTACAACCTGAGTGTAGGTGTTTACCAAGCTCATGATGTGAATCAAAAGATACTAGACCTATATTTACAATAAAATTTTAATTGAGATTGGTTTTATGATCATGGATAAGTACAAAGGAATATGATACATATTAAAATTTTATATCAACACCTAGAAGGTCCTAATGACTCCAACATAGTCAACTATAGGTGACTATAGGCATCCAATAAGCTAAAACATGGTGCTTAGATGATAGTCTAGCCATAAAAAGGTGAGTATAGATCCAAAAAATTGATAAATTACATTAAATATTAAAATAATTTATTTATTCATTATTATAAATATCCAAATAATAAAGTATGCACCTAAAAGAGTCATCTTTTAATCAAGAAGGCAGGACAACACAGTCAGCTACCTATGAATGGTCTTGAGAACAATCCAACCTCAAGGTGTGAGAAGAACGATATCATAGATTAAATGAATTTTTGAAATATTAAATTAAATCCAATGAAATTAATACCAATGTATTAAACACATAATAATTACTTATAGTCTTACTTTTCTTGAGTAAGCATGGTCAGCTGATCAGTCAGGACTAACTGAGTAAGAGAACGGTTTAAGGTGAAAGCATGGGTGATAAAGGTTTTTAATAATATTGAGAAAATTTATAATGATAATTAATATAATTTTAAACTCTCATGATCTGTAAACATGGGATAATATATTCCAACAAAGTAGTCCATAGTTCATATAAGGAAACCCTACACACAATCTACCTTCCTAAGTGTATGTCTTGGATCTTCAAGGAGTTGGAGGGTTAAGTGATATGTCCAAGGGAATTTTTTTTTATGAATAATGTCTCTATAACTTATATAATCCATTAAAAAAATTTATTTTTTTAATGAAATAGGGGATGTACCCTTTGTTTTATCTCAGATAGAGGGTACTTCCCTAGAGCACAAAATTTGTAGTCTTAAAGAATGGAGAAAGGGGGATGAGATAAATGATGATTAGACCTTCAAAAAATGTGTTTAAAGTGTAATAAAAAATTTAAAAAATATATTATAGATATTAAATATAAGGAATAATATAAACAAGGTGGTCTAGACCTTGAAAATTGCAGATAGGCCTATTAGGCATGGTTAGGCCTATAGCCTAAATGGGATGTCAATTTCAATTATAGCCTTAGGTGATAACTCCAATGGATTATAAAATGTTAATTTTGGTATAATACATGTTTTAAATATTTTATAATGTAGATATCATCCATATTGAATCCACTTTTTGGCTTTATACAAGCTCAAGCCTATGAAAAATGAAAGAAAGAGCTCAAGTGGATAGTTTTTGAAGCTCACATCTAGTTGGAAAATTTACATGGAAGAATATTAAGTTGAGATAAGTTGGGGAGGGTATATTAGAAGGTTTTAGAGTAATTTTTTGAAGTATTAAATGTTAAAACTTTATGAAACATCATTAAAGGTCAAAACTGTCTAAAACCCTAAATAGAGACCCAATGAAGGAAATGAAGGAGAGGAGCTATCATAATTATATATAATGGGAATAAAAGTGTTTGAAACATTTATGGGACTATATATAGACCCTTTAAATACACTTTAGGAACTCCTTACCTATATGGATAGGGTACATAATTGCTTTATTTGACTATTTGTGGTGTTTTGTAGGTTCTAAGGAATTTAAAGAGATGAAACCAACTTTGGGTGGAGGATAAGGACCTATAATAACTCAATATGAAAATTTTATGCAACTAAAAAACTCCTAAATGTTCCTAAAATCATCTTCATCTCAACTAGTCAAAATTGGCAAAGTGAGCAAGATGGTGAGAAGTGTGTGAACTTCAAGTAAAAGATTATCTAAGGTGTACATAAGCAATATAAATCCATGGAGGGTATTTAAAAGTGTTATCCACTCCATTATATTTATTTTCATGGAAAAATGAAGCCAATTTTGAGGCTAAGTGTGAGGGGTGAGTGGAAGAGGAGTTTCTTTGATTATAGATAGTGATGGTTCACTTCCAAAAGAATCCAAATGATTAGGAATGAAGCCAATGCATGGAGGAACATGATAAAACAACTACATCTTATTTTAATCATGAGATATGTCCCTATTTAGTTTTGGGACGTTATAAAATGTGTGAATGATGAATATAGTTTTATTATACATAATAAGAACTCTTATGCCAAATTTCATGAGTTGTATAGCTTAGAGGGCCATTTGTTGCCATTTCAATCACATTTAGAATGAATTTGGTGGACATTGGTTACCTTGGAATCTAGTGTAATTTTGGAAGTAGATAAAGAGAATTGATTTGAATAGATCAGAATGTTGGTAGAATCAATGATGGGAGAAGAATATAAATAAATGATAAGATCCATAAGAAGTAAAGAATATGTAGGAGCATTTGTAGGTTGGGAAGGTGTAAGTTGTTATACCACCTAAGGAGTATGGATAAGAGGAGGATTAGTAGGAGGTACATGAACTTCAAGATCTAAGTCATGATGTGTAGATATGGTATGTATATCCCAATTGAAGGCATGTATTTAGGCTAAAATAGTTTGATAGTGCTTGACATCCTAATCTCTAGAGTGAGCTTGGGATATGATATAATTGTCACCATATGTTGGAGAAATCAAACATTCTTGAGTTTTGAGGGAAGTTTTAGAAGGTGAAATCCTAATGTTGCTAAATTTATGAGGGGACATCATGAGAGGATCTTGGAATAATTTAGCCACTCCAAAATCATTGCAAGTGAAGGCATATTTAGGTTAAGATGGATCTTGAGCATTACATAGAGGGGCAAAGTCAGTAATCTCATCCACGATAGGAACAATATGATCTCTGGGTAAGATATAAGGAAGAAGCTAATATATAATATATGGGGGTAACTTCTTATTATTGCAAGTGTGCTAAATCTCATTAGGCTCATCATCATAAAAATTTATAAGAGTAACTTGAAGATAAAGATTCATGTTGATGAACTCAGGTAAAGGAGCACTATTGATTTTAGACAATATAGTAATTTGATATTAAGGCTTAGGATTAGGAAGTTATATGCTCCATGGCTTGGGATCAAATTCATGTTTTTAATGTTTTCCATTATGTAAGAATTTAATGCACTAACTACCATAAGAAGTGATGGCCCTCATTCAATGAGTCCATGGATGACCGAGAAGAATGTTATAAGATAAAGGAAGATCAAGGATCATAATCTTGGTTGTGAAAGTCTTAGGTCTAATAGTTAATGAAAGATAAATATATCCAAGTGGATTTTGATTAGTCTTATCAAATCCACAAGTAAGATGGGTTTGTTTAAGATGATCTTTATTGTAACCAAGTTGTTGAATGAGCCATAAGGACATGAGATTAATAATACCAGAACCTTCATTAACTATAACTTTTTGGATAAGGGTGGTATTAATGTCTAATTTGATAAAAATAGGTAAATCATCAATGTGAAAAATAATCTCATCATTAATCATGCCCTCTTCAAGAAATTCAATAAAAGGTTTATAAGAGGGACACATAGTCTCAATGGTATTGGCATTAGTTGGTTGAGAATTAATAAAAGGCAATTCTTCATTTATGGAAGATGGATCTTCAATATCTTGAATTTATTCCAAAATAAATTTATGATGATAAGGTGAAGTGTGAACTAACTCCATGAGATGAATATTACAAGGCATAGATTTGAGTTCTTCAAGAAAATTCCAATGTGATTTATAAGAACCAAAACAAGGTTTAGAAGGAAAATTATATATAGGAGGTATAGATGTGGTGGCAAGATCAAAAGGAGGAATTTATTCCTCAAGGGCTTCTAAATCATCATGTTTGGTAGTGGTATATTTAATAAATTATTATTATAAACATGGTTTCTTAGGTTTGGTAATGGGATCTTTGTGGGTTAGTTTATGAAGATAATTAACCTTAGCAATGTTGACATATTGAGATTTTTTATAATATAGGTCATAATTAGCATAAAAGGCATAAATATCCTTGAAATTTGATTAATTATTGTTTGAATAATATTTTTGATTATTAGAAGTAGAGGATTTAAATTTTTGTGATTTTTGAGATGCAGAAGCATACTCTTGATGATGAAGTTTGATCATAGCCTCATGGTTGAATGAGTCACCAAACATATAAGAAATGGCACACTTAGTGATCCCTTTACAAGATTCATGGGAATGCCTAATATTGGCATGGAAACAATAGAATATATTAGAATCATACCACTAAGGAGGAACATTAGGATAATTAAGGCTTTCAAGGTGGTAAAAATTGTTGCATTTATTGAACCAAAAGAGGTGTATGAGAAGGTAAAAGAACATCATATTTGGAAACTCTAGGTTTGGTTTGGGAAGTATTACAAGTGATAGCATTATATGTTTGAAAATAAACTTTAAGAAGTTTATGGTTGGGTTTGAATTAATTTATAAGAAATTCTTGATGCTTAGTTTGGTCAAGAGCTTCATTAAGAGTTTGAGGAGCAAAGGTTCGAACCTTGTATTTAAGAGTGGGAGTAAGAGAGGTAATAAAGAGTTTGAATAAATTATTATCAGCCATATTATGATTGTATTTATGAGCTAAATATTTCCATCTTTTAATAAATTCATGATCCTATTCATTAGGAGATTTTTTAGAATTTATGAAGTGACAAAGATAATTTTTAAGAAGATCATTATGTTGAAACTCTTTAACCAAAGGATTGACCAAATATTCAAGTTAACAAATATAATATTGAGGAATTTGATTATACCATTCTAATACATCATCAGTGAAAGTTTTGACTAATAGTTTAGTTGTTGAAAAGGTATTAGTTTGGATCCACTCTTCATAAAAATTGCCAAAGGATTTGAGGAATGAAGTAGGATCTTTAGTCCCATCATATTTGATAGTTGGAGTTATGTTACCAATATAAATGGATATAATGAAGGGAGATAAAGGATCATTTTGAATGGTTTGAATCATCTTGTTATTCATTATGGGTTGATGAATAACATTATCTGAGGCATCCCTAAGAGGTGGAGGAATATAATTAGGATTATATTAAGGATGAATAGTTGGATGTTGATTATCTACGTTGATTAAGTGTTGTTGAAGTTAAATAATTTGGATGGTATTAGAGTTTCACATGATTTTCATTTGTTTAATTACTTGAGATAAGAGTTGGGTTGTATCAGGAGGTGAGTAAGTATTGGTTGGAGCACTCTCCAAATTAGTGTTAGGGGAGGATTATTAGTGGGATTGTTAAAGAGATTTGTATCAATCACTCTTATAATGGTTTGGAGATTTTGATAAGTATGTTGATAATTATGGAAAGGATTGGATCCATCGACTTCATATTAAGGTGTTATTTACACCATGTTACAGTTCATAGATTAAGGAGGAGATGTGACCCAAGAGTGATGGTTCTCTTGGGAGGAAAAATGAGGGAGGAATGAACATCCAATATAGTATCTAAATGGATTTAGGTTATCTAAAAAGATTATTATAGGAGACCTCATTATAACTAAAGAGAGATGAACATGATGTAAAACTAGATAAATGGGAAATTACATTGAAAAATAGGAAAAGCAAGAAATAAAACTAGGTTAACCAGATCAACCTAGTGCAGGAAACATAAAATAAAACATAAAGTTGAGTTCTTATGTTATACTAGCCATGTCCTCAACTTTATTTTTCAGTTTGGTGATGCTTTCTTCCTTCAACTTATTTTCCTCTTTCAATTTCCTATTTTCTTTCCTCATTTACTTCAAAGATTCAAATTGATTATCCATCCAATTCAATAGTTTAAAAGATATTGTAAAATAGGAGTGATACTTGACCTCAGGGGAAAATTTAGGTTACTCATGTTGATTGACCTCTATATAAGGTTATGGAATGTTGGTTTTAGGGTTATCCTCGACTAAGGGTTGTAGCTAACAAGATGCTACAACAAGTGCATCTAGACCGTCACTAGATTGATCTTGTGGCTACTTCTTTAATTTCTTACTTTCTTACAATGCTTGCTCAAGAGTGGAAAATTCCACTTGAACTATAGTAGGTTTCTCCAATTTTTTAGATTCTTCCTTCATGGGTTCTTCATGTAACTCTTGTTCTACTCTTTCCTGTACTAGTTCTTCATATAATTCTTCAAAACTATGTTCCACTTGTTCTTATTCATCATGCATTTCTTCAAGATTATGCTCTAATTATTTCTCTCCTTCTTGAATTTATTCAAGACTCTACTTCATTATATTCCCATAGAATTATTCAAAAATATGATCAAATTATTCTACTTCTTCCTGATGGAATACTGGAGAACATTATTCCCTATTTGTTTCATTCTCAATAGATTCATTTTTACTAGTAGTCCTTTCTTCCCTAGACTCTTCATTTATTTAAATAATGGAAGAAGACTTAGTTCTCATTTTTTTTAATTTATGAGATCTATGAGGAGTGTGGGTTACTTTGGTTTTCTTGGAAGAAGATGGGAATTCCTCCTCAAACTCATTTGATTTAGGTTAAAAAATGAGTTTCCTCTTTTTCTTTCTCACAGACCTTGTTGTAGGTTTTTATCTTGTTGCAGGAATACCTTCTTCCATAGGTTATTATGTGGTTGTAGGAGGGTTTTTTGATTTAGGTTATTATGGTTCTATAGGGAGGGTTTATTCTAATTTTTTATCCTCAGCTTTCAATTCTACTTCTGGTTCATTTCCTTCTCTATCACTCTCTTCATTTCTTAGTATTTGGAGAAATTCCTCCCAATTGATGTTGGGTCTAGTTATTTACAAATAATATTTAATAAGTAACTAGATGAGACAATGATGGGAGAGAGATTTAGAATTACCTTTTTGAAAATCCTTCAACATCTTGGTGATCATATGAATAAAAAAGTTGAGAATGTTTATCTCCACTCTGTGTCATAAATGATTTAAGAACTTGAAGTGTATGCCATGAAACATCGAATACCTTCCTTCAAAGATGAAATATCTAGAGATAAAATTAATAACCTTAGCCCATTTTCTTGGTAGAGACAACCTTGAAATGTCCTACTTTGAGGTTTATAGTCATTCATTTACTATGCTAAACCTTTATCTCTTAGCCTCAACATCATTTTTGTGTTACCATTCCTCCCTTGTTCTAGGTAGTCCCATTATTCTATTGGTGGTTGTTTTTGTCAGCTTTACTTATATCCCTTTTATCATGGCCAAACTATTATGTAATATACCAACAAATTCCTCCACAATTCCTTCATCCATGGACTATATTTTTTCAAAATATTGCATCCATACTATATGTTGAAACAAGTCCAAGATTTTTGGGCTATAGGTCAAGGGAGTAATATCCAGTGATTCATGTTTCAACAAATCACCTCCCATATTGCATGAGTTATAAGCTTGGGTATTTGAAACAAGGGTTTTGGGAAATGGTGAAATGATTTATGACTTATACATTTAGAAGTGAAATAATCCTTTTGAATTAATGAGAAATCACCCCCCCCCCCACCCCCAAACTTAATTTATCACTTATCCTTAAGGGGTGAAGACTGACATGTACAAAACACTCATGGGAAGAGTAAGGGGTGGTAGTAGTAATTGTGTCAATAGTCACATAAAAAATGATAGAGATGGTAAGTGGGCATGATAAGGAGAGGATACAGTGGCACATAGATAACATTAAGTCTCATCATCTTTATAAAAAATTAAAATGTATAAATATAGAATAATTACCATATTACATATAGAACTACCTTTCATAAATACACAAATAATAATTTGAAGTGGTGATCATGGAATATGCTAACATTTTAGTGGGAGAAAATTATTGATGTAGGATGGAATGTAGGAAGACATCCTGTAGTAAGATATGTGTCCTATAACAACAAGTTTTATCTTGCAACCACAAGTTTTATCTTGTAGTGGAAAGTTTTTCACCTATAGAGACAAGTTTTATATCCTATAGAAAGAAGGAAAATGTTTTTATACTCCAAAGGAATGAATATATAATAAAAAGTAAGGGAAAATAAAATATTTTTATTAAAGTAGTGTCTTTTCTCTCTTTTTTATTAAATGTCGGTCAACCAATGACCTAGTTTTTTGAGACAACATCCATCAACAATGCCCAAAGGTTTTCATTACTGAATTTTCTTTTTATTAATATATTTTCTAGTCCAAAATCACTTAAAATCACAAGAATCTATAGGGTAGGATTTTATTCATCCTGAACCAAGCCATTTGGAATGACTTGTTCTTAGTTGCAGGAAGCTTTATTACTCTTAGAAAATATTAGAGAAGAGTTGATAGAAATACCATTTGGCTATAGGAATAGTTGATTTTCTTCATGAAGAGGAGATAGATGTTGTTTTTAAAGAATTTGATGAGTGAGAGTTTCCTTGAAAAATGGTTTCTTGTACAGCTTTAGTCTGTGGCCATTGACAAGTAGTTAGAACCAAATAGAGTCAATGGTTGTGAGCTTTACAACTCTATTGTCAGAAACTCATTCAATCTCATAAGGCCCAAGCCATATAGATTTAAAATTTCCTTTATGTTCATTATATTTAGAGCAAAAAATGAGTACCCAATTTCCTAGATGGAAATTCTTAGTCTTGATGTTCCTATCATGCCATCCTACATGTCATCTTTGAACTATTTTAGTATGATGAATTAATTCCTTTCTTAGCTCATCAAGTGCATTTAAATACGTAATCCTATCTTATTAAGCTTTACAAATATCTATCCCCAAATCAAGTTATGTTCTTAATGTGTTGTGTTTAAACTCAATGGGAAGAACATGCTTTTTACTATAAACTAGTTCATATGGAGTGAAACTAGTTGTAATTTTTTAAGTGATTATATAAGCCCAAACTACTTCTAGAAGATGAGTTGACCAATCTTTTCTATGTAGGCTGATATTCTTAGTGAGGATATTTTTTAGTTCTCAGTTTGTCACTTCATCTAACCATTTGACTGAGGATGGTAGGGGGTAGATTTTAATGTCTAATTTCATATTCTTTTACCAAGGTAGCTGTGAGGTCTAATGTGAACTCTGGGCTTTGGTCTATGATGATTTCTCTTAGAAATCCATAGTGGGTGAAAATTTCTTCATAGAGGAACTTAGCTACCTTCTCATCTTAGGCCTAGGTTAAGGCTTTGAATTTTGCCCATTTGGTGACATAATCAGTGCATACCATTATGTATTCCTTATTGTTAGATTTAGGATCAATGGGACCTACAAAATATAATCCTCATTTGCCAAAGGGTTCGAGAACCAATTATGGATATAATGGCATTTCATCAGAGTGAGTGGGATTTCCCATATGTTGGCATTGATCACATCTTTGGGTGTACATCATGGCATCCATATACAAAGAAGGCTAATAATATCCAACATTGAGTATTTTCATGGTATCCCTTTTGGCAAAAAAATGACCCCCATAGGGCTCATCATGGTAGGATATAAGAATGTCATAAGCTTCATATTCTTAGATACATCTTCTCATAACTAAATCTAGTCTAGTGGTAAAGAGATATCCTATAATCTAGGAATAATGTCTACTCTTTTGGATTAGGTGTTGTTTATCTCTAGGTGAGAAATATTGTGGTAGTGATCCTGCAATAAGATAGTTAACAGTATCTGTAAACCAAGTAAATTGAATTATTATAGTAAATAAATGTTCATCAAGAAAAGAATCATTAACAATAGAACTATTCTCATCATTTTTTAGTTGAGATAGAAAATTTTCTATTACATTATCTTTACAAAGTTTGTCCATAATGGTAATATCAAATTCCTACAACAAAATCATCTAATGAATTATCCTACCTATTATAGTAGGTTTTTTTATTAAACACCTTATTGTTGCATGATCAGTTTGGATGAGTACTTGGTAACCTCTTATGTAGTGTCAATTTTTTTTGATGGAATAGATGATGGCAAGAAAATTTTTCTCTATTACCATTTAGTTCAGTTTAGCCCCTTGAAGATTCTTGCTAATAAAAATAAATTGCATAACTTAGAGATTCATCATTTTGGCCAAGGATAGATCTTAGAGTGGTGTCAAATGAATCTCTATAATATGAAAAGGCTTCTTCTAGTCAGTCCTCCCAGAATAGGAATTGTTATGAGCAGGTCTTTAAGTTGTTGAAATGTACTTTGACAATCATTAGTCCATGTAAATTCAGCATCTTTAGCTAGTAATCCAAACAATGGGGTGGAAATTTTACTAAAATGTTTGATGAATCATCTATAATAACCAACATGTCCTAGAAAACTTCTAACATCCTTTTGATTATTTGGTGTGGTTATATCCTTGGTGATACTTATCTTTGTTGGGTTAACTAGAATTCCAACAAGGGAGATGTGATGTCCTAACACAATCCCTTCAGTCATAAGCATGTAACACTTTTCATTGCTCAAAGATAATTAATGGTCATAGTAGCATCGAAGAACTTTCTCTAGGTTGGTTAGCATTTCTTCAAATGTCTACCCATAAATAGTGAAATCAACCATGTAGATTTCAACACAGTCATGGGAGAGATCTTAAAATATGCTCAACACAAACTGTTGAAAAGTAGTTAGGGTTTGCAAAGACCAAATGGCAATATGACATAGGCATAGGCTCCCTAAGGGCAAGTAAAAGTGGTTTTGTCTTGGTCTTGTGGAGTAATTAATATTTGATTATAACCACTATAACCATCTAGGAAAGAAAAGTACTTTCTTACTAATGTATCTAATAATTGATCAATAAATGGAAGGGGAAAGTGATCCTTCCTGATAGTAGCATTCAACTCTTGGTAGTCAACAAAAATACACCATTTGTCTCCTTTTTAGGGATAATAACCAAGGGATAAACCCATTGGCTATCTAAGACAGGGTAAACAAATATTGCATCCAAGAGTTTTTACAACTCAATTTTTATAATATTTTTGACTTCAAGATTCATTCATTTTTGGGGTTGTAAAATAGGTTTGCATTCTTATTTAATTTAAATGTGGTGCACACATAAATATTGGGTTGTTCCTCTCATGTCATGGTAATCTTAGGCAAATTCTACTATGTGCCTTCTCAGTATTATATGTATCTATCTTTCTTACTAGGGTATTAAAGAAGCGTTGATGTTGAGAGGTTTGTTTGGCAAGATGTCTACTTGATTTATTAAAGAAAGCATAGTCTCTATGTTGGTGAATAAGGGAGCATAATTGCATTGATGGGGAAGTAATTGATGGAATACCTAAATGTTTCTTAAGATTTTAAAAAAAAAATTCTAAATAAAGGTATTATGAAGAGGGCATGGTGTACAGTCCAACAAGTTGGTGGCTACAAGATCATGTCAATAAATGTTTTGTAGGATACCAATAAGGATAGTGTCTTTTTCTTAGGCATGTAGAGTTAGAATCTGATAAATTAGGCAAAGAGTCTAAAATAAGATATATTCTTCAAGGTCATTAATCCAAGGGATTTTTCCATCCTTTGGGGAAGGATACAACACCAATTTTTTGTTGTCATTTCCATTAGAAACTAACATTTTTCCTGACCTGAGCCAATAAAGGCATCTTCGCTAGCCAACCATGGGTGATCAAGGATGAGAGGATAAACCCAAAAATGATCTTAGGATAAAAACAATAAATTTTAATGGATATTTCCAAGAATCCATAGTGATAACAAGGTTCTCAACAATTCTTTTAGGCTTAATAGTTGATCTGTCAACCATCTAGAGGATGATAGGTGTTGGATGGAGAGTGGTAAGCTTCATTACTGCATGGTCTCCATGTTCATCACATTAATGGATGAACCTAAGTTAATTAAAGTATTATAAATAGGTTAGCCATGGATGTTAGCATTAACTATAGGACTTGTCAGATTAAAATATTTTGAGGGAACTATGTTTCCTAACATAATATCTACTAATTGGCCAATGACCTAGATTGTTTTAGGATCCTTCTTCTTTCTTCTTAGTTTTTCAAACATATCTCTTAAACAACTTTATTGTAGATATTAACATCATTTATTTCTTGAAAGAGTTTGATTTTGATGCACACATTCTTGAGTTGTCCTAGGATATTGAATTCAGGCTCTTATTTAGGATGTGATATGCTCAATCTTTCTAAAAAAAGAGGATTGTTAGTCTCTTTTTTATTTTATGATGTAGTTAGATCAGGGTTGGCTATGGGTGGTTGTGGATTAGTATTGAGTGGAGTTGGTTCAAAGTGTTCTATGATTATGGGTGAGGTGGGTTGTGGAAGAATATGACCTAAGTAAAGTTAAACTTGATTAATATCAAAAGTGTATATTAGATATTTCATTATTTTAGTGGATTATATTGGTTGAGCTGAACTAAATTATTGGCAAGATTGGGGATGGGCTAGGAAGGTAATTGAGTGGTTTAAATAGGTTGTTGAGTGTTTAGGATTATGACATGATGTTGTGTTGTTGCATTTGGTAAGGAAAGCATTGATTTCTTCTCCATTATTGTTGTCATGGATTAAAGGGATAGAACTATTATTGGTCTTGGAATTATCCCTATTGAGGTTGTTATCCATTTTGTTGTATCCTTGACTAATTCTATGGTAGCTACCAATTTTTTGGGACTAATTTGGATTGGGTATATTCATCCAAGAACTATATTGGGGATTATTTGAGAATTGAGAATTTATAAACATAGGGTTTGATGGCATACCTAGTATTTATACCCATAGTTTCCATTAAGCCACAAAAAACACTTGGTTATCATATTATCATATGAAATGTAATTCTACTATCTCAATATTTTTGTTGGTAAAACTGGCTACGTGAGCCTTCATGGAATGGCATGTATAATCTACCTTCTTGTTTCTACATTCAGGACATTATGTGGCTAAGGATTTCTTAGTTTTTTCTTGCTTTCTCTGTGTATTTAATGTATCAAGTTGAGTAGCTAGGTGATTGATGATGTCCTATTTCATATCATGGAGCAGTTTTTTAACTTCACCTTTAGGAAGTCCTACAATGAATGTTGTAGGAAGGGTTATACCTTTAATTTTATTCATGGTTGATTTAGAGTAGTCCATAAATAGAACTGTTAGTTCATCAAACGATAATGTAGAAACATCACCACTAGATATTAGATCTAGTGCCTTTAGACAACAATATCTAATTCCTTTCAATAATATTAGATTGATTGATTCTTTGTCCATTATGGTCTATTTGGATTTTTTCAAGATGAAAAAAAATCTTTCCATATACTCCTCCAGTGACTCATCATCAGCTCGTGTCATTCGAAAAATGTCATATTTTATGTAGTTTTTACCCCTAAAATAATCTTGATATTTCATCAAAAACTTCTCCTTCATTTTTTCCCAAGAGAAATGGCATCCTTTCCAAGTCTTATGAACCATATAAATATTTCATCTCTGAGTGTTTCTAGAAATAGTTTGAGTTTCTAAGCATCTTGATTATAATCATAGTTATGACATAAGATGCCAAACTCAAAAAAAAATGTATCTAGATCCTCAAACACTTTTACTCTAAAGGTAGGGAGGGTAGAGTGAGGGATATTTTTCATGGGTGCATTTCCATAAAAAGTAAGGATAGGAAATTTGAAATTAGTAGACTCATTGGTAGTGTTTTCTTCTTAGTGATCCTCCATGAATACTCTTTGTGCTAGTAGATGGGAGGTTGTTACTACCCAACACTCAAAATTCCTATCAATTCTTTTATTTCCTAGGGTATAGAAGATGGAGAATTTATATTTTTCCTTAAGAATGTATGGATTCTTATACAATGGGGATGGTTTGGAGGTTTAAAAATATTTAGCTAGTGTCTCAACAAAGAGTCTTTCTAAATTGGAAGATTCTATTGGCCTGGTGTTTCTTCTAGGGGAAAGAATAGGTTTGAATGCCTCCTTAGCAAGAAATTTGGGTGATGGAGGGAAGAAAAATTTAGATTCCTAAGTATGATGTGATAAGGTGGGAATTATCAGAGGTGGTGCATGTGGGTCTCTCCCAAGGGTATGAACCTCTTCAAGATATCCAACTTGTGCTACCAGTCCAACCAAAATTTCTTCTTTCTCAACCTCTTGTACTGACAATTGTGAGTGACTTTTAAGAATTTATTCATGTTCCTTAGTTTTTATAGGATGTATTTTGGATATTGATATAATGTTCAATAGTTTAAGCAAAAATATTCCTATATGGTCCTTTTCACTTTGTATATGTCAGCCCTTTTTTAAACTTTTTTCCCACCCTGCCTACACAGGGTTAGTAATATGGGGTTTTTTGAAAATTTCCACTATCTTATTTATAAAAAGAGAAATTTTAAACTATGAAAGCAAGAAATATTTAATATATAAAAATATCAAGCTTTGAAAAAATAACAAACATCTAGAAAAAATTGCTATCAAAATTGAAGATTACAAGTGTGTGACACCCTTCCCTAATAATGGTGCCAAAAATGCAATTGATTCACAATAAAATATACTTATCTTGATAAAAATGAACAAGGAGAGTAACCATGGGTTTGTACCATCTACCTCATTTAAATGTCAACCTTAAGATGTAGACTTGATAGGATGACACCACTATATGTGCACACTTAATCTCTAATTTGACATTTTGCTAATTGTATCAAAGATGTTGAAGTGTAGTATATGAAATGTTTTTATGTGGTAAGCTTCATAAAATAAATATTAAACAATAATGTAATTCACATAATTTAGAAATGAAACATACAATGCCTAAGGTAATAAAATAACATGCTTAACTAACTAGATGGGTTGGATTGTTTTTTGTAGCCTTCTAAAAGGGGCCCTTCCTCCTTCCAACTCTAGCTTCAATCCTTCCTTTTACAACACTATATTGAATTCAAAATTTCTCACTCATATTAATCAAAAGTGCAAGAATGAATTGCTACATGAAGTTACAATCATAATTACTTAACATAATGTACTTTTGACAATCTCTATTCAACATGTACTATTTTCTATCTATCTCAATTCTACTGCTACGTATTTATATACTATAGATAAGATTATTTTATGCAAAAAAAAATATTCATTCTATTCTAATATAAATTTGAATTGGAATAACCAAAATTGGTTCTTTTCACTAAAGACATTCTTCATGTGAGTATTGTGAATTTGTTGTAAGACAAATAAGGTTATTTCATTCTTCAACTACTTCCTTATTGAGATCCATAGAGGTTAGAGTTGTTATTATGAGTTGGTTAGAAGAGAATCAAATTTTGTTCATCCACAGCTTTCGTCACATATTGGCTACAGGATCATTTGTGTAATAAGATTATTTTTACTAAAGGATGCTCCATGTTATATACCTATTTCTTCAAAACGTCTTCAAAACATATACATAGAAAAAGCATCCTAAATAAATAGACAACCATCATATATTTAATTTCAATACATAATTTTAACTATTTAAAAGAGTTTGAAAACATAATGTTATATGGTTCATGGAAGTATGGAATTACATGGAAAAGTGTTTCAAAAGAATGGTAAAAAAGTAGGATGAGCACAATATATGGACACAATAACATGAAATTTATGGAGCTCATCAGTCACATTTTTCCTTAGAATAATTCAAGAAATCTGGTTTTGAGTTCAAGAATGTCTTGTTTGAGTGTGTAAAGTGGTGAATGGTTAAATTTGGTGATTCTATCATTTGCTTTTCCTTGTCCTTTCATGTCTTCCATAATAAAATTTCATTAAAATAGATCATATAGACTATATTCAAGTGTATTAGGCTCATTTCAAGTTTATGATTGTCCTTGGAGTGTGAAATTTTCCCTCTAGTTCATTTTCCCTATGTTTCTTCATAAATCTCACCTCTATATTAAAACACTCATGTTAGAATACTTTAGGACTTTGAGACTAGTTTGATTGCTCTATTTCTTAGTGAATAAAATGTGATGGTAATGTGGAAACAATCTTGGTGTATCTCCCCATATAATAGGTTCAATTTATGCAATTTATCTCTTTTCCTCACAAGCAAGTGTTAACATATGTGAAATCACTTCAAGACACATTTAGGGATCTAACCCTTAAATCTAGAAGCTCACTTCCATCATAGGTACACCCACATACCTATAAGTGTTCCCATATTTCCCAAATCTGGAAGAGGCTTAAACACCCTCTTTTAGGGTGTAGTATTTGGTGACAATATGATCACATGTTTGGAAAAAGTCAAAAAGGTGATTATAACACCTTTTGGACTTTAGTGTGCACACTGATTGTCCTCACTTTTAGAGTGGGAGATAATGTTTAGATCCACATGGAAATGTCGTGGATTCTATCTAAAGTGGATGGACTAATTTTTTGACCCTTTCACATGAAGATAAATAACCTTTTATGATCATTGTTTACCCCACATGGAATGTGGCAAATTTGTTTGTACCACTATTCATTATCTCTCCCCTCTCTCATGTTGTAAATTCTATTAATAAGGACTAAAATATTCACTCTAACTCATATTGTTTGAGGATCCATACAAGCCTTGGGCTTGCATGATTGGATGTTAGATCTTATAAGCTAGTTTAGCTTGGTTCACAACCTGAATGCTTCAGGTGGAATCATTAAGTGATTGTATGTGTTTCTACGCTAAATTGCTTTCTACATTCAAAAGATAGAAATGAGAAACTAAGAGATGGTCTAGGGTTAGAAGATACCTGGATGTAGTCATGCGCATCGAAATCAGACGTTGGAAGGTACTCCTCTTTGGCTGTGGAGGAATGACACCTGTGAAGAAAAAGAGACTAAAACACAAAAAATGTTATACAAAGAGATGGTGGGCTATCAAGCAAACACTTGATCCTTGAAGTACGAAGACTTCCTTAAGGGATATCAGCCCACTAATTAAAAATAGAATATTTGACGGAAGCAAAAATAATGAAAGACAAAATGAAAGAAATAAAAGACAAAAAGCAGAATGTGTACCTGATATGTAGCAAATTGCTCTACACAGTCACTGGTGTTGGTCTCTATGCTGGTGTCGATCAGGTAAGGGTGCCGACGTCGATTAAAGTGCCGTCATCGATAGGGGTAATGACCGGCATCGGTCGGGGCAATAGTTTTTGGACAGGGTCTGGGCGGGTCTAGACAGAGTTTTTGGATTGCAGAAGGGTCTAAAGTTTTTGTCTGAGGGTTAGGAAGCTGGTTTGGGAGTCAGAAGGATTGTTTGGGGGTTTGTGCAGGGATCTGGGCAGAGTTACAGACTATGTATTTTGGATAGGGTGGATAGAGGTGATACGGGAGGAAGTCAAGTTGGGTCTGTGGTCTAAATCTATATCGAGGTAATGATAGCAAATAAAAACAATAACCAGAAAATGAAATAAAAACATAGAACAAATGCTTACCTGTTATGCGCTGAAGATAAAGTCGAAGACATGATTGATGTTGCTAATGTGTTGCAGAAGTTTGATGTAGCAGACCTCCAGTAAGATGACTGAAGTAGAATACTTGTACCAGAGAGAGAATGTGAGAGATCGATTGCAGATTGATAGGATGCAAAAGTTGGCTGATTATTCGAATGAAGAGGTTGCTGATTGATATGAAGGAAGGTCCGATAATCGATTGAGAAATGAATTGGCAACCAAATGATGAATAATGGATAATGGATAATGGACCCTATGTTCAAGTCGAGAACGTAGTGTTAAGGATAATTGACGCTAGCAAGACCGCCAATGTCGACCGAGAATTGATCAACGTCGGTGACGTTGGTCGGGAAGTGACCGACGTCGATAGATGCAGAATGGGAACAGAGGCTAACTTTAGCCTTCTACTCATTTTTACATGCTGCCAGGGTCAAGGCTCATGGAAAAATGGTCTACAGGGGTTAAATAGGCATGGGAGAATAAAATGGGGGTTAAGGGGAGGACGATGAGGGTTAGACACAATTTCGGTGTCTACATTTGCCCCTTTTTGTCTTGTTGGTTGTTCTGGGTGAACTACAAGACAAAAATAGGAGTTGGTTGCCCTGATTATGGATGAGGTATTCCCCCTCAAAGCAGGAGTCGAGGGAAGGGAACTAGGAATCGGGTGTTGATTTGTCAAAGAGTGGATGAAAAAGGGGTGAGGGTGAATGTTGCAAAAGTCATGATTGCGTGCATACCACTTCACGAGATGGTCAGGTCAAATTGTCACAGGTCAAGGGTCAAGGAGTGCCAAAATTAAAGTAACTAGGCCCCAGCATTTAGTCATCTATTGATTGGGTTATTTAATTAAAGCTGTAGCTCTAATGGGTCGTCATGTTCTAGGTATCCTAGGCTCAGGAAGTGCTCCTAAAAACATGAAAAAGTCACAAGTAGTGTGGATCAACTGGCTTGCAATCCTATACTTGTGAGGGTCTAAAAATAGTCTATACACAATTTTGCTAACCAGTCATGAGGTAGCATATAGGCAAAAACAACCAAGGCAACATTGCTTTGGAAGTGGTCAAAGTCGGGGGAGATAGGCATGATCTCCAATGGTCATTGGTCGAGGTGGATGGATGGATGAAAGGATGTGGCCAAGCTAACCTCAGAAGATGTTATGTGATCTGAGTGCTGCCTACATAGCCCTTGTGTGAAGGGCCTCAGGCCAATGTAGTTCTCCTTAAAAGGGAGGAAGGGTCAAAGGGATGGAATTGGTCTTGGTCGAGGGCAAGGTCATGGTCAAAAGGAGGAAAGAAGGTTTGTCCATCAGAGAGACAAACAAATGAAGGTGGTCGAGCTAACCCCAGAAGATATGTCATCATCTGAGTGCTGCCTACATAGCCCCAGTCTTAGGGCCTCAGACCAATGTAGTTCAGAAGAAGGGTTTGAGTGGTAGATAGGTGGTCAAAGTGGTTGATAGACTAGTCTTGGTCAAGGTCGAGGTCGAATGATGAAGGAGAAAAAAAGGGTTTTTCATCCCTAGCAATTTTCCATATTCATGATGGATGTATGCTAAAGATGAATTGAGGTCTATTTATGCGTCAGCAAGTATTAGTTTATGCTAAACATAAATTGCGTCTGGTCGATAGTTTCCATGTGTATTGGTGTCCATAGAAACTAGTGTGAATAAGCTATGGGAGTGACCAGCAAAGAGAGTTGAGTTGAGTTGAATAGGTTTGACAAGTGATGAAGTTGAATGTGACCAAAGTGTAGAAAAAGTGAAAGGCATATTGCTCTTTCATTGACAAGGACCAGAATGACAGCATAGATAGGGGTTATTAGAATCAAGAGCCCCATTCATGCATGACGTCATTGACCATATGTGTTAGAGAGGTAATCAAATCACTTTGACATTAAAGTGAGCTCGAAGCCCCTTGAGCAGGTGATAGGAGGATAGGGTAACCCATTTTAGAGTAGAGATAACTTTGCCCCTTTTTATAGGAGACCTTGAGACGACTACAAGCCAAGTCCATGACCCATTTTTTTTTTTTTGGAGATGCAGACTGATCAATACAGGAAGTCTACATAGAGATGTCATTTGTTTGGTGGTCATTTGTGAAGCTGATCAATGCGGGAAGCTTCTAAGAAAGATTGCTATTTGTAGCAAGAATTATTCATAGCCATCCTTCGAGGGAGTGGTCTATATTTTGATTTATATATAAGGGCTTTGAATAGCTATCCTTTGAGGGAGCAGTCTATTAACTACAACAATGATAGTATAGTTGTCCTTCGAGGGAGCAGTCTGCCTTTTGATTCTAATTTGGTGACCTTGGATATTTTGACATCTTGATTTATTTTGACATAAATGTGAGTCATGGACCAGACTATAGAAGGTCAAGGGCTCCCTTTTATTAGGATAAAGCATCCATACTGTATAAAAGGGGTATATAAGATTTGTTAAGGGGAGTAGGGTTGAAAGGAATGAGGACTAAGAGGATGGGGATTGCTCAAGGGATGAGCTAAAGGTAAATGTCAAGTGGATGAGTACTCAACTAACAATAGAATGGTCGTAGATGTAACGCATTAAGAGACTCAGGTTCTGGTCGTCCATCGAGAGAAGACAAATGATACATCCCTGATCCATACTTGTGCGTGATGATGAAAGGTCCGAGCCAATTAGGGGTAAACTTGCCTCATTTACTTTGCTCCATATTGGTCACGTGTTGATTCTCTTTAAGGATGAGGTCTCTGATATTGAAATCTCGTTCTCACAAATTTTTGTCATAGGCTCGCTTGATGCGATGTTGATAGACATGGAGATGGTTAAGGGCAGCAAGACGGTGCTCGTCAAGTAATTCAAGTTGAGCTAAGCGATCTTGATGAAAGTCATCATTAGAAAGAATGTCATGTAGAGAGATGTAAAGAGATGGGATTTGTACTTTGAGAGGTAGGACAGCCTCTATTCCGTATACTAAAGAGAAAGGGGTAGCACCTGTGGAGGTTTGAATGCTAGTGCGATAGGCCCACAAAGTGAAGGGAATGTGAATATGCCAATCCCTTCCAGTGTCGCTGACCACCTTCATGAGAATTTTAGTGAGAATTTTGTTGGAAGCCTCGGCCTGCCCATTTGCTTATGGGTAGTAAGGTGAAGAGAAACTAAGCTTGATGCCAAATGAGTCGCAAAGTTTTTGGACGATCTTGTTTTTGAAGGACTTGCCATTGTTGGTGATGATTTTTTGAGGGATACCGAAATGAAAGATGATGTGGGTGCTAATGAAGTCGACAATCTTGTCAGCTTTTGTGGAGATGAGAGGAATGGCTTCCACCCACTTGGTGAAATACTTAGTGGCGGTGATGATGGATTGATGACGAAGAGATGAATGAGGGTTAATCTCACTAATGAGATCTAAGCCCCACTGAGAAAAAGGCCAGAAATCCTGAGTGACTTGTAAGGCATGACTAGGAAGATGAAGCAAGTTAGAGTGCTGCTTACACTTGATGCAACACCGAACATAGTCACTACAGTCTTGATGAAGGGTGGGCCAATAATAGCCCAGATGAAGGATGTGCTTGGCAACCGAATTCCCACTAAAATGTCCACCACAAATCCCGTCGTGGAATTGCTTAATGGCCTGAGATGCTTCAGTGGAGGTGAGACAGCGAAGAAGGAGGCTGTCAAAGCCTCGCTTATAGAGAAGACCCCCTAACATGGTATAGTGAGTGGTACGCTTGATAAAAGCTTGCTGCGCATTGTTAGAGAGGTTGGGAGGAATGACAGAAAAAGATAAGAAGTCCACAAGTTGCTTATACCAATCATCTCATGGGCTAGAGTCTATAGTGTTGATATGATTAATGTTAGGAGAAATGTAGGAAGGCAATGACACACGATGCACCGTGATAAAAATTTTGGATGCAGATGAGGAAGATGGGATATGGGAAGTGAGAGAAGCCATGGTGTCAGCAAACTTATTCGTGGATTGAGGAACAGTTTGCAGGAGGTAATGGTCGAAAGATGCAAGGAGGATGTTAGCACGGTTTTTGTACCTTTGTAAAATTTCATTTTTATAGAGGTATGAACCATTGACCTGATTGATGACAAGCTGTGAGTCGCCAAAGATGTTGATGGACTTGATGCTGAGAGAGAGGGCAGTCTGAAGTCCCAAAATTAAGGCCTCATATTCAGCCATATTATTGGTATAATTAAAGTCGAGCTTAAAAGACAAAGGCATGGGCTCACCATCGAGTGGGATGAGAATAACTCCCACACCCCCACCAAGTTGACATTTGGAGTCATCGAAGAACAATGTCATTTGGTAGATAGTGTCATCGGTGGAAAACGCGGTGATAGACTCGTCAGGGAACTCACACTGTGAATGTTGATTGTTGGGAAGAGGGGCATCTGCCAATTGATCAGCAATGGTTTGCCCCTTGATAGATTTCTGTTGGATGAATTCAAGGTCAAACTTAGCAAGCAGCATGAGCCACCGAGCCATATGTTGATGTTGATATGGCTTGGAGTGCATAAACTTAAGAGGGTCGGTATGAGTGATGACAAAGGTTTTTTGATTAAGAAGATAGTGGTGAAGCTTGGTAGCAGCAAAGACTAATGCCAAATAGAGTTTCTCAGTATGAGTATACTGAGTTTCATAGTCGACCAGTGTTCGGCTGATATAGTAGACTGCTTGCTCATGATGATGCTCGTCTCGGTGCGCGATCATGGCACCTAATGAATGGTTGGTGACAGAGATGTAAAGGTAGAAGGGTTGATCATCTTTAGGTGGAATGAGGACTAGTGGAGAGACCAGATAACATTTGAGGGCTTCAAAAGCCTCTTGACAGTCCTTATCCCATGTAAAGGAGACATCCTTCTTAAGGAGATGATGAAAAGGTTGGCAGCAGTCAAAAAGTTGCAAGATGAAATGGCAAATGGACTGGAGCTTCCCTTGTAGACTGTGAAGCTGCTTTAGATTGGTCGGGGTTGGCATTTTGAGGATAGCATAGATCTTGGCAAAATCTATCTCAATGCCATAGAAAGAAATGATAAAGCCTAAGAGCTTATCAGAGAGGACCCCAAAGACACATTTCTTGGGGTTAAGGTGGACATTGTATTGAAAAAGGTGAGAGAAGATGATTTTGAGAATGGTCAAATGGTCATGGCAAAGCTTGGACTTGTCGAGCAGGTCATCCACATAGTCCTCCATGATTTTGTGGAGGAGATCATGGAAAATATAAGTCATGGCACGCTGATAAGTGGCACTTGCGTTCTTCAAGCCGAAAGGCATGACTCGATAGTAGAAAGTCCCCCATGGGGTAATGAAAGTGGTCTTGTGCTGATCTTCCAGAGCAATCAGGATTTGATTGTATCCTGAAAACTCATCCATGAGAGATAGCATCTCATGGCCGGTTGTGAGATCAACAAGCTGGTCAATATTCGAAAGAGGAAAGTCATCTTTAGGATAGGCTAAGTTAAGGTCACGATAGTCTGTGTAGATCTGGATCCCCTCAGTTGCCTTGGTGACTGGGATGATGTTAGAGACCCACTGCAGATAATCGATGGGCTGGATGAAGGAGAAAGAAAGGAGGCATTGAAGCTCCTCTTTGACAAGGAGGGCAATGTGAGGATGCATCTTTTGAAGCTTTTGCTTTATAGGCTTAGCCTCTAGTTTGGTGAGAATGTTATGGGTAGCAATGGTAGGGTCGATGCCAGGCATGTCACGGTAGGTCTAGGCAAAGGCCTTGCTATGGTCGGAGAGAAACTAGGTATAGTCAAGCTGCTCCTGAGCATCTAAAGATTGACCAATCTTTAAGACGTGGGGAACATCAGAAGAAGGGAGGTTGATGTCAATGGTTGATTCATTTAACATAACCTAGGTCTCAGAAGGGAGAGAGCACTGGATGAAAGAGTCATCGACACCCATGTAGGAAAGAATGGCATCGTCGTCAATGCAGTGGACAGTGTGAATGGTCGCTGACTCAACTTCTATCATGCTGGGAAAAATGAGAGGGAGAGACTTGGACACCCCATTGAGCTGATAAGTCAAGGGTTCCAGGCGGATGGTGTTTATGGAAAAAAAAACTAGGAGGGATGGAAACCACCGACTCCATAGGTGAAGGAGGAGGGATGGGTGAGCTTAGAGGAGATTGGTCAATGGTGGGTTCGGGGCAAAGGTCTACAGGGTCCTGAGTGGGGTCATGATATCCCAGGCCATACTGTTTCTTGGCATCGTCATCATTGAGTGGTTTGATGGGCTGATGGGAGTCCTGCTCGTAGCGTTCAAAGCCAAAACCCTTCCATGCACACCTGTAAAGGTAAGTGTGTGCAAAGGCAGGGTTGCTAAGAAATGAGAAGTCTAATGTGAAAGGTTGAGGTGAAGAAAGAGGATTACAATCAGTAGGAGCTTGATCAAGCCCCCCATATACAAGGCTGGTTTAGAGGTGAGGAGGACCATAAGGCACGATTATCTCGATTCGATGGTCGTAACTAGGGTTGTGATGAAGGTGTCCATACTCTTGTGGAGTTTGTAACATGTCTAAGGCCAGCAAGCGATACTCCCCCAATGAAAGTCTTTGGAAGATGTCTTCCATGGGGTCTATAGTCGTTGCTTGAAGGGGAGGTGCGAGGGTGACCGCCTATTGCGAATTGGTCAAAGCTTCTGCGGATGGAGGTGGTGTCGAGATTGATGGCTTGATAGGGATGAGGACGTCATTTGGACGGTAGGTGGTGTTACAAGTTTTGAAGGGTGAAGGGTCAGCGGGAATGATATGGACTTGCCCATCATGCTTGAATTTCACACAACGGTGTAGGGTGGAGGGGACACAAGCCATGGCATGGATCCAGGGTCGGGCCAGCAACATGTTGTATTAAAACTCTCCTTCGATGATATAGAAGAGCTCCAGGACTATGCGTGGACCAATGCGAATGTGAAGGATGACTGTGCCAATGGTCGTGGCAGTGGTGTCATTAAAGGAGTGCAAGATTGCATCAGTTTTGGAGACGCAATTCTTGGGAAGAGCCAACTGTTAAAAGGCATGGGTGGAGATAATGTTGATGCTAGCACCTCCATCGATCATAATGCCTTTAATGTGTGTTCAATCAACATAGGCAGTGATGAAGAGGGCGGCATCCTGATCTTCTGTGTTGGATGTGGAAATCTCAGAATCGCTAAATGTGATGGAGGCAACAGGGGCTAAAGAGTGGACAAGGGCAGTAAGTGGCTGGGGGTCCTCAGGTTGGACCTCTGCTGCCTGTAGGGCTCTGATGAGGGCTTGATGATGCTGGGGAAAAGTTTGGATGAGGTCATAAAGGGACATCTTCACAGGCATCTAGTGAAGCTGTTTCAACATGGAGTCATGAATTGCCCTTGAAGAGGAAGAAGAAGAGAGTTGAGGTGCACCAAGGATAGAAATATTAGGCTTGGGTGGTTGAGGTGGCTGGAGGAAAGGGTAGGTCCAAGGAATGGTGGATTTTTCCTTTGCCTTGTCCTTTTTTGACCTGGTGGTTATGTGAATGGCATTGATTTTGAAGATAGGGGGTGAAGGAGATGAAGGGATCATGGTCTATTGATGAGATGTTGATGGGTTTGAAGAGGTCGGAGGGTTATGAGAAGGAGTCAGGGGTCGATCGAGAGTGTCCTCAAAGAGAAGAGTGTCTTTCTCCAGATAGCGGTGAATGATGGTCTTGAGGGCACAACAAGTCTCGGTATCGTGTCCTGGCATACGATGATATAAGCAAATCTTCGTGTCGTCGAACTAGGAGGGCTTAGACCTGAGAGGTTGGAAAGGCCTAATGGGTGGAAGGGTTATACTGGAAGTCTACAAAAGTTGGTGCAAGATCAAAGAGTATGAGCCCACTAAAGGGTCCGTTCTCGTCGATGTGTGCAATGTTGGTGACTTTTGCTTGGGCAGAGTCAGAGGAAGCTTCTGTACCACCTTTTGGGTTGACGGTGCGGTGACAGGAAGAGATGGTACTTTCTTCATGGGAGGTACCACCTTTTTGAGAGAGGGTAGACTAGAGTAGGCAAAGGAAGCAAAGAAGGCAACTGGTTTTGATTAAAGGTCAGAGTGGGAAGGACTCTATTCAGGGTTGAAGGATGGGGGCCCAAAATGGAGGGAAATGGTGACGGAAGAGGAGGCATTTGCCTTTGTGGTTTGGTAGTCTTTTATGACTTGGGTTGAAGACTACTATTGGTTGAGGTCTGGTCTAGGTCCACCTTCACTTGCAGATGAGTGAGGTTGGAGACAGGGTGAACACCAAGTGACTTGATAGGTTTAGATGGGGTAGATGCAAGTTTTGGTTTTGATGCAGTCAGTTAAGGTTTAGAAATGGGAGTCTAGTTTTCATTGAGAGTCTTGGTAGATTTCACCATGGGAGGATTGGCTGCATGAGACGAGAGGGCACAGGCATGTTGAAGAGCTGTGAGATGCTCCCACAATCCCTGATGCTCCACTTTCATTGAAGGGAGAAGTTTAAGTTTCTCCACTAATCAAGAAAATGGCTGAGAAGATGTTGGATGGGGTTTGGGTTCTTGAGAAGATGTGGATGGTTGTGGGGTTGAAGATGAGATTGGTGTAGTGGTCTCAGACCCAAGGCATGATGGAGTCGTGACAGGTTCGTCTGTGGTTGGAGATGAAGGAGAGGCAGGTTCTTCCCTGGGTGGAGAAGAAACCAGAGAATGAGGCTCCTTAAGCGGGTAAAGGGCAGGGATGATTATGCCCTCCACTTGCGATCGAGGAGTAGGAAGGGTTGGGTCCTCCATGGGTAGCAAGAAGGAGGATGGTGAAATTGGCAGTGCTGGTAAGATCGAGGCGTCCTCCAAGATGAGAGAGGTTGATGGAGAACTAATCGAAGAAAGAGGTTCGTCCACATGTGATGGACTAATGGGTGGACTCACCTCTTGAGGTTGGTCAGAAGTGAAGGGCGAGACCGTATTGACTGTTCATATATTGTGTTCATGAATGTTGTTAGTCAAGGTATGGACATTGTTTTGAGTTGGTGGATGATTGGGGAATGGTTGCTTGAAGATGTCAATGCCCTGAATAGGTGGCACATTGGGATTGTCAAGGATGAGGTCACCCTTTTCCAGCATGTCTTGGATGATGTTTTTAAAGGTCTTATAGTTGCTTGTGTCATGGCCTTTAACACGGTGGTAGTTATAGAAGTCATTTTCCCTATACCACACAGGGATGGCACGTGAGGGATCAAATTGTGGAGGTGGTTAGATTTGGGGGAGATTGAGGACCCCCTGTTTGATGAGTTTTTCCAGCACATACATGTATGATTCTCTGAGTGGAGTATACTGTTGATGTATGTATCTCTACTAGAATTGGCAGGTGGCACTCTGAGATGTGGATGGCTTAGGCTGATTAGTTAAAGGGGAAGAGGAGGAAGATCTAATGACCACAGTAGTTGTTGAAGGCTTAGAAGAGGGGTCATTGGTCTTGGAGTTGGGATTCTTGCTTCACAACTTGACTTTATTCTCCTCGACGGCACGTAACTCAAGTTTATGGGCCATCGTGAAGGCTTCGTCAAAAGTGCAGAAGGTCTGAACCCGTAAGGTGGAAGAAATATGTCTGGCGCAGGCTTGGGAGAAAATTTCAATAAGTTTGGGTTGGGGTAAAGAAAAGGAGAGTTGATTGATGAGGCCCCTCCAGTGAGCAATGAAATTAGCAATGGATTCATCCTCGAATTGGCAGATAAAATAGAGGTTTATGATTGAGACCTTCTTGGTGATGTTGATAGAGAAATGATCAAGGAAGAGCTGGGCCAGCTGAGTGAATGTGAAGAGAGAATGGATGGCAAGGGAGTTGTACCAGTCAAGCGCAACACCTAAGAGAGACATAAGAAACGTGCATAAAAGCAACGCATCGTCATGGGCGATAAGGTAACAGACATGTCTGAATACCCATAAGTGTTGTTGTGGGTCTTCCTTGCTTTGAAAATGAGAAAACTTAGGAAGTTCCCACTGGTTGGGATATGGCCTGATCGGGACAGAAGGATGAATGGGCTCATTGCAAATTTGTTCGTATGAGAGAGTATCGCATGAGCTGAAAATAGAGGTCTCTAGGCTAGACATCTTGTCCATCAGCATTTTGATGATATCTACTGACGGATTGGTAGGTGGAGCACCCCCTAGATTGTAAGGCACTTGAAAGAGGCTAGAAGAGGCATATGACATAGTTGGTTTTACCAGTAAGGGCGCAACGTATGGATGACTAGTCGTAGGGATAGAAGAGGAGACTAAGGATGGTTGAGTAGAAGGCACGGCTAAGCTCAACGTTGCCATGGGAGGTTGGTTAGTGGTAACATGGGCCAATGGATAGGTAGCCACCCTGGTGTTAATAGGAGCAAGAGTAGGTGGAATAGAGATGACCAAATTTTGAAAGGGGGTAGAGAGTGGTTGAGTGGGCTGAGGTTGATGGGGGGCCGAAACCCCGGTGGAAGTGGGCCCAAAGATGGAGGGAGAGGCCACACTTGGATGGTTGGTCAAAGGCTAGTCATTGGTTGAGGTAATAGCCTGGGTGTCTAAAGGTTGAACTACGGATGTTGTTGATATAGCTGCAGTCTCGAGAAGAGAGGTCAGCATTCCATAAATTGGATTGCCCAAGGAGTCTCGCGTTCAACTATTCGTGAGATAGTGCTGTAAGGCTTTGACGTTGAGGTCCAAGAATCATGCAAAATCTTGGTCCCCTTCTAAGACAATAGGTGTCTGGGTCGGGGATGGTCTAGTAGGAGTTCTTTCATTCTCTGAGTGGAACTCCATTATAGGACTGGTTATGGACGGGGTAGACGGAAGCAGGTGATGCCTCGCATGATCGACTAGAGCCTTTGCTTGACTATGAGTCAAAACCATTCAAGGCAAGAAAGAATGTCCTCACAAGCTCAAACAAGTAGATAAGAATAGAAAATATGAAGAACACAAGCAGATCCTAAAACCCTAGGAGTAATTTATTAGGATTATAGTGGCTTATGCCTTAGAATGTGTGAGGAAGATTGGCTTTTGAGTCGGGTCCTAGAAAAAGTAGTCTATGGATGGTTTCAGGTTAGTTATGGTGCTTAAGAAGTCTGTCTTAGGTTTCATACAAGGCCTGGTACTAAGGAGCAAGCTCCCCTCACTTCACGAGTCCAGTGATAAGCTGGGCCCGCTTAGCCAAAATATACTTCCCCTAGAGATTAGACTCTGCCAGAGAATAGAGTGGGCTTTCCCCTTGGTGATGAAATCCAAGTAAGATCACTGGGATGGGTAAGGTATCCACTGGGGGATGAAATCCTAGTTGGGCCTTGTCTCAGGTAAGTTAAGATGTTTGTTTTGTGTAAGTGGTTTGGTCGTGTAACATCAAGTGGACTAGATTAATTCAATATGCAGTTATTAATTACTAAGTGTGATCTAAGAAATGCAAGCACAATCAAAAATGCAATGCAACGTGTTTTAAGCCCAAGTCTAAATGTTTTGTTCGTATGAAGATGAATGGAGAAAGGGTCGAAGAGTATGAGTTTTGGCTAGTCTAGAAGTACAAGAAAGAAAAGAAAAGTTCTTTTTATTCCTGCTTATGATGTCATTTAGAAGAGATGAAAGAGGCGAAAAGGAAGGAACCTAATGTACCTATATGAACGAAAAAAAATAAAGAACCCAAGGAAGGCCTTAGGTCCCACCGGGCGTGCTAAATTGCTTTCTACATTCAAAAGATAGAAATGAGAAACTAAGAGATCGTCTAGGGTTAGAAGATACCTGGATGTAGTCGTGCGCACTGAAATCAGATGTTGGAAGGTACTCCTCTTTGGCTGTGGAGGAATGACACTTGCGAAGAAAAAGAGACTAAAACATGAAAAATGTTAGACGAAGAGATGGTGGGCTATCAAGCAAACGCTTGATCCCTGAAGTATGAAGACTTCCTTAAGGGATATCAACCCACTAATTAAAAATAGAATGTTTGATGGAAGAAAAAATAATGAAAGATAGAATGAAAGAAATAAAAGATAAAAAGCAGAATGCGTACCTGATATGCAGCAAACTACTCTGCACACTTGTCGGTGTCAGTCTCTATGTCGGTGTCAGTCAAGTAAGGGTGCTAATGTCGGTTAAAGTGCCAATGTCGGTAGGGGTAATGACCGGCGTCGGTCAGGGCAATATTTTTTGGATGGGGTCTGGGTGGGTCTGGACAGAGTTTTTGGATTGCAGAAGGGTCTGAAGTTTTTGTCTGAGGGTTGGGAAGCCGGTTTGGGAGTCAGAAGGATTGTTTGGGGGTTTGTGCAAGGATCTAGGTAGAGTTACAGATTGTGTATTTTGGATAGGGTAGATAGAGGTGATATGGAAGGAAGTCAGGTCGGGTCTGTGGTCTAAATCTATATCAGGGTAATGATAGCAAATAAAAACAATAACCAAAAAATGAAATAAAAACACAGAACAAATGCTTAACTGTTACGCGCTAAAGATAAAGTTGAAGACATGATTGATGTTGCCGATGTGTTGCAAAAGTTTGATGTAGCAGACCTCTAGCAAGATGACTGAAGTAGAATACCTGTACCAAAGAGAGAATGCGAGAGATCGATTACAGATTGATAGGATGCAAAAGTTGGTTGATTATTTGAATGAAGAGGTTGCTGATTGATACGAAGGAAGGTCCGATAATCGATCGAGAAATGGATTGGCAACCGAATGACGAATAATGAATAATAGCTAATGGATAACAAACCCTGCGTTCAGGTTGAGAATGCAGTGTTAAGGATAACTGATGCCAGTAGGACTGCTGACATCGGTCGAGAATTGACTGACATCGACGATGTTGGCCGAGAAGTGACCGACATCGGTAGATGCAGAATGGGGACAGAGGCTAACTTTAGCCTTCTGCTCATTTTTACATGCTTCCAGGGTCAAGGCTCATGGGAAAATGGTCGACAGGGGTTAAATAGGCATGGGAGAATAAAATGGGGGTTAAGGGGAGGACGACGAGGGTTAGACACAATTTCGGTGTCTACAGTATGTTAGCATGAAAGGATTTTATATGGATGTGCCATTGTAGAAAATATTTTATGCTTAAGTAATGAATTTTGGTGTATTCAATCATAAATTCATCATGTCTATAAATAAATCTTGGTTTGGAGAATATAGAGCATACCTACACTTTCGATTGGGTATATATTTGTTAAGCAAGAGCATGACCAAGATGGGGATCTGATAGAACTGATTAGGGGTTCACTTGTCATAATACACCATGTTAGGAAGGGTTCCAAATCCTACAGTCTAACACAATCATGCAACAACCCTAAAAGAGTCCTATGTTTTAATGTTCACTCTATTCTAATAAACAAAAATTTAAATCTAATCTAGTGAACACCAAATGTTGTGGCACAAAGTGGGGGTTAGTAAAGAAATAAAAATATGCATAGGAGAATCTCAATTAAGCTAAATATGAGTAAAACCCTAATACATGGAATATAAAGAGTAATATTATTCAAGCCAATACTTATGCTACTTATATCTACTAAAGAGAGGAGAACAAAGTTAGAATATACTTATCTGAATATGAAACCATTGAGACTTAGTCTCTCCCTTATCCAATTGGGATTTGTAAGAGGTTTTTGTGGTTTAAAAAGATAACTAATAAGGGCCAAAGTATCCAAGACTTATTCACAAGACTAGATTCTCCGTGTAGAAACTCTCAGCTAAGTCTCCTCAAGTATAATGGTGGAAGAGAAGATTATAAATAAGCATGAGAGAATAACAACTATTGATTTCATATTTAAATAATGATGAAATGATCTTGTATATATAGGTGGATATTACCCTAAATACCTCTAGATATGTCAGCTATATGGGGTCAACCTAGTTGACCCTATATGTTTTCAAGAGATAAATCACTAGGTCCTGAGCTAGGTCGCCTAAAGGGATAACATAAATCCAAGTGAAAAATACCCCTAAATAGATAGAGTTAACCTAGTCAAACCTGTATAGTAATTAGAGGATGAAAAATATACAACGTTGACCTAGTTGTCCTAGTACAGTCAACTAGCAAAAGGGGATCAAAGTGAGGAAAAGAGGGATGAAAAGAGGAAAAATATTATAGTGTGCAAGGGAGGATTAACAGCTTAGGGAGTGGTTTTAGAATCTAGTTAGATTGGCAATAATGTGGAAATAAGGGACAACGATATTATGAAGCATCAAAAATCTACCCACCCCTTTCTTGATGCACCCTTTAAGGCATGCACTCAGAGATATTGAGTCTCGATAGGTTCAATACAAGTTGTAAAGTGTTAGTATTTGATCAATGTGTAAAATATTATGTGTATAGATATTCCCCACTTGAAGCTCATCATGTGTCACTAAGGTGTAACAGGGGATGGTGCTTCTAGAAAGAACATAGTAACACATAATGTTGATGCTAAAAAAAGTTATAGTATTTTAAATAAAAAATAACTAAAAGTAAATGTAATGCATACCTTTACTTAACTTTATCATGGCATGGTTGTCTGCTATGTTATTATTTTTGATTTTATAGGGTGCATAGATTGATTTCAACAAACCTAATAATATAAAACTAAAGAGCAAAAATAAACAAACACAAGAAAAGCCAAGATAGTTGGTGCTATGAGGACAGGATGTACTTGGAAAATTTGATAGGATGGGGTTATAAGTGATATGTTAAACCAAATGACCAATTCAAAAAATAAGAGTAAATTTGGTAATTGAAAATCCAAGCCTACTAAAGACCAAAAAACTCAAACAAGTAAACCTGAAGTAAGAAAGGCAAACTCACCAAGTCAAACCAAAGATACATGTCACAAATCAAATCGTAAAATAAGAAACAAAAATGGTAAAACAAAATTAATGAGTGAGGAGTAACAATCCTTATCTCACTTAATATTGGAAAAAGGTGCATAAAAGGTAAACCAACATTTATGAGTGAGAAGTGACAAGCCAACTTTACTCAACAATGGAAAAAGGGAATGAACTTAGGTGTTCGTAACAATAATATAATAAAAAAATGATAAATTTAAAAAGGAAAGTAAGACAAGATAATAATTTTAAAATCATGGTATAAATAAAGAAGTAATCCATAGTTACTCAAACATGTCTTTTTGATCTAAGGATAGATAAAACTGAAACAAAGTAGTGCTAGCATGTTTTTAAGAGATGAAGAAAAAATAATAATAGAAGAAAGGATAACATATTTAAAATCACAATTTGTCTATCAAGGGGGGAAATGAAAGGGGTGGAGGGGAGAATGAAAGAAAAACCAAGGTAGAATAACTCTTTATTGAAGTCAAGACACTTAAATTAGGTTTGTCAAAATAAGAGAATTTTCAACCTTAAGGACTATGAATAACTTATCTTAGCCACACAAGTCTTAGGTTAAAAAATGAAGTATATAGATCATCCCATGAAGTCTATATGCATGAAAAATAAAATGGACCTACCTCCCCACAACTTGCTCTTCATTCCTCAGGAGCCATTATAGAGTTATCAGTCTACTATGAAGATTGGGTACATGTGTGAAAATGTAGATAACACCATAGAGTTTATTGAATTCCCCTATTCCAATCTAATGTCATACCATACTCTAAAGGACCTTAGATTTATGTGAGGATAACTGTGGAATTTGAGCTTAGATTAGAGATAGGAGATGTGCTTGTGATCACATCTTTTAGTGTGATTTAACTTTTGAGATTTGTATGTTTTCTTTTAGATATCATTTCCTTTTGTTTAAAATGATTTGGATTTTAACGTTTCTTGATGTATTTTTCTATTCCTCCTCCATACATATTTGGAAAATCAAATATGGGTGCTAAAGATGAATTTCATTTGAATACTTGGGATAAGGTTGCTAAAAGAGAGAAACTTCAAAGAGCATGGGGTATAAGAGTCTCATAAATCTAGGTGAAATAAAAGTGTTATCTTGACTTTGACCTTGTTTTATCCAATTTGGACTAAAAGAAAGGGGAAATCAAGAGAAATGACACATGGAACAATTTGAATTGATTCAAATTGTAAAAGTGTGACAAAGGTAAAAAAGGGGTTCAATGATATAAAAGTGTGATTCATTATCATAAGAATGAGGGAAGTGGATGAAAACATGCTAACATGGATTATTGTGTAAATTCTATCTGTCAAAAGAAGCAAAAGCTAAATTTTGAGAACAAAGATGTAAAAAGATGATTTTTTTTTTAGGAGGGTCATGTCCTATCCACAGTCTTCCACTATAATTTTAGAAAAGATAAACCTAAGGGGTGCCAACAAGCAAGTGAAAGATAAAGTGAGGTAAGAAAAAATATGGTAGTTTTATGAGGAATGCCAGGTCTTATCTATAGTCTAATGAAGTAACTCACAAAAGAAAAAACCAAGGGATGTCAAAAAGAGAAAATGGAAAAAATTAGGGAGAAAGATAAGTAAAAGATGGTAATTTTGTGAGGAATGGTCTTATCCATGGCCTTGCAAAGTAACTCACTAAAGAAAAACCCAAGGGGTGTTAAAAAGAGAAAATGCAAGAATATAAGGAAGACTATGGTACATCAAGAAACCAAAAGGTAGGACTAAAGGTTTGTGAAATGAAGGAACTTGTTGTAGAGGGAATGGCCCATGTAGGTAACCTGAAAAAAGTGTTATATAGATGTAGATATAAAATATGAAAAGAAGGAAATGTTTAGGAAAACTAATTTTTGAGAAATTGAGCATTGGTGGGCTCTTTAAAAACATGGCCTTCATTGGTTTGAAGGTAGTATGTACTTAGACCAAGAATATCTTTAACTAAATATGGGCCCCACCATTTTTTGTAATATTTACCTTATTTACCATGGGTGTAGTTTAATTTAAGGACATGATCACCAACATTAAATATGCAGACTTTAACATGTTTATTATGATGTCTGGCAATGTGAGGCTTATATTGTTAGTTATGTTGTAAGGTGGAAATACGTCATTCATCAGGTAAATCTAGGGTATGAAGACAAGATTAAAATTATTATTCATCAAAAATAATACCATGAAGAGATATATGAAGAGAGGGAAACTCAACTTCTAATGGAAGAACTGACTCAAAACTATAGACTAGTGAGAATGGAGTTGTCCTAGTGGCAATACGTATGCTAGTCTGATAGGCCCAAAGTGAAGATGAAGATGTCAATCTATGCAAGGTAAAGGTGAAGATGTTAATCTATGTGGGTTTCATGAATTTTATTTTGAATATTTTTTTTGATAATGTTATTAGTGGCCTTGTCTTAGGCATTGAATTGTGGATGATAAGGCATTGAAAATTTATGATTAATCTTGAATTTATTGTAAAGTTGTTTAACATGTTTGTTTTTGAAGATACCACCATTGTTTAAAATGATGGTATGGGGAACACCAAAATGAAAACTAATTTAGTTAATAATAAATTTCAAAATGGTAGGACCATTGACATTAACAAGGGGCATGGTTTCAACCCACTTGGTAAAATATTTAGTATCAGTGATGATAAAAACATGCCTATCTTGGGAGTGAGGTAGTTTTCTAATGAGATCAAATCCCCATGTGTAAAATGGCTAAGGTGATTCAATAGTTTGAATTTTAGTTTGAGGTGAATGAATTATATCATCATGAAGTTGATAAGGATTACATTTTTTAGTATATTCAATTGCATCCTTTTTAAGAGTAGGCCAAAATTAACCCATATGTAATAATTTGTAGGCTATAACATGTTTGCTATAGTGGCCATTACAAATGACTACATGTGCTTGTTCAATAAGAGGAGGGACCTCATCTTGCATAACATAATGTAGCAAGATACCTTTGGCATTGTGATAATAAAGGATTTTATGTCAAAATACATATTTGAAATCTTGTTTATGAATATGTTTATTTTCACGAGAGTCTAAATTAGGAGGATAAGTTTGATGTTCCAAGAATTGAATGATTTATTTGTACCATAGGCTTTGTTGAATGATAATAGCTTCAATATGATAGATAAGTGAATCTAGTGGTTGATTTGAAGAAGGAGATGATCTTATTTGTATAATAAAATTAGGATAAAAAATAATTTTGTGGGGATGAAAGAGAGATGCTAAAGAGCCAAGAGAATCTATAATGGAATTTTGATATTTAGGAATAGGCTCAATAGTGGAAGAGATGAAACTCTTAGCAAGAGTGGTTGAAATTTTATGATATGTGATGAGGTTTTCACTTTTACATTGATAATCATCACTAACTTGGTGGAAAATAAGTTGAGAATCATATAAATCATGAAGGTATTGAATATCTAAATCAAGAGCAACTCTCATACCTAAGATAAGAGCTTTGCATTCTACTATACTGTTCGTGACATCAAAGGTGAAGGAAAAAGCTAAAAGAATGATATTTCCAAGAGGACTTATGAGAATGAAACTTGTCCTAACTCTTTGAAGGAATTTAACACCATCAAAGTGAAGGGTCCAAGTATCTTTATACAAGTCAACATTGATTTCAGGGAGTTCCCTGATAATTACTTTTGGTTTAGTAGTACCAGAGGGACTAGTGGATTCATCAAGTTTATTAGCTTCAAGATTGATGGTAAATCTATGAACACAATATTTGATAGAAATATCTTTATTAAGACCTTAGATGTAAAGGATATTATCATTTGGAAGATTATCTTGAAGATAAGAAGTAGTGGGTATGGGAGATATGGTAGGTTGATCAGCTATGACTTGCCCTTTGATATATTTTTGAGTGATAATACAGAGATCAAATTCCATAAGGAGGACCATATATTTACAAATTCTATCTCTAGGAAGGAATGATTTAGAGAAAAAATGATGAAGGGGGTCAGCATGAATAATGACATAAGTAATCTGGTAAAGCATATAATGGTGAAGCTTTTTAACTAAAAAATAGATGGTGAGGCAATCACACTCAACTTTTGTATAACATGTCTCATAGTCAATGAGGCCTCTACTAATATAATATATAACATACTCTCTTCTCATATCATCTTGTTGGGCAAGCATTTCCATAACTAAAATAGGTGTGGAAGAAGTACATAGAATTAAAGGTCTATCATTAAGAGGAAGACAAAGTGTAGGTGGATGAAGCAATGACTCTTTTATATTATCAAATGTTTTTTGACATGGATCCATCCATTCTAAAGTAGTACCTTTCTTGAGAAGGGAATTAACAAAGTGAATTTGATATGACATTTTAGGAATGAATTGTGTAATTTACCCAAGATTTCCTAAATAAGTAAAAATGTTAGGAATAGAATGAATAATGGGCATGTTAACGATAACACTAATTTTGGTAGGATCAACATCGATGCCATAGAGAGAGACTAAAAATCCTAACAATTTTCCTGATGTGACTCCAAAGACACATTTGTAAGGATTAAATCTAAATTTTTATTTAAGGAGATGGTCAAAGATGATATAAAGATAAGAAAAATGATTCTTATGATGTTTGGATTTAGCAATGAAATCATTCACATAGGTTTCAGCAATTTTGTAAATGAGATCATGAAATATGTGAGTCATTGCTCATTGGTAAGTGGCTCTGACATTATTAAGACCAAATGGATTTTTGACATAGAAATAGGTGCCCCATTCCATGGTGAAAGTTATTTTATGTTGGTGCTCAAGGGCAATATGAATCTGATTATATCTCAAGAAGCCATCCATAAGAGATAACATTTTGTAAGTAGTTGTAGAATCCACAATGGCATCTATGGAAGGTAGAGGAAAGTTTTCCTTGGGACAAGAAATATTAAGATTGTGGAAATCAATATAAATGTGAATAACCATAATGACCTTCTTATGAATATGAATAATGATGGAAACCCATTCAAAATAATCTACTAGTTTGATAAATTTAGCATCGAGTAGTTTGATGATTTCCTTATGACATAAATTGGAAAATTCAAGTGGAAAATTTATTTATTTTTGATGTATAGGCTTGGCATCAGGATAGGTAATGATGTTATGCACCATAATGCTAGGGTTAATGCCAAGCATGTCTTTGTAGGACCAAGTAAAATACTCATGATATTTGTTAAAGAATAAGCTAAAATTATCATGTTCAATAAGTGAGAGTTCAAAAGAAATAGTAATTGGTTAAGGACAAGATGGAGTACCATATTCAATATGAGTGGTTTCTTTAATAATCATGGAATTATTATCTTGAAAGTGGTATGGTGCATTAGGTAAGGCATAAATTGGATTTGTTTTAGGGTCAATGCTAGTAATGAAGTTGTTGAAGCAAGGAGTTTTATTTGTGAAATTTCTAAGTTTATGTTGTTGTTGATCAAGTTGAGGTTCTCAAATATAAAGTAACTCTAGGATAGCTTTGCCACTAAGTAAGCTAAGAAGAGGACCATAATATTAAACATCTACTTCAAGATCTAGAATTTGATTGCCATGGTGATCATACTCAAAATTTATCTGACGAACATCATTTGCCTTGGAATCTAATGTAATTTAAAGAGAAGAATAAGTAGATGGATCATATGGGATCAAAATATCAATAGGTTTAGTGATGGGAGAAGGATTAGATGCTATTGGATTGATAGGTGGTAAAGAAGATGTAAAAATTTATGGAGGCTTGAAAGGTATAATTTGCTCTACCACCCAAGGAATATTGATAAGAGAAAAATTGGTAGGAGTCACATGACCCTCTGGATCCAAGGTATGATCCTCAAAAATGGTATGAACATCCCAATTAAAATCATGAATTTAGGATAAGCCTTTCTAATAATGTTAAACATCCAAGTCTATAGATTGATCTTAGGCCATTATATAATTGTCATCATATGTGGGAGAAATTATATATGTTTAAGAATCAAAGGGAAATTCAGAGGGTGAAATGTTGATATTACTAAATGTATGAGGAGACATGATGAGAGGATCTTTAAAGAATTTGACCACTCCAAAATAATTGTAAGTGAAGGCATATTCAAGTGAAGAAGGCTCTTGAGTATTACATGGTGGGGGGGGGGGGGAAATAAGTAATCTCATCAATAAGAGGAATGATACAATCCATGGGTAATAGATAAGGAGGAAGCCATTACAAAATGTAGGGAGGTAATTTGGTAGTCTTACAAGTATGTTTTAATTCATTGGGTTCATCATCATCAGAATCTACAAAAGTATCTTGTAAATTAGGATTCATGTTGATGAACTCGGGTAAAGGAACATTATTGATCTTAGAAATTATAGGAATATGATATTGTGATTTAGGATTAAGAAGTTGAATGATATATGGGTTGGGATTGGCTTTATGATTGTATCATTCTCCATTATGTAATAATTTAATACATTGGCTACCAAAAGAAGTAATGGACCTCATTCAATGAGTCCATGGATGACTGAGGAGTATGTTGTAAGATAAGGGTAAGTCAAGGGCCATAATCTTGGTTCAAACAATCTTAGGTCCAATATTTAAAGGAAGACAAAAGAAACCAAGTGGATTTTGATTTTTATTATCAAAACCATGATAAGTAAGACAAGTTTGCTTGAGATGATCCTTGTTATAATCAAGTTGTTGGATGAGCCATAAAGATGTCACATTAATACCAGAACCTTCATTAACTAGGACTTTTTGGATAAGAGTGGTATTAATGGCTACTTTGATGAAAAGTGGTGGATCATCAACATAAAATAAAATTTCATCATTAATCATGTCCTCTTTAAGGAATTCAATAAAGGGCTTGGAAGGACACATAGTTTAAATAGTAGTTATGTTGGTAGGTTGAGATTAAATAAAAGGTGGTTCTTCATCTAAGGAGGATGGATCATTAATTTCTTGTAATTGTTAAATAAGGAATTTATGATGATAGGGAAAAGTATGAACCAACTCCATAAGTAGAATATTACAAGGTATAGAGTTGAGTTCTTCAAGAAAATTATAATGAGACTTAGAAGAACCAACACGAGGTTTAGGAGGTAAATTAGACTTTGGAGAAATAGATTTAGTTGTAGGATCGTAAGGAGGAGATGGTTCCTTTTGGGCTTATGAAGCAATATTAGTAGTGGCAGTATCTTTAAGAAATTGTTCTTCTAAAGATGGCTTCTTAGGTTAAGAATATGATCTTTATGAGCCAGTTTATGATGATAATTAACCTTAGTAGTATTGACATATTGAGAATTATTGAAATATTGGTCATAATTAACGTCAATAGCAAAAACATTCTTGGTATGAGATCGATTATTTCAAGAAGATTTTTGATTATTAGAGGTATAAACTTTAAAATATTGTCATTTTTAGGAAGTAGCAGTGTCTTCCTAACAGTGAAGATTTATTATAGCTTCACAATTGAATGAATCACCAAGCATATAGGAGACAACAAATTTACTAATCCCTCTACAAGATTCATGAGAATTTCCAATGTCAACATGGAATAAATAAAATATACTGGGGTCATACCACATAGGAGGAGCATTGGGATAGATAAAAGGTTTAGAGGGTGGTAAAAACTATTTCATTTATTGAACTAAAAGATGTGTATGAGAAGATGAAGTAATATCAATTTTATAAACTCTTGTTTTGGTTTGTAGAGTATTATTAGTGATAACATTACATGTTTGGAAAGATCCTTTAATAAGTTTAGGATTGGGTTCAAATTGATTCATAAGAAAGTCTTGATGTGTAACCTGATCAAGAGCTTCATTAAGTGTTTGGGGAGCAAAAGTTTGAACCTTATATTGGAGAGTGGGAGTTAAAGTTGTGATAAAGAGTTTGAATAAGTTATCATCAGTCATGTTATGGTTAAATTTATGGGCTAAACATTTCCATATTTTGATAAAGTCATGAGCTAATTTAGTGGGAGATTGCTTAGCATTGATGAAGTGGGTAAGATAATTTTTGGGAAGGTCATTATGTTGAATCTCTTTAACCAAAGGATTAACCAAATCTTCAAGTTTCCAGATATAATGTTCAAGTAGTTGATTATATCATTCTAATAAATCACCAGTGAAGGTTTTCACTAATAATTTAGATATGGTGAAGGTATTAGTTTAGATCCAATCTTTGTAAAGGTTTCTAAAGGATTTGAGAATTGAGGCAGTCTTTAGTCCCATCATATTTGATAGTTGGAGAGATGTTACCAATATCAATGGAAATAATGAAGGGAGATAAAGGCTCATTTTGAATGGCTTGAAGCATCTTGTTATTCATTATGGGTTGAGGAATAACATTACCTAAGGCATCTTGAAGAAGTAGAGGAATGTAATTAGGATTATGTTGAGGATGGATAGTCAGAGCTTGATTAGCCACATCAACTAAATGTTGTTGAAGTTACATAATTTAGTTGGTATTAAATTTTTTCATTGTGTTCATTTATTGGATAGCTTGAGCTAAAATTTGAGTTATATTAGAATTGAGTTGGTACTGGTAGGATCATTTCCAAAATTGGTGTTAGGGGGAATATTACTAAAAGAAGGATTATTAGTGGGATTATTAATTAAACTCATATAAATTACTCCCGAATTAGTTTGAAAATTTTGAAGATGAGAAGTTTCTTGGTAAGGAAAGGATTAGATGCATCAACTTCATCTTGAGGTGTTATTTGCACCATATTACAATTCATGGATGAAGGAGGAGAAGAGGTGCCCAAAGAGTGATGGTGCTCCTGGATAGTATCTATATGGATTCAAGCTATCCAAGAAGACTATGATAAGAGACTTCATTATGACTGAAAAGAGATGAATAGAGTGCAAAGAAAAAAAATAGAACTAGATTGGTAAATAGGGAAATCAAAAATTAGTATAGGGTTGATTGGGTCGACCCATTATACTAAACAGAGGATAAAAAAGAGTAAATAGGTTATGTTAATAATATAGGGTCAACTGGGTTGATCTAGTATAGTGAATAGAAGCTAGAAAAAACATTGTACCAATGTTGGCTAATATAAGTTATTTTTTTGTAATATAAAATATAATTTAGTAAAGAGAAAGCAATCAAATTAGAAATTAAAGAGATAACTAATTGGTCAACCTAAGTATTTATTAGATTATTATAATATGATTTTAAATGTGATGGGAAGTTGGCTGTAAGCAAGGAACTAGAAAGTAATCTAAAGATGGTTTCAAGTAGTTTGGGATGAAAAGGTTCTGTAGTGGTAATGATAAAAGATTGGTATTGGGGCCTACTCATCATTTCACACACTGTAGTGATAAGAGTTTCAAGTGATTATCTATAATATACCATTAACCATGCTTTATACTTGATCAAAATATTACATTTGCTTCCCCCTTGGTGATAAAATCCAAGTAGGTTGGCCTTGGGTAGTCAAATGTTAAATTATTTGTTTATATTTTGTGATTTGGTCATGTGTGCATAAAATAAAAAATAGTGACACTAAACTATTTATTGAAAAACAACCTAAAAAAACTATGTGATATATTATAAGCATGCAATTAATAATAAATGAAAGTGTGAATTAATTACTAGCATGTAAGGTTAATTCCAACTTTAAAATAAGGTACAATATTGATATGGTCAATAGTGTATGCAAAAAATATAGAACAAGGTCAATAGGGTCAATACTATACTATGGAAGTAAGGTATTCAAATGAATAGGGTTGGTAGAGTTGACCCAATTATCCAAACAACACACATAACATAGAGTTGGGTCAGTAGAATTGATCTAGTTGACTATGTAGGGGAAGTTTTAAAGATTAAAAATTATAAAAGGAAAGTATTTAAAGAAGGATATAGATAGTATATAAATGAACCTCTATGGATTATAGATGTAGAGAATGAATATTTTTATTCAATAACCTTGATATATGTTTGTAAGTTCTACCAACTATGTTGACTAAGTTGATCAAGCTTTACAAAAACTTGCTACTGAGTGCCTAAAAATGTACATAGTCAACTAGGTCAACCTATTAGTTTGGAATAGAAGTATAAAAATTTAAAAGGTCAACTGGATCAACCTAGTAGGCTAGGCTAGAAGTCTAAAAAATTAAAAACCTATACTAGGTCGATACGGTCAATCTAATGTCTTGTACTTGAAAACCTACATATAGAAATTAGAACTGGGTTGATGTAGTCAACCTAATATGGAAAATATATGATAAAAATAATGATGAAAAATAATTAAATAAGGAAATAAGGTGAACAAATCCTATAAGGGTTAGTTCACATCGGGTTCACCAAAATTTATGCAATCAAAAATACATCATGTCTATAAATCAATCTTAGCTCAGAGAAGATAGAGCATACCTACATTTTCGATTGGGAATAAATTTATTGAGCAAAGGAATGACCAAGATGGGGATATTATATACTTTATCATGGGATCACTTGTCATAATACACCATACTAGGAAGGGTTCCAAAGCATGCAGTATAACGCAATCATGTAACAAAAAGAGTCCTAGGTTTTAATGTTCACTCTATTCTAATAAACAAAAAAGTAAATAAAATCTAGTGTACACTAAAGCTTATGGCATAAAGTGGGGGTTAGTAAATCAATCAAAACATTCATATGATAATTTCAATCAATCTAAGTATGAATAAGACCCTAATACATGAAATATGAAGAGTAATATTATTCGAGCCGATACTTATGCTACTTCTATCTACTAAATAGAGGAGAGTAACGTTAGAATATACTTACCTAAATGTGAATCCATCGAGACTAAATATTTCCCTTGGAAAATAGAGATTTGGAAGAGGTTATTGTGGTTTGTAAGGATAAATATAAAAGGCCAAATCATCCAAGACTTATCCACAAGACTAGATTCTCCAAGTATAAACTCTAAGCTAAGTCTTCTCAAGTAGAATGGTGGAAGAGAAAATTATAAAGAAGTATGAGTAAATAACAACTCTTGATTTCATATTGAAATAATGATGAAATGATCTTGTATATATAGGTGGATCTCACCCTAAATCCTTCTGAATATGTTGACTATATGGGGTCAACTAGTCAACCTTATGTGTTTTCAGGAGATAAATCACTAAGTCCTGAGCTAGGTTAGCTGAAGGGATAACATAAATCCAAGTGAAAAATACCCCTAAATAGTATAGGGTCAACCTAGTCAACCTTGTATAGTAATTATATGTTGAAAATTGTACAAGGTCAACCTAATCAACCTATTACAGTCAACTAGTGAAAGGGGATCAAGGTGAAGAAAATAGGGATGGAAAGAGGAAAAAGATTGGAGTGTGCAAGGGAGGAGTAAAAGCTTAGGGAATGGTTTTAAAATCTAGTTGGATTGGTAATAATGTGGCAATAAGGGATAACAATATTATGAAGCACCAAAGGTCTTCCCACCACTTTCTTGGTGCACCCTTTAAGTCATGCACTTAGAGATATTAAGTTTCGATGGGTTTTTACAAGATATAAAGCATAAATATTCAATATAAGTTAAAAATATTATGTGTATACATCTAGAAGCTTCCATTTTACTTGTGGTTTTTCCTTGCACATTATAAGGTTTCCATGTAATCTTTATATGTCCTCTTATTTGTCTATTATTTTTGTAGCTTATTTTTTGCATTTATTTACTTGCATTATAAGATATAGCTCATTCATCTAATATTTAGTATCATATTTATTTTTCCTAACATCTAGTATTAGATCTTTGGTTATGAAGCTTTGATTCCTAACAAAACATATTGGTGAACTCATATTTTTATATTCAAACATTAATTTCCTTGACTTCATTTTTAATCTAGGGTTTCATCTAAATTTTGATTTTCAGACACTAAACCATTTTATCTTTGACATTAGGTATTCAAAATCAAATATCCACATTTTTCATTTGTTTTCATTTGATTTTCTCTCTCTTTATTTTCCTAGAAACTGTGTTTTAGTAGTTTTAAAATTTATAGGAGTTATTATTTTAGGCAAATTAGTTATCATTTTTACCTACATCATGGTATAATGGGTATTACCTCAATATTAAAGATATTATACAACACTATATATGTAATTTATTACGCATGTACCTCACTGCATATTATAAATTCTTAGGTTTTGTTTTTACCCATAGGAAGTCTTCAACTATTTTTCTTATAGTGCACTTGCAAGCAGTTAGCCCTGAGAAGTTACTATCAACATACCTTAGAGATAGGATGGTGTGACTATAATAATGTTGTAATTATTTTTATTTTGTGTCTTTTTGATATTATTCACTATTTATGACTTGGATTAATATATTTGAGAGCTTACAAAGTAAACACACCTTGCATAGTTGCACCTTGATTTTCATTAAATGATTGGTTGTTTATTAACATCGAGCATGATATTTGTCATATTTTATATTTTTGGTTAACAAATATAAATGTGATTGGAATACACACACACACACACACACACACACACATTAAATTCTCATTAATGGTCATCCTTTAGATGTAATGCTTTCTAGTAATGCTACATGTTATGCTTATGATAATGAATTAACTAATGGTCATAATTTTACAATTTTTAATGATTCTCACATTAATCAAGAACATGGTATATATGAATATTATAATGAGGATAAATATTAATGGTATAATAGTGAATAATATTGAGTATGAAAATGAGATAACTACTTTATATATTGCACAACCCATTCCTCCCTTGTACTAATCTTTTCAAAAATAGAATAAAAAGAGTATACTCATATTGAATATATTTTCTCCCTTAATATATAAAAAGGATAATAATATGAAAAATAACTCAATACCACCTTATTTACCACTTGAATTTGTTCTTGCATTCCATTGCATTAATCAATATAAATTAAAAACACATAGCCCTTGCATAAAAATGTCAAAAGATACAAATGAATGTGTTAGTTCCTCACTCTATATAGAAAAAGGAGATGATGTAGATACATATATTATATATTATCATTTATTAATCATTAATGATATGAAATATTGGAAGAAATTAATAATGCAATTAATTTATCTCTCTCTTGAAATGTTGTAAGATGTTAATGAATATGAATTATAAATTTAAAGTGACATTATGGATCTAGAATAAAAAATCATTGATAATGAAATATTATGATATTATTCTCAATATATTCACCTTATACCCATTAAATATGTGTTACATGATAATACACATTGTATATATTATTTACCCTATCCTAGGTCACTAGAATCAAATACAGAGCAATGCCATGTTTATAATTTCATGACAATTCAAAATGATAACCTAATAAATGTTACTTGTATTTTTAAAAATAATTTTTTGTCATAAATCACTCCTCAATCATGAAATTACATTTATGATTATCATATTATATCAATATTTAAAATGTATGATCACTTGTAACCCATAAGTGAGCCTTTTCGAACCACTACCAATCCCACTAGTCATATTATATCAAAGATGCATGCCATTGAAGAGCTTCAAAGGAAAGTTATTGATCTCACTTTAAAAATAGATAATTTTGTGTTATTATCAAAGATAATTCTATCCTAAGACAACCCCTTTCATGATCTATATATGAGAATCCATATCAACAATATTGTTTTATGCCTAAACTACCAATTTTTCAATGGTTGTGGAGATCTTTTTACTTGTTTAACATAATATATCATTTTTTTAAAATAATTGGGAATAATGAATGTATTTTAATAAAAAAATACACATAATTCTCACTATATACTCTTCACATTGATTCTATAGTTTACCTAATGTCTCCTTATCTAACTTCAAAAAATTAGAAGATTCATTCTTATTAGATTATAATAACCAAAATTTACCTAATCTCACATTAGAACATCTATAAATATTAAAAAAATTTAACAATGATATAATTGAAGACTAAATCTTATGGTTCCAAAATACTTTTCATTCTTTACTTATCAAGCCTTAGATTTGGAAAAGTAGTTTATCTTTATTAGGGGTCTCCTATTCCTACTCAAACAATGAATCACAAAAACACTTTACACCTATTTTTATAACCTATAGATGGATGTATTCAAATATTAATGGGATATTAACTATGAAAAGATAAATGTTATAAGTTAGAATCATCTCCATACAAGCAAGAAATCATCAATAAATATAACTATCCAAATATAACACCTGAAAGAAAGAATCATCTTCAAGTCATTCATAAGATAGATGAAGCACTCAAGATGGTTTGTATCAAGTAAAAAAAAGTCAAATTACTCAATAAATGAAAGGAAATAATCTTCAAAGCATCACCTAAAGTGAACAAACCTACATGAAGTAAGAGGTAATTTCTCCATTTAGATAGATTAAAATATAAACCACATGATATTTTATATAAATTGTTGGATGAGAAGTTAATCACCCTCCCTCCTAATTATTGTAATCCTCTTTATCATCATGAGTATATAAAATACAAGGAATTTTATAATTATCATGGAATTAATAGACATTGTGTTAATGACTATTATGCATTATGAGAAAATATTACACAAGTTGTAGATAAAGGGGTTATCACATCTTAGATCAATATAATTAGCAATAAAAATAATAATTCCCATGATAATAACACATCTCTAATTTAGATACTAAAATAAAAACATCATAATACATATCAATGCTATAATTAAGAAATATTCAATGAGTAGTATCAAATACAAGTACCAAAACTAAACCTATATTAGTACAAACATCTATATGGAGCCATAAACACAATATCAAAAGATGACTATGATAAATAATTATTATGGTGCACAATTCCTACTTTAGTTAGGATGGTCCACTCATTTGATAGTTTAAAGTTTAAATTAAATATACACATATATCACAAATCTAAATAACTCTTTATATATACATATATATATATATACATATATACATATATATATATATATATATATATATATATATATATATATATATATATATATATATATATATATATATATATATATATATATATGTATATATATCAACATTTTAAACACCAAATAATAATTGAATTACTCTAATAAAGTCTAAATCTCATGTACATGAAAAATATAAAAAAATCCACATAAGCTACTCTATCAAAGTACAAACCACATATAATGAACATTCATAAATAAAAATATTTAACAAATCACAAAATAACATAAAGTACACCAAAATCCATATATATATATATATATATAATTGTTTTATACAAGTAGCACATGATCATATAATCTCTCTAGAATTGGCTCATTGCCCTATACATCACCACAACCCTCTACTAAAAATTGACTATGTGAATATCATGCTCCAATATAATTTTTTCATGACCTTGAGTTAGATATAATCTTATGCTCACATTATTTGATTACAAATAATTGTGGCTTAAGTACCACATACCCACACTAAAAATATAGATACTCATAGAAAACACTTTGGATTAGATATATCAATGGAGTGGAGGTGGCATCTATTATCTTTTGAGATCCACTATCAACTAATAATGATTTATATAGGTGCATCATGCTTAGCTACCATGTCATCATGTGTTGTTACTACTACAACATAGGTTTATGTTTCTATAGCTACATAATCAAACAAGTGAGCATGTTCTTTGACAATGCTTGTCACTCACTCAAAATGCCATCAATAAACTACCTCAATAGGTATGTTCCATGTGAGCATATAGAGGGATGTTTATATAACGATTAGCCAGTAATTATCACTCCCTAAAAAATTAAATCAATATCAACATTATCAAAATTATTAAATTTTTATACAAATCTATAAAATACACATGTGCTTTCTCATAAAGGATATTGAGGGCTAATAACTACTACACCACCTACATCTGTTTCACCCTAGGATAAAAGAGTATCTACCACTAATGGAAAATAGATAGGCCATCTTCAGGATAAACACTATAATGTATAGGTTGGGGTAGAACCAACATAATCAATTTCATGTGTTTAAATAATGAAATCAATGTCGACTATGGGAATGTGATCTATTTCTATAGGATTAGGAAAACCACTATCACCATCTCACTATGGATGCATAATAGATCAAATCCATATGTATGGTGTAAGAGAAACATACTTATGGATTCTAAACTATTTAGTAACATTCTAAAAATAAAAATGATCATACCCATCTTAGCACTAGTCATACAACTAAAAGCTAACCCTAATATGTCTCAACTTTATTTTATCATCCAGTTATCAACTAAAACCCCTTTATAGCCTCCACATAATATCTCTAGTAGTTAAACAATCCAATAGCTAGCAAAAATACATCTTACCACACCTCATTTATTTAGTTTTCCCCACCCACATCTTTTCATATATATGTGGATGTGTCCATCCACCATAAGCCATGCCCATAGGTCAGATAACTAAAATATGGTCATTATCCTAACAATGAATAAGTGTAGCCAAGCATAACCCTTTGAAAAACCCCTCTTGACTAGAATTATGAAGATGCCTATATAAATGGGAAAACGTGGTGTGGTCCTAAGATTATTTCATCCCATAATCCTTAATATCACATATAAATATGTGTATATGATAAGAAATGTAAACCCCACCACCATAAACTACAATAAAAGATGCAAGGAGGGTAGAGACAAATTTACACAAGCATGGAATATTTTCTTGAATAATTTCATATAATAGAGTAATATTATCTCTATGGGAATAATTTTATACTCAATCATGTCCTATCAAATACAAGTAGGACAAGGAAATATGGGATGGCCAATAAACACCTTATAATGTCACTCAACATCCAACAATTGACATTCTCATAATATTCCACACATCCTCCAAAGTGACAGTCATTTTTCCTATAGTCATTCATCATGTGCATATCATATGAAATCAATAATAATTTGACAATGTTCTTGTTGTGATTCTTTTCATTACATGGGCATAACTTTCCTTACGCACATGCTAAAGTGGTTAAGAGTCCTTTGTGTTAGTGCATTAGAATTTCATGCATGAATAAGTTCTTTCATGCTCACCCAAAGCATGCATCAAGGGAATGGTTCTTGTTGGTTTTATTGTGTGAGGGTGTTATTCCAACTACTTAGATAGGGGCACTCAAACACATACACAAAACTAAGCTCATTATATAATCCATATCTATATTAACACACATTTATTACTCATTGATCAAAAAATAAAAAGATGGCATAAATGGTAACTATTAACCTTAACTTAGTTGAAAAATAGCATAAGTGATAACTAAAAACATTATCCCCATAGTTAATTGAGCAATAATATTAAGTTGACACAAGCTTCATTCATCATATTCATAAGTGATCTCTCAATATTACACTATTCCAATGTTATAATGCAACTAACTCATATCAGCTCTATTGATAATATCCAACTTAACAACACCATTAAAAATTACATTCTAGTGGTATTTATACTTAGTTTTCCTAACTAAGTAGTTAAAAAATTAAATACACTCAAGGTGACTCTCCAATTATCATCAATACATTTGAGTCATGCTAGCTAATTACATTAATTTCCTAAGAATCCAGGCCTTTATGCCCCTATATTCTCTCTTTTGTGTTGGATCATCATTTTTGAGTACATATATTCTTATAGGATAGTGATGGATTCATGCTTGACTCATTCTCTTCCATCCCTATAAATAGCTCCATAACCATTCTCACTTTCCACGTGCTCCCCAAGTCTTCCACTATGTTTTGAGTCTTTCATTCTCAGGTTCTTCATTTAACATGCACATTTATTCCATGAAACTTGGTCCTTTCATACCATGGAATCCCATGCCATGGTATTTCATACCATGGACTTTTTCATGAGATATTATAAAATTTAATTAACCAAAATTGGGGCCCAACATCACCCAACACTAAGCCATTATTCCATCCTAGACTAAGAATTATTCTCAAGTTCTAAAAAATATTTAGGTCCTATCTACTCAATTTAGTTCTTTCCACCTTTCTAATGGTTCAAGGTGTTATGTAGCTTAGAGGTTATTTCTTCTATTTTCACTTTTAGCTTCTTGGTCTACTTGGGATGTTCAAGGCATTTACCTAATTTATTCACCAAATGTTTAAGGGATGTGGAATAATCCTTATGAATTCCATCAAGTGAAGTGACCTTGGTGAAAACATGTCCTTGGAGTGCCATGAAGTTTGAATTTATTTGTTGATGGTGATCACTTACTATGTCCTCCATTACCTATACATCCTTGAATGCTTTGGCATGCTCTATGTGATATTTTATTAAGAAGATGCTATCTACCAACTATTATCATTAAATCTCTTCTACCTATAACCTACCTTCTAAAATATTTTTGGGTAATTCTAGCTTTTAAAAAATCCCATCCAAAATGAAAATGGTGTACCAAAATCTATGCAAGAAACTCTTTCATACCTCTATTGCTTTTGTGACCTCATTCATTTCCCAAGTTTATTCATTTTAGGGGTTAGGCTAGTCCTAACATCCTCCATTACATCACTAAAAAGGGGTACTTTATCCATAAGCACTAGATCCTAACTCAAAATTATTTTACAAATGTTCAATGTTTCACTTTTATTGACATTTCAATTTCTAGTTTATGCTTAACCTTGATCAGTTATTCCTCAAGATTTATTATTATGGTGACTTCATTATTATATAAAACCATCATCTCTTCATGTTTCTTTTTATTTCATCAAACATTAGACTCAAATAAGGAATTTTTCCTTGTAACCTCATATGCCAACTTTAAAAGTGTCATGCTAGCCTTTACCATGGTAAAATACTATGGGTATACCCAAAGGGTATATAAAATTTCCACTAATTTTGGATCCATTATTAGGATATTGTAAGGCATATAAAAATGACATTCTTCATTATAAAAATCAAGGGAGAAAGACAACTCCTTTCAATTATTTCAATGTTCATGTCTTCACTTTGGTGACTAGCTCCAATGTCAAACTCACTTATTCCCAAAGTCATGTCAGGACCATCCCTGTCTTCACCAATGACATCATAAACTTATATTTGTGCCTCCTCAAGGGTGCTTTATTCACACTGTGTTAAAAAAATTATCTTCTCAGAGGCTATGATGACCTACTCTTTTTTTGCAACAACTTATTTTTCTAGTGTCTCCTTGAAAATATCTATCTTATCTTCTAAGTCATCATCCTTAGGTCTTAATGTTTCATGTTTCAAAGGAACATTTTGTGTTGTTGGATCTAGGCCCTTGGGTTGACTTATTGATGGAGTCTCCTTAGGTAGTACCTAGCTAGTACTTTGCCACTTTGTAGGTTCTAGTTGGATATTTATGCTAGAATTGTGCCCTAGGCATTTTTTCTTCTTCTTCTCTATCTCTCATTTTGTGTTCCATAATGACTTATTCCTAGGATTCAACATTTAAAATAAAGATTGAATCGAATTTCCAACCAAAATATTATAGACATTGATGTTAGTTTTACCTACCCCCAGATTTTCCCTATACACCTTATTTATAGGGTATATGTACAAGTGGTAGAGGGTGTGAGTCTATACATCAATCTTATCTGTAGAAATGTTCACTAGTTTCACATCATATATTTGGTTGACAACTTTCATGAATTATCATGCCAAGAAAGCATATGGTATGTTCAGCCATCTAGACAACTCTCTAAAGAGAAACATCTAGATGCATGCTAGGGAAAAATGTTACTTTATTACAAATTTTTCTTGTTCCCCAACCTATATAGGTAAGTAATTTAGAATTCACCACTCATTCCTAAAGGCTTCTTTCATCCCATCATACCATCCCTTTATTTTGAGCTTATGGGATGGTGTTATTGGTCTAAGGTAAGTGAATGATTTGAACCACTCTATGAGGGAATTATTCTCAAGAGGGTATGCCAATTTAAATTATCCACTAGTGTATTCAAGTACACCAATGTCATCAACCACCATCAGTAAAAATAATTCACCCCATACAAACCTTTAGTTGGGTAGGTGGTGGGATTTCTCTACATCTATGATGATACTCTTAGCAAACTAATGTTCCCAATTGTAATTTATTACATGGTAAATTTTTAAGTGTGTTAGAAGTAGATACTAAGATTGGGGATGAATCTATTGCTTAACAATAATTATTCAATTCCATTCATCATTCCATAAAACATTCATTCACATAAAAGATAAATATATAAACAAAAAAATACACAAGCATATCACAAGAAAACACAAGAGGTATGTGGTAAACATTATTGGGGGATAAAACCCACAAAACCATTCACTTGGAATAAATTTCTATAATTTCAAGATCCAAATTTTAGTGAAGCACCAATCTCACAAGGTGATCCAACTCCTACCTAGTTAAGCACCCACTCAACTACTCTTCTACAAGCTCTATCTTGCAAGGAGGCTCTAACACCCTATGTAATTTATCACAAAATGAGTCACATATGATCTTTTAGAACTTTAAAACACTTTTTTCTAACTTAACTATAGATGACAACCTTATTTTTCACTCTTTACCCTTCAATCTCACTTAAATAGCCTCTTAATCCTTCTCGCTCAATTAACCCTCTCTTTGGTAGAATTAGGTTAGAAGACCTTGAAAAACACCTATATTTAGATACAAATGGCATGTTCATATTATATCTCTAATTATATTCAATTCCTTAACCTATTCTCCAAAACACTATATCCTTCGCTCAATAATTTATTTCTCTAACTTGTCAAAAGATGCTTATTAGGCCTTGACTTTATACTTGATTCTTTCTCATACCTATATTGGTTAGACAAGGACCTCAAAATACTTGTATTATTATTATTATTATAATATATCAATACACACATTTAAAAATTGAAATAAACAATACATAAGTCAGTCATAGTCCATAAGGACCAAATCCACCATTAAGTCTCATAGAGACCCTAATGCAATTAGGTCTATATTATCCTCACATTACCAACTTGAACCTTAGGTATGTTTATTGTCTTAACCAATAGATGAAACACTTCATAAATTCCTCAAATATACCCTTGATAAGTTCACATTCGGTCCCTAACTCCATTTGTCCCATTTTACTCCTTGTTCCCACCAATTAGGCCAACTTGCCTTTTAGGCCTTCTCACTACCAAAAAGTATGTCCACTAAATATGAATCAATAATTCATATTTGAAACATAACCTAGACCAAATATCATATGAACAGAGCCTCCATGGCCTCATGGTCATCACCAAGTGCATTTGTCTTCATCACTCAGGCAAAAAGGCCTCAAGAACACTCTTGTAATCATGATTACTCGAACTACATATAGGTTTAAAAACATAGTCAAATTCTTTTGAATTTTCACACTTGAATAGGGACAAAAAAATATTATAAAATCATTATAATTAACCTTTGATATCTATTCAACATATTTAACTAATTTGGATTCTTCAACACTATCCAAATAACCTCCCACTCATCTCTATAAGATCACTACTCTTTCATGCAGATAGGTCACTTTGAGAGCACTATTTTCACAATTTATAATGAATTAAAAATAATATAATAATAATAATAATAATAATAATAATAATAATACTAATAATAATAATAATAATAATAATTAATATTATCTATAGATATTTAATAAAAATCTCAGTCAATTGGATCCTTCCCTAATTCTTTGAAACCATTCCCTAATCTCTTTGTTACTTTGATTATTTTTTCTCCTTGTTTTCACTCTTTGCTAGTTTAGCGATAGGTCAACTTCATTGATAAAAATGATTGACATAGAGATATAAATTGTTTTAATAAAACCATGGACAAAAAATACAAGTACTAAGCTTCAATATCTAAACATTTTCAAGCTTTGACCTTATCAACCCTTCTTGTAATATCAAATCTCTTAGAAGTAATGAGTTTCTTGTATCTTCCACTCACTATCATGACAAAACAAAACCACCTTGGGATACATGGTAGAGAAATTTACAAGATAAAAATATCATATTTCCATTACCAATACATTTTGGGAACTCACAAACAAAATATTCATCATTAGGTCTTTGTTAGAGTTTTAAGAGGGTTTTGACTACCTTACCTTCTTAGCAATCATTCATAAAGGATTGGCCCTAAAATCCCAAAGCAATGACAATAAATTAAATATAGGGACCTTAAACAACTTCCTTGAAGTTATTAATATCTCATGTAAAGTTTTCACATGCCAATGAACATGATAAAATTCTTCTTAGGTCTGCAATACCCCATTATGTGCACACAGTCAACCTTACCACCAAATTTATTGATATCTCCTATAATATATGATTTAAAACTTTTTAATCATTATTAACACAATACCAAAAACCTATTTTAATTATTTTAAGAGATATTACACCTTGTAAAGTGAAATTTACCCCTCATTAGGCCACACTAGGTCTCTTTACACACCATGCCTTGAATTGTTAGTCCTAACCAGACTATGAACATAACCTGAAACCTATAGTACTATTCTTGAAAATTCATACCCATATCATAAAAAATCATAACATGCTCTCACTCTACCAAAATTATAAACATAGATCTCATAGAGATCAAATAATCATGCTACCAAACTACTTCCATTTCATTATGTCTTTCAAGTAAAGATTAAGTCTTAAAACTAGACCTTGAAAACTCATCAGTAAGATCCTTTGTCTCTTGAACATGATCTTTACATGTCATAAAAATCTCAAAAACAATACTAGTTTAACTTCAAATTTTCTCTTAATAGAGAGACAAGACTTATTTATCACACACCACTTCACCAATCATGATATCAACTTTGAATTTTGACATGAAGGATATTAAACTTAAATTTGACATCAATGACAACTTTAATTACTTAATACCAACATGAGGAACATACCTCAAAAATATCCCCCTTTGTCATTGATGGAAAACAATCTTAATCATAGCAAATCATTCTCTTTTATTTCAAGCTAGATCTTCCTCATACTTTTTCTTGAAACATGAACTTTATCCCCATTTGACATTAATGACAAAGGTTCATCCTCTTGGTAGCTATGTTATCCTTAGACCTACTAATTGAGACATGATTGACTCTGTTTATCATCATGAAAATTTGAAACAGTTTGAAAATTGTGACTTGATGTGTTTCTTGTGATCACACCTATAGTAGACTTCTTGTGTGAAATTTGAATATGAAGATTACCTAAAACCCCAGAACTCCCCCTATGATGGATCATCCTTCATGATTTTTGATAACTCGATGAGTGTCTCAATGAAGACTACTAGAGTCACCTTTGCTCTAGATACCTAGAAAAACATAAATTCAAGAGATTCTTATATCTCCATATCTTTGCAAGACTAAACCTTATTCATGATCCTTTTATTCTTGATTAGTCCTTCTAGATTGACCTCATCAAACTTTGTTTGAATAAAATTATGGCTTGATATATTGGTTTTGACTCCTTCATCAATAATCTAAGTAGATAGAGAAAATTATTGGTATTCATTTATACCTTGATTATGCTCCACCATGGCAAATAGTCCACTTAAACTTGTAGACTTGTCATCAACCTTAGCTATCTTGGGTTTCCACTTACTATCTTGGCTTCTTTGTTGTGTTCTAGACACTTCAAATTTCTTGTCTTGTCTTGAGAAGTCATGCTTATAATATTTTATAATGTGACCAACCTTATGACAATTAAAACATATCATCCCTCTAGATGGAAACAAACCATGACCCATACCTCTTGGCTGATGTTTCTCCTCATAGTTCCATGCAAATTAATTCTTGAAGGGCCTTCTATAATGCCTTGCTTTATGAACAAATTGCTAACATGAATAAAAATAGCCATTGAAAGGATTATCATACCTTATGTTATTATATTTCTTGATGTAATTGGCCTTTTTTCTATACTCACCCTCATTATTTGTTTGATTTTTAACCTTGTTGATCATATTATTGTCCTTCTCTTGGTTTCCAAAGAAACTAAGGCCTATTTTGTCAT